>KK120007.1:165735-233459 GCA_000611955.2 Stegodyphus mimosarum
ACCGACGACAATACTTGAGTGCCTGGAATTGTCTCTTGAGGACCTTTACAAGTCTCCTGTGCTTGTTTTCGATTTTTTGAAGGTGAATGGACTCATGGACCTCGTCTAGTAAATTCCTAGACATGGAGATAAGCAACAACAACAAGAAGTACATACTTCTTTATTCAACTGAACGGTGGAAGTATTAAAAACTTTTTTTTTCTAAGTACCCAAAACTCTAAACAAAACTCCATGGTCAAAATGAGCTCAATCAGTTTATGCATTTTAGTTGTCGGAATGGAGATTTCAAAAAGGCATTGTAAGATGTTTCAATAGATCTAGAACACAAATATTTTATCCGATTTAAAGCGCGTGATTAGGAAAAGCAATTTGATTCAATTGAAACGGATTTAATGTTTCCAATTGGACTGATTTGAACCTTTTTAATAAAGTATACAGAAGAATGAAACAAAAACTGAAATAGTCCCTATTTGCATAATTCTTTAAAAAAATTAAAGGCCGTCAGAATCTGAAAATATTTACTTATGAGAGAAAAAAAGAAGAATTATTTATCTTGCCTTGAATAACCGTCATTTTCTTTGGGTAAGAATGTCTTACCTAAAGAACTGATTGTGCTTCACTGTCTGAATTTCTGATAAATTACAGTGGTATCTCCACCTATTAACAAGATTCGGAATCGTCATAGATTCTTTCTCTGTTCTTACCTCCATGGTTTCTTCGGTCCGTATCGAGTAACGGAACTGCAAGTTCGTGGTTTTAGGGAATGGGCTATTATTCTCCGAGTCTCTAAATTCGTCTTGTTTTCTTTTGCGAGCAAATGGAAATATTACATAATCATTGCCTATTCGGCAGCCTGACGCAGCTGTATTGAAAGCCGAGAGTTGTTGAGTGCCTAATGATTTGGACAACATATATGGAGCTTTTGATGGAAGTACCACATATCTTCTCCAAATCATTGAAGGGCGTATGAGTGAACCCATATATATAAAAATCTGATGTGTACACCACATGACTTCCTTGTACGGAATACTAGATTATAAGCATTTTTATTTGCCTTTCATTTCCTTGAATTTCATTGGCGATATATTTCTCATTCAATTAATTCAGTTCTCACTTCACGACAAGGTAGTAAAATACATAAAAATTCAAAATATCTATATTAAAAATTTAAAGATATAGAGAAACATAAAACACGAAATATAATTAAAACGATTAAAACCTTTTGTTTTAACA
The DNA here is from genome assembly GCA_000611955.2 of Stegodyphus mimosarum. Lineage (NCBI taxonomy): Eukaryota > Metazoa > Arthropoda > Arachnida > Araneae > Eresidae > Stegodyphus > Stegodyphus mimosarum. The sequence goes on from KK120007.1 coordinate 166,969, forward strand.
ATTAAAATTAAAGTTTCTACGCAAAGACAAGTAATTCTGCGAGCGGGAGAGAAGGCAGGGTTTTCGGTTCACAAATTGAACATTTACTTTTGTCTCACTCGGCAAAAAAACACTGAAGGCTTAGAAACTGACTTAATTTATTGTCGACGCTATGCTGAGTCAATATATAGGCCAATTTAATAACTTAAATAAAAATTCCGGAATGGTTTAAGTATAATTTAATTCCCAATAATAGAAAAAGACGTTATTTGTCGCGAAGCTTAGTTTCTCTAGATTAACAACAAATCCACTACTTTGCTAAGTTTCAAATGTAAACAAATATGGCTGCCATGCAAAAAAAAATAGGCTTAGCCGCACTTAAGCAACTTTTAAATTGTTGATAATTCTACAAACAGCTACATGTTATATCAGTTCTATATGCAACATTTCAACGTTCTGAGGCTATTCATTTTTGAGTTATGCGAAATACATACATACATGCACAGATGTCACAAAAAATATCTTCAAAATCAATGTTAAATCAGTTTTATAATTTTTTTGGAGAAAAAGAGTTTTTTATTCTGTACTTGCATACATATGTCAGGTAAAAACATCGTTAAATTGCATTCGATAGCGGTCAAAATGGATATTTTCGTTGAAATATGATATCTGAAATTTTCTCGATTACAATATCTCCTTTTTACTTCGTACAAGGAAGTAAAAAGGAGGAGAGCTGCAAGGAGCAGTTCTGCATCATCTTTGCTGTTGTCAATCCGACTTGCGTCATGATTTGCAGGGTGCCCTGTACACAGAATTGTTTGTTATCTTATTTTTGGTTTGTATCTCAGTAGCTAATTTATATATACATCTTCACGTAAATCCAATTTAAAAAAAATTTTTTTTTTTTTTTTCTAATTTTGTTTTAGAAAGACTCGTTACGTATTTATATTATTTTTTTCACCACAGTTTCCTAGTTCCTTGATTCAAAGTTTAAAAGCGTCACTCGAAGGTGCACCAAAGGACCAGCTATGTGTGTTTATCTGTCTCTGCAGATTGTAAACTGAATAACGAAATGTTTTTAAATCAATCTCTGTGTGTAAGTTTTAGGTACGCCTTTCATAATGAACAAAAAAATTAAGTTAAATAGTGTATAAAGCATATAAATTTTATTTTTCGCTCCATTTAATGTTGCTTCTTTTGTTATATACATAGTTTTTAACAAAATTTTGTAAACGAGAAAAATGACAGTTTATGATGTATTAAAAAGATTTTGTTCTACAAAAGAAGTTACGTAATATATGGATCATTATTGGTGAGTAATCGTAATTCAGAATTTGAAGTGCATGTTTTTTGTGACGTGTTTTTGTGACGTTATTGTTAGTTTCCGGTTATTTTTAGGTCATTTATATTTGAGTTCCGGGTAATGTTTAATGGAAACAATTCTGTGAATCAGGTGTAATCGAAAGGAATTCTTCTCGTATAAATCGTAATCACCTAGTGATGTCAATAATTGATGAAATATAATGAAATAAACTAAACACAAACTAAATAAATGCTTATAATCCTTACACACACAACATATTATTTGATATTTCAGAAAAATTTAATAACATTATACGTAAACAAAATCAGTTAACATTGGAGGAAGTATCATGCACATAGTGGAATTTCGTGGAAACAGTTGTAAGAAAGAGTTAGATGATATTTGTTCATGATAAGTTCAAGTAAAGCAAAACAAATTTTCAGTTTTTTCTTGCCTTTTAATGCTGTTCTGTAAATTTATTATTTTCTTCTTATGACGTTTTAATTAAATGCATATAGTTTGAAAGTATACTTTTTAAATGTCTAGCAGTTTAGTACTAACTTTATTTTAAATTTAATTTTTTATTTTAAAAAGTATTACTTCACAGTGAATTCCAGACTAATGAACTTACATGGAAATAAATGTGTGACTGGAAATATTTGTGATATCTTCAAAATATTTACTGTTGTAGTGATGTGAAATTTTGTCATTAATCATTGAACTGTCATACTAACATTAGTTAAATACACATATTCTTAAAAGTTTACTCCTGCCAATATGTGTTTGTTTTGAAATAAAGTCATTTATTGAGCCCACACGCATTAATCACATTAACCACATTTTTCTTACTGCGAAGATTCTTAATTATATAAAGACTCCGGATGCGAAGGATGAACATATAAACAGCAGTTAACTTGCATTTTCTTCACAAAATCTCAGCTGCTTATCAAAAATTAATCTGGTTTATGTGAATGTAAAGCTAGGGCCTTTGTAAAAGTGATCTGATGCACTGTACTTTTTTTAAGGTGAAGGTAAGTAATTCCCACTTCTATGGTATTAAAAGTCTTACAGTCAGACACATTTTTCTGTATCCTTTTATTCACCAGGCCTCTCATTTAAGATATTTAGAAGGTTAATACTGAGAGAATTAAACTATCATATAAAGTTAATTTAGAACAAAATAATTTTTAATTCTTTTCTTGATTTAAATCTTACCTTGAAATAAATAAATTAAAAAAAAAAAAAAACTAAATGTGTATTCTCTGTATTTTGAAAACAAAGCTAGGACATTAAATTTTAGCTACACTTCTATAAACCCTACTTACTAACCAACTAGCAATCTGTTGTGTGGATCTTGTGTGGAAAATTTAGTGAGATTCAATGTTTTTGTAAATTGTAAAAAATTAATTCTTTTTAATGCTATAATGGGTTATTGTTTTTGTAAATTCCCATGTATTATTCTATTATAATCAACTGTTAAATTTCTTTTACATAGTGTAACCTATCTCTATTAGCAGCAACAGTTTTTGTTTGTTCCAACTCTTAGGCCTATGAACATTTTATGGTGATCTTTATGAAGTGTCTTGTTTCTTAATTTTTCATAAAAAAAGTTTCTAAAAGTTTAAAATATTGCAGTTAGTTCAATGCTGGACAGTCAAGCTTTTGTTGTATTTACTTTTACCACAATAGTATTGGGCCATGAAGCAAGGATGCAATCATACTAAAATATTAGAATAAACTGTAATTGCCAGACAAAGTGGTAAATGACTAAGAAGATGTATTTCTGTTGAGACTTCTCAAACCAATAAAAATTATTCTGTTCTGTTGTTTTACATGTAAATGTTATAATTTTATTCAAATTTTAAACTGCTTGAGGTAGCTTATAAATAGTTAGGAAAAAAGCTTCATTAAGTTGAACTGAATCATTTAAATGTAGGTTATAAAATAGAATAGAACTTCATTAACTTAAACTGAATCATTGAAATGTAGGTTATGAAACTATAATTCTTTTAGATAAGTTTTAACTGTCTACTATTCAGATTTTTTTCCACCCTACAGCCTTAAGTTTTATTTTATTGGAGTTCATCTTTAATTATATCTTTTCAATCATGTTAATTGTTTTTGACCAAATAATATTATGGTTGACTTCAAGAAATGCCATAAATCAAAAATAACTTTCCATTTATCATATTTAAAAACAATCTGTACTGAGCAGTTTTCTGGCAATTATTTATCTTTTGAAATATCATAAAAGGAAAACATAGTATCTTAACAATGTAGAAAAAAATTTAAGGAAATTATTTAATATTTCCTTTAAAAATAAGAAAGTTTGTAATTATTTTTAATAGACATAGCATATTCTTATGTGTATTATAAAAAGAAAACACTCCATATTACATCTCCAAGCAACGGAAATTCAATTTAAAAACATCATTGCTTTATTACTTTGCAGCTTTAGCTCAAGTCTTGGGCTTATTAATTTATTTTTAATTACTTTCATTATGAATATAAATTCTTATATGTATTGATGTTAATGGTTTTAAATTACATATTGTTTTATTAATTTTGTGCTTTTCTTGGATGATTTGGTTATTCAAAATCAGTAATTTTATTCTTTTTCTTTTTCAGGAGCTCAATTTCATATTAATCTTATCTCAAGATTTAGACAAACTATATCTTTCACATATAAATAAAACATGCATGACCTTAGCTTAAATTCAACTTTATGGTATCGAGTGCGATTACGGCGACTCTATTTCCTGTCTAGGTTCTTATTTGAAGTAAATTTATGGCACATTTTTCTTTTCGTCATAATTTCTCTTGTGCTTCCAACAGCTGCTCAGAATTATTCTCAAGCAGAAAATTTCTTTGTGGACTTTTCTTCCGAAATTGTTGACAATGGTGAGTGTAGTTTTTTTATTTACTTTCAGTATCAAATTTACCAATAATACTTAGATTTGTGTATTGATTTTTTTTTTTAAATACGTTTTAACATGAAATCCAAGAGTTTAAACCTAGCTTCTACATATAATACTTGTAATAAATTTTATCCTAATACCAATTATTTACATGCAGTTAGACAAATAAGCTTAATTACTTTCAAGTTTACAAAATACTAAATGTTAAAAAAGTGCAAAAATATGTTTGTTTATTAAAAAGATGAATAATAATATCAGATTATTGGAATTGATCTTTCTTCCTTAAAAAAAAAAGTTTGAATATAATGGGATTTTTAATGGTATGAAGGGAATATTTGCTGATAAAGTGTTCAATTTAAATTTCAAATGTCAGTAACCTTTTATGCAGTTTAGCTGACAGTTAAAGTTTAAACTCAGATGAAAGTTTTTAAAAAGTTGGCTTCCTGAAAAGGTACTTATGTATTTACACAATCACCTTGGCACAGTTTGGCAACTTTTTACAAAAAAAAAAAAAAAAAGTGGGATAACTTCAAATTGCAATAAGTTATTTATTTCATACATGCATTTTATTAAGTACATATTTTAGTTTTAGTTTGATATTCAGCCTGAAAAACAATGAATAAAATTACTTATGAACAGATTTTTTTTTTTTTTTTTGGTGGAAATTTCGTAGCGATCTCTTTAAGAATAAATTCAAAGCAGTTGTTTTGTTGAGTAGCCTGGTCTTGACACCATAAGAATTCCGCTAACAATTCCAGATGTCGCGCATTTTTTCTTGTTACATCATTTTACAAATCTTCAGATTCTTTCTAAGTTTTGCTTATGCACATTAGTACCAGGATCAGCAAAGCTGTCAGGACTGAGTGTTCTTTGCATAGATTTGGCAGACATCTTAAAGTAACTTCTTAAAGTCCTAAAGTCTTGATCTGGAACAGGGAGCTGAAATCAGCTATGTTCTGGTGTAGATACTGTGCTGAAGAATAACTGCACTTGGAAGGGATTTAAAATCCTCTTTTATTAAATCAATATTATTTACACTTCCCAACTCAGGAGGGATACAGAAAGTAAAAGACCACACTTGGGCCTAAATGAACAATCAGGTAAATTTAAACTAAAGCTAAATAGAAATTTAATTAAACTTTGTTCACAGAGCTATTTCGCGGAGTTGCCCTCTAACTAAATGATGCGTAGCAAGATATACTAATACTAGCGCACTTCAATTTATTTCAATAAGCAATCACGTAGTAAGCACTGTGGCTTAGAAATTATCTGCTAGCTGGTCAGGCAAACGTCGAACAGAATGACCGTGATCTGAGACTAAAAAGCTCTCTCACACTGAGAGGTTTCTACCTCTGGTTTAAATAGTACGTGGCTCTACTTCAAATTAGCATAAGCTGAAAATGCACGCTTCTTCTGACGGGAAGTTGAAACTGAGAAGAGATAGAAAGATTTAAATTAAATAAAACTTTGTTAGTTTAACTAAAACCTTACAAAGCTATATGCACGATTAATTGTTTTCTGCGTAAATCCAGTCTCTTCTAGTTGAGTTTGATGTCCAAATAGATAATGCTTCCTTCTTTAACATTTTCATTTATTTTCTGCATTAATACAGTTCCACTTCTGTTAGGAATTATAACCAAAAAGGTTACTTCCATTTCCTGGCAGGCTACATTGCAATGTTAAAACACACCCAGTATTCTGTTTTCTCTTCATAAGTCATCTGTTTCAATGATTTTTTTTTTTTCCTCACAAAAATTTTTTCTGACTATATCAAGAATGCAGATCTTCCACATGTAATTATTTCTATTTATCACAGTCTTGTCAATGATTTCTAATTCTTCCAAGCAAAATTTAATTTGTGTTAGTTCCTAATTCTATCAGTATATAAATATGACTGCTACAATAAATGGCAGATGTCTATGCTCAGCCACTTACTGTTTCAAATCCTGATGCATCCATTACACTTTTTCACGTTACATTTACAAAATACAGTGTCATCAAATGTGAATCTAAATATTTGCACCTATTTGACAAAAGTATTGTGTTCCTGGAAAAAATTCACAGAACTTTGTTTGCAGGCAAATCCCACAAGTGCATAATTCAAAATTCAGCTGAAGACCAAAAATATTGCAGTTTGGCTTTAAAAGCTTCTAATATAACCAAAACAGCACATACAAAAATATGGCAAAAAGCAGTATCGCCATAAGTTTAAAAACTTATGGATATGGTTACTTGAAGAATTGTTATGGGCGTGGTTGCCATAGTTTGGCATCTTCTACCAAGGTGGTTCTGACAATGCATAAGTAGTCCTGAAAATGGTCATCTTGAAATCTTGTTCAGAATTTTTAAGAAAGAAAAGGAATATATGATATATGACCTTAAGTTAAAATGTTTATAACTATTCTATATTACATCTTTCATATCTTTATTCAAGAAGGAGGTAATGATATTTTGGATCTATTTAGATGGACTGTTAATAACTTAATCATAATGATCAAGCATAGCATTGTCCAGAATCAGTTGAAATCTCCTAACACTGATAAGTTTTATCAGAACAGTATAACATGGTTTTCTGTTCACAATGGATTTATATTGCTGTGTAAAATTAAGGTTAAAATTTATTCTATGGCACCCCTTGGCGAATCGTTTCATTTTTTATGCTAAGATCTGCGCCACAAAAGATCGCCATCAATTTCAACATGGTGGCTGATCCTTCTCCTCCCTACACAAAACAAAAACAAGAATTCAAATACTTACACAACCTTAGTGTCCAATGTACACATCAACCTATTTTAACTTAAAAAATAATCCCAGAAATGTGCAAACTAGGCATTGCATACTAATTTAACTTTCTCCATGTACACGTCGACCTATTTTAACTTAAAAAACATCAGAGAATTGCACAAACTTAGGCATTTCGCACTACCTTAACTTTGTCCATGTACATATCGACCTATTTTAACTTAAAAATCCCAGAATTACACAATCTAGGCATTGTGCACTGCCTTAACTTGTCCATGCACACATTGGTTTATTTTCACTTAAATCAGGAAGCTAAAACAAAGTTAAAACTATCATGTTAACCAGAAAAAATTTGATGCTGTCTTAACACACAGACACGAACAAATAACCCAAAATACACAAAAAGTCATAAATAACTGAAAATAAAAACATTAAACAACAAATCTCTTAACAAAAATTAACACACAGACGCCAATAAATGAATAAAATGTCAATTTTTTATCATACCTTTTCTTCATGTACATATTCACGCCTCCCACCAGGATCTCCTTCACATAAGCAATTCAATTAAATATTTGGTTGTTTCGGCTCATCTGCTGTTAATGGCTTATAAATATGTATGATAGCATCCAAAAAAGCCATAAATATGTTTTTTTCCCTGCTCCTTCTTGCATAACACATATTCGACCAAATAATAGTGCAACCCGTCCTTCGTTTTCCTCCTGGCTAAACCGCATTTAATTGCACTCCACGTTCCTTCTATTTTATGTACTCCTTCCAACAGTAAAAAATTATAGTCGTATCCAGAATAATATACTCATTTATAACACTAAGCAAACTTTCATATGGCCTTTCAGGTGCCACTTTCACAAAAAATTACAAACGTGCAACCAAACACAGCAATTGAAAACCTCTGGTCCATATGAAAGGGGTTATTACTGTTACAAAAAATAGCAAAATCTCAAATTATCACAACACATTCGGCGATATTCACACAATTTTCCCTAATGCTAGTTTCACCAACATTATCAACGTTAGGGTTACCGAAAAAAGTATTTCATGCAGCAGGCTTCCAGATTTCACGAACAACCAATACCACTTAGCGATTTTTTCAGGCAGAAACCAATACCGTACAATAAATATCCATAATAATATATAATAAACATCCATAATAATATATAATAAAGACCATACAATAAATATCAACCAAATTAAGTGTTAGTTTAGAAACTGTAATTTAATACACAATTACCTGCGGGAAATTCTGTGAGAATAAGTGGAAAATCTAACTGTATGGAAACCAATGAAGATGGAAACATGTCAGAATATCAAGGTTAATGTGAAGCTGCTGTTGTATAAAATAACTTGCTTTCGTTGTTGTGAAGTAAAGTCATTTTGCATTTGCAAGACAATTCTTATCCAATTTCACATTTCACAGTAACCATCAGAGGTAGCTGTGTAGGGTTACTGTTTACCATAAGCAGTGTGTTGTGTGTTTGCTGCTTCTTTTACTGACAGGAAGTGCTAAGATAGTATCTTCTGTATTGCTCTTGCAGCCTACATTCTTTTTGCTACGTGCCTAAAAAGGAGAATACCTTTGTATAGGACTTCTATGCAAAGTATAAGGAAAACTGGCTCAAATTTACGACAAAGTCTTCCATACTTGCTAAATTTGAGCATATGATGTGTATATTAAACAATTTTGTTATTTTTATGTTGTAAATGTATGAAGTATAGTTTTTATCTTGTGAAAGCATGTGCTATCATATATTTTTTTTTTTTTTTACAGAATATATTGTAAGTTTCAAGCAATTTTATAAACCTGATGCTCGTGTAAAATTTATTCGAGCTGCTTTGAAGCAATATAATCCTGATACGTGGCATATTTTACCACGTAATAATCCAGCAAGCAGCTTTCCAAGTGATTTTGAAGTTTTGCAGGTATTTTTAGTATATTTTATTTAATCTTTAATAAGAAAAGGAAATGCGCATAAAAATACCATTTCATAGCTATTTTTGTTTATGGTGTTCTATGTATTCTGTTTCTATGGGTATAGGTACATGATGCATATAAGGATGGATTAGTATTAAATAATTGTTCTGTGTTGATCCATTTTTAAAGTAATTTCTTATTTTGTTGTTGCTCGTCTGCTATAATGTATACAATTGATATAGACACAGACAATGTTTTTTTTTATGAATGCTTGCATTACAGCATCTCCATTGCTGAATGCAAGAATGCTTGCTTTACAGCTCTCCATGCATGCATTGCCATTCATAGGCTAAAAAACTAATGGCTCTGGAGTTATTCTTTCAGACTCAAGTTGTTACGTAAAAATTACACAATATTACTTCTGAAAAAATATGATAAAGTGGTGAACTGTGATCTTTGGTTGGTTCATTAGAAACTGGACTAGAACAGCACTATAAGTGAGTGTGTTATTGTATAAAATTATAAATAAGTACGTGCAAATGTGGAGCGCCATGAAAATTTGGAAATGATGTGGATACTGGAGAGTTTTAGTTGTCAATTTGAGTTCCATTTCAGTTCATCATTTATTTTGGTAATGAAAAATTTTTGAAGATGATCACTTGGGATCAATCCCAAGTACAGCTCATTTTGGCAAATTGTGTTCAAGTTTAATTCTATGCAGAAACAGAAAATAGAAAAGTGCTATCCAGCTTCTTTTGAATAAATCTACTATTTCTTTTATTACTGTCTTTTTGCATTTTTTAATGTTTTGTTTCCCTGCTTGTTTTCTTGGCATTATTTTTATAAATTTCTTTAGCGATTTGAGATTTGCAGACTCTAGCTTGTGAGCTGTAATTTGTAATATTATGTGTACAAGTATGAGTTGCAATAAAGAAAAGGTAGAAAACTAAGTAGATGGGATGTGCCCATTTTGGTATGTTTGTGTTTAGAGAATACTGAATTTTATAAAATATTATCTTTAAATAGAGAAAGTTTATTGCTAAATTGGGAATAATACAATGTTGTCTTAAATACATTTTGATCCAAAATTATTAGAAAAAAAATATTAAAAAATTAAGAAAACTGAGATTAGATAATATTTAAATCAGGAAAAATAAAAATGAAAGTGGATTTCATTATGATTTATTACTATAATACTGTGATCCAATCAATTTAATCCAATTAATTTCTTTTGTTTTATTTTTTATTAATTTTCTTTAGAAGTTAATTTTTATCCAAGTCATACTAATTCTTTTGTTTCATTGCCACCTCTCTTTTTGAAGTTACAACCTACTTTTATGGAGAAAAGTATTTCTGCCTTAAAGAATCACCATTCTATCAAACATGTAACACCACAGAGGAAAGTAACAAGAACCCTGACATCAGCTGATGGTAAGTATATGTAGCTTTTGAAATATTTGCTTTTATATTTTGTCTTAGTACACAGAATCACTCTTGTGTACTGAATCTCAACTTATCATAGAAGAGAATATGGCTCCAGACATTCTGTGGCCAAGAATGGTATACCTGGCTTTACAAAAAACAGACTGGGTTCTATGATCTGTTGAGGGAATATGTACTGCTGGCCATCAGATATCAGGCCTGCTGTGCTAGGCAACTGCATATAGTTTAAGAAATTGTTATTCCAGATGCAGCAGCAAAACCCTGAGAGAGTTCTCCAATCATTTTGTATTTATGCACCTCGTATTGATCCTTCATGAATGTTGTGGCTCTTGAATGACTTTGGTAAGCCCTCCTGATGGTGATATATATGTATCATACCCCAAATTATATATTACAGCTGTTCTTAAAACATTTCTGTTAGCTATTTTGAATTTTTACACACATACACACACACACACACAAAACAAAAAAAAGGGAGGGAGAAGAATGTGTTTGTGTCTTTTATTTTGGACACCAGCGTGGTTTAAATTAGGTATTTATTATGTGTTCGACAAAATGAAAGGTTAGGTAATCAAAATTTTAATGTATCAAACATTTGTGTATTTTGCTGTCATTATTTTCTTTTAAATAATTGATATTTTCACTTTTAATAGTAAAGGGAAAATAAAAAGGCATCATTCATTTGCACCTACATTGCAGCTGAATCCTGTTATTGTTGCTTCCTGGTTAGTGCCAAATCATGCTTAATAGCTGAATATTATTCTTATTCTTTGCCACAGTGTGGCTTAATTAAGCCTCCTATGTTAAAACAAAGGTGGTGTTGGTATTAAAACTTCATGAAATGCTCTGTCATGAAAATAAAGATCAAGATCAACCCACTTTAGATTTTATAAACCTGTTATTTCAAACATTAATGAAAATTTTGTCAGAACTATCATTAAACCAACAGTGTTTCAGCATTGAAGTAGTGTATATTAATAAATACATTGAAATAGTATTTATTAATTTGGAGTTGGAAAGAGATTGTTTTTAGAAAACTGTCTTCATATGTGTGTACTGCTCTGATAAACTAAATTTTAAAGAATTTTGATATTTAATTGCAAAACGTAATTTTTCTATCTGTATTTAATGTAACACACTCTTGTCTTATGTCGAGTGCTTTAACAAAATTGATAGTGTCATTGCAAGTGCAATTCATAACTTCTGTGAAAATTTTATGGCAGTATTTGGAGTTAAAGAAAAATTTTAATATCTTATGAAATCTGACATATCTATTTGCATTCATATTTCATTACATAAATTGTTGATTACTTGGATACTTCCTGTTAATCATCTTTCCTGTTAATCATCTGTTAATCATTCTTTATCAACCTGCATACCTTTTTTTTTAAAATCGTTAAGGAGAGCAAATATTGCAAACACACTGACTGTAATATAATTTCTTCCACCTTAATATTCCAATATGCATTTTTAGCACACTTAGAAGAATTTTGTGATTTCATTGTGGCAATAGTTTAAATATTTAGGATTTAATTATTTCTGAAATTTTTTTTAGTATAATTATGAAATCCTTAGATTTTGTTTTTCATATCCGCTTGTGTATCTTGTGAATATTTTAAATACAAACTTAATTTTTTTTAAAAAATTACTGTCAAAGTCTTTTTTTTTTTTTAACTTTTTTTTTTTTTTTTTTAATCTTTACAATTTTACCAGTATTTACATTATTTCTGAAATGAACTTAATTTGCTTACGTGGCATATATTTATTTTGTACATTCCTAGGAAAATCTGCTTTGTGGGATGAGGATGGAATTAGAAATAAAGGTAATGAATCTTGTCAGCACTTTCAGAAATGGTATTCTTCTCGTCTTCTATCAGAGAGGTCAAGTCTTTCACTGGTGAGAATGCAGTATATTTTACACTACAAATCAAGTTGAATTTAGTTTTAATTTGTAACATAGCTTTAAGTGTAAAATTTCTGTGAGAAAATACCATGTTTCTATAAGTTTTGCAAACCAACTTCAGCATTTAACAGCACGTATATGTATGAAGTCTAATTTAATTTCTGAGCTAAAATATTTTCTTAAATAAGTTTGGTAAACAATGAATTGAGAAGAAAATGTTACATTTTCTTTAATTCTTGATGTTTAATTTGCTGCCAAAATACCAAAATTTGACTATGTACAAATATGATTTTTTATAAATTCTAATTTTGGAATTTTTCCCCATCTGTTGTTAAATACAGTTTACGTAAATCTAAATCTGTACATATGATAATTTATTCAGTAATTTAAGTTTTTTATTATTCATATTTTGAGATTTATTGATTTCAAAATTAATAGGAAACTTCTTATTGTGACTCTACAATCTTATGTTGGCATTAAAGTAAATCAGTAAATTTGTTTTGAATGTAGGGTTCTACATTTTGGGAATCAGCTGGAAAATTTGTTCGTAGGCGCCTTATGCGTGCTCTTCCTCGGCAGATTACAAGTACTTTACAAGCTGATGTATTATGGAACATAGGAATAAGAGGTTTGTTTTTATTAAATATGTAATAAATATGTAAATATTATATATATAAACTGAACTTTTTTATTTGATTATAATGATTTGTGTATAACAGATAATGTATATAATAATAGGTTTAGTGGTTAATAGGTTAAGCAAAATTTGAAAGTTTTTCATTTTATTGTAAAAATTTTAAAAGCCCCCCTTTTTTTTAAACTTGTTAAAGGTATATTTTTCTTTCCATTAAATTTCTAATATTTATATCTCCTAAGCATTAAAATTTAAAAAGTATTTAATAAATAAAGCTATTTGATTTCAAAATAAACAAAAATGATTTTAAAAAAGTATCTGGAAAATGAATTAAATATTTCAGGGTAAAATACTTGTGATTTTAATAGATTTTGCAGTATTATAATGGAATTCTAGTGTTTCAGCATATAAATATGTATGCAATTATGCAAGTTTTTACTATTGATAATTACTTAAGCTTTTTCTATTATTAAACTTATTTACTTCTTTTGGAATTTCTGTCAACTTAATCTCTTTTCATTTCAATTCTTCATGTTCAAGTAATTACAATTTAGGGACTTGCATAAGAATTACAATGTAAGCTATTTTAAAATTTTTATGATTATGTAAAAAAAATTGTTTTATCACATAACTGTTTATGCATTTGTGTTGATTTTCAGAACTGGAATAATTTCCATAAGAATGACAGTCTTCTGGTGTAATAACAAGCCCCCCAAATTACATATCTTCTGTAAAAGTGTGAGCATGCTTTTACATGTACATGCTTTGTTTTTAGTGTACAGATGATTACATACACATGCATATTCATTATGCTGATTATAGATTGTTTACAGTTGCCAGTGAAGTCACCTAGTATTCACAGCATCACTATATTGTGATTTCTGGTTCTTTTATCAAGACAAATTCAATTTATATGTGTTACTTCCAACCTGATGAATTTATATATAGTATAATCATAATCTGATAACTTATTTGGAATTAATATTGGATTAGCATTATTTCCATTTTGCAAACGTCCGAACAGCCCGTTGCTTTCAAAATGTATTAACAAATGTATGTTGTATGTAGTGATTTTCTCAAATGTTATAAATGCTTGAAATGGTTAATAAAATTTTATTAATGCTTGAGATATGGATAATAAATGCAAAACATAAATTTCTGTCATAATTTGTTTGTGTAATTTTAGTTACTTTATGTTTAATTAATTAAATCACTTATGTGGCTTTGAACTTTAATATTTTTACTGTGCATGTAGATCAGTGTTTCAAATTGTAACCTTTAAAAACATTCCTTTATAGGAGCTGGAGTGAAAGTTGCTGTTTTTGATACAGGTTTGGTAAAAAATCACCCTCATTTTAAAAAAGTCAAAGAAAGGACAAACTGGACAAATGAAAAAACACTTGATGATGGTAATTGTAATTTTTACTTTTTTGTGATCTAATTATATTATTTTACAATGATATTTTACAGTTTAATTTATATATAATTACAAAATCATGTTTTTATTTTTAATTTAAAGAGTAGGTACAAGGTTATTTCATGTTAAATTATTATTATTTTTCATATTTATAAATAAAAGAGGCATGTGTAATATAAGTACTGAAAGTGTACTTTAATGGAAGGATAAGAATTTCTCCCCTCCAGGTTGACAGTTATTGCATTAAATAGATCTATCAAATATCTTTGGCACCGTCCATACTGGGTATCCTGTACGATAATTAGCAGCAAAAACTCAAAGTATAAACTGATTTTTTATATGGGTTTACCAGTGATAAAGTTTTCATTTATGATTCCCGTGATTTCTTTGGACTTGTATGAATTGAAAAAATACCATGTAAAATTGGAAGTTTGCCCCCCCAAATAAATAAATAACATTCAACCTTTTTTAAACTTAAATGATAATTTTTGAAAAGCCTGTTATTGGTAAATCAGAAGTTTATAAAAATACAAGTCCACTGTACAATCTTATTGATGTGAAGTAAAGTTATTTGTTTAAGATAAGTGTGTCTGACAAACTACTGACCTAATTAGACATCTGCATGATGAATGATTGATACTGATTAGGTGTTAGCACAGTGAAAATTTTGACCATACATGAAAAGTTAACAAAATTATTTGTTTACATTTTTGTACATATTATATTGATATTGACTTATACAATCTGAAAATTCTATGACCATTAATTTACTAAAATAAAAAATGAAATATTAGTTCCTTTAATAAAAAATTTTAAAAATTCCTGTTTTTGTCTAGCCCTAGCTTTTATCCATGAAATTTAATTTTGACAATAGATTTTAGATGCCATTCTTAATATTTATTATGTGTTTCATTGTTTCTGCAATGTGGAATGAGAGGAATAATAACTTTGATGTTTATTAATTTATAGTTTATTTGAAACATTTAGCAATACAGATGTAGATTTTATCTTATTTTATGTGATTGCAAGCAACATGATTGCAGTTTTCATTTCAAATTTTTGTTTACTGTTTATTGTGAATCTAGCTCTGTTTTTAAATTTCAGTTTAATTTTACTCAATACTTTTGTAAATATTAGTATTTCATTTCAGATTTTCAAAAATCGAAGTGCCAAAATTGAAGATAATGTTTTATAAAAATATATCAATTTCTACAGGACATTAAATAAATTTATTAATAGAGGAAATAGAATAAGAGTATAATAGCTGTAGTTCAAATAATTGGGTTCTTCTAATAAAGTGTTATGGACTAAACTTATTTAAATAAGTGCAGTTAGCTAAAATGCTTCACTAAAATGAGAAAAATTAGTCTCAGAAATATCTTTCCTTTCCAAGATCTGAAATCGCTTTTAAGTCCTAGTGTATAGATTAATTTAATGCATTTTTTCAATTTACAGATACAGAAAAATTTGAGAAAATTCAAATATTGTGCAGTTTATCTGCATGTCAAAAGAATTTTGCAGTTATTAGTTAATTTTATGATAAAAATTTTGAATAATTTACTTCTAGTATACAATCATATGTGTTATGTGTTAGAATAGAAATTTTTATTCTTCATATTAACTTATAATACATCAAATGTATGCTTTTTAACTTGAAATAAAATTGATAAAACACGTTTATCATTATCTTAGAGTTTCTTTTAATTGATGCTGAATTCAGATATTTAATAAATGAACTGTAATCATGTTCTTGAATTTGTTTATTATAGATTATAGTAATTTAAATATTCGTGTTTGTTATTCCAATATTTCCTGAAATATCATTAAAAAGGTGTAAAATAAAATAATCATATATACTTAAAAAAATTGTGGTGTAAAATTAAATAGTCATATATACTTCAAAAAATATATATGATTATTTTATTTTACATCACAATTTTTCCTGTCTAACTTTGTTTTGCAAAGAATCAAGTAAAAATGGTTATTTAAATAAAATAGAATTTGTATGATGGTTTAAAACTGCACAAAGTATACAGCTGTTATAATTATTTAAATTTTTAATATAGTATAATAACTAACCATTTGAACCCCGTGTTTGGTGACATCGCCTGATGTCCTTGATACCTAACAATAAATAAACACATGCTTCAAAACTGAGATGTAATAGAATTAATGGAATTTCATTATATATTTGTAGATTGTTATTTTCATTCTTCATAGCTTATGAAAAGTTTTTTCTAAAATTGAGCTTTATAATCCTCTTCTTGTCTTTTATATTTGCATCATACTCAATCTGAAATTGCTTTTCTAGAGACTTACTTAATGAAATGTATGAAGTATATTTAAATAATAGGTATTTCAGTTTGGCAGTAGCAAAAATAGTAAAAGTTATTTTTAATTCTCTCTGAGTAGTCATGAAATGAATAATTTAATCTGCCATACAATTGTGTGTTGACATTGTTTTTATGTATTTAAAGTGCACAATTTGTTTAAACTGCAAAATAAGTATATTAAAGTGTTAATAATTACCTTTCCATTAATTTTAAATTGCATGCATTTGGTAAGATTTTTGCTTTTTAAATTAATATTTTAAAATTTTCAGGACTTGGCCATGGGACATTTGTTGCTGGCGTGATTGCCAGTAATCGAGAATGCTTAGGTTTTGCTCCTGACTCAGAACTTCATATTTACAGAGTATTTACTAATAACCAGGTAATTTTAAAGTTTATTTATTTTACTTTATTTTATTTTATTTATTTATTTATTTTATTGAATGTTGGACAAGCTTTTAATGTTTTGTTATTCATGTGAGAAGTGATACTTTGCAATTATATGAGATGCATGTGAAAGAAAATTCATTTTAAATTCTTGTTATAATATAAAGGTATCTAATTAGTCATAAATTCCTCAAAATTCTTTATAGGTATCATATACATCCTGGTTTCTAGATGCTTTTAATTATGCTATTTTGAAGAAGATTAATGTTCTGAATTTAAGTATAGGAGGCCCAGATTTCATGGATCATCCTTTTGTAGATAAGGTTTGTAACTGCATGGTTTTTAAATGTTTTTTTAAACGTGTAAATTTCCTATGTATTGCGAGCTAATTTACTGTCTTTTTTAAGTAACTAGTCACTTGCGTGTCTAGAAACCTATAATAGTTATTATAAAATAGAAAAAAATATATAATTTTAATGAATCCAACTAGTGTAATTGTTGTAAATATGTCTACAACAAATTACCAAAGTAAGGACGAGAACAATTTTTTACTTTGTCTTCTTGGTAGAGCACAGCATCATCATAAATTAGATAAGAGGAGTAATCCATAAGGAGGTTGTACACAAAAATTGCAAACGAACATATTTATTTTACACATAATAATAATAATTTAATAAGACTCATTAGAATTTTTATAATATATATCAAAAGAGCATTCAATAATTAGTCATTATGAGAGAGTTTTAACACTGCTCTTACATGAAAGAGTGAGAAGAAGGAAGACAAAAAGTAAGTCACACAGTTAACTTTTCTGTAGCCCTCCCAGATTACATCTTTTATCGCCTTATTGGCTGCTGTTCATCTCTGCATACGAACAGTAATTTGACAGGTCCAGTTCATAATTAGTTGTAACAGATATGTAGAATTCCATTTATTGCTTTGAATTGCTTAATTTGTTAATCAATATTTAACATTAAATTTGAAAGGAAAATTAAATGCCTGATGCTTTGGCGAGTGGCAATTCACTGGCACTTAGAAACAAAAAATGTTTTATTTTGGGCAGTGGCAATGCACTTCATGTTAATCACTGAGTTTGTTTATTAAATTGCAAAGACAAATATCTTATGCTTTGCCAAGTGGCAACATTTCTTTTTGTTGAGTTTTCTGATTAAATTTGAAACAGAAATATTTACGCTTTGCTGAGCAGCAATACATTACTTTTAAATCACTGAGTTTGTTAATCAGAATTTCTGTAAGTTTACATGAAACGTAAAATAAGTAAAAAGCAGATGTCAAAATTTGGGTTTCAAGGTGTGAATATTTGGTTTAAGGACTACATATGTTTAAAATTTGGGGGTTCTAGATGCCACTATTTCTTCACAGTGCAAGAAATATACATACATATTTTTGATTATATAATAGAGATTTCAGGATCATTGTAGCCATATTCCTCTTACATTTCTCATTCAACATAATGAATGTAGAGCTTATAATGTTATTCATTTGTAGAGCAACTAATTTCATTGTAGTATGAATCTTTGCAATTATTTTTATGAATTTTAGGAGCTTTTGAGTTTTCACAAGAATTAAATTTTTTCACAGATATCCAGTAAAGGCATAAATTTGAGACTCCTTGCTTTCGTTTTCTAATTAGCTTATAATTGGCTAATTGTTTTTTCATATTTAAATAGTTTTAGTACTGCCTTTATAAGAATTTAGGCAACAAATACACTATTAAATAATTCTCTGCAAAAATCCAAACTGGAGTTTTAAACCTTAAAAACTATTGTTCTAGATCCAAAACACGTGCATTCAAATGAAAAATGCAGGTTTTGTCTTTGGGGATTTTTGTTACTCTCCTCTTATGTAGAGTTGACCGGGTTGATGACTTGTTATCACATGTCATCTATCTCGAAAAGAAGGAAATTTTTGAAATAAAGATAAGAAAAGAGCATACAAAGTTGAAATAAATTTAATCATGATAATGAACAGTATAGAAGATGTAATTATGTAAATGTATAATACTGAAGAGATGGATGGTTTTATGTGTTGAAGAAGGTGTTCTGTAAATGGCCATCGTTCCTGCAAAAAAATTCCTTTAGAGTTGTTGAAGAATGTTTTGACTAGTATGGTGTAACATGTCCATAGAAATCTGAATGATCTCCTCATTAAAAATTTTTTTTCAAATTTAATTACATAGATCACATTGAGATGCAGTCCCCTTGATGCGCTCTCGCAAGGACAAAATCATAGAGATCAAGTAGGAATCATGGGGCCTGTAGCATGTTACCAAATAACTTGGTGAAAAAACAACTGTCAGGGGATTGCTGTGTCATTGCATGTATTATGACATATAGCCAGCTGATTTGCTAGTTGCTGTGGAAATTGCATGCATTATGGAAGAGTGCAGTTGATTTGCTTCAGCTAAAAAAAGGACTCTCCAACTACAATAATGTCTGCAGAGAAATGGTGGCTATCTAATGCACAAATCCTGCATTATTAGTTTTAGTAAAGAACACAGCTTTCAGTTTCCATCAGTTGATCATTAATGTAAATAGAGGGTACTTTTCTGTTATCAGGACCTGACTCAGAAATGGATCTGTGTGTGTGTGGATGTATGTGTTCATGTATGCACATACATACCTACGCAAATACATTTCTAAATCCAGTCCTGATAACAGAAGAGTACCAAATATGGTGTATCTAGAACAGTGGAGGAAGCAAGCAAAAATTTATAATAAAAGAATAATGATAGAAGTTTATGGATAAATGTTAAATAGTGATCTTTTTCTGTAAAATCTTTTCAAAGTTCTTAATGTAAATTCTGTAGCCTGTGAAAATATTGCAAAATTGTAAAACCTACTTGTTTTGTGGTGAAATTATTATCATGTTCATTATCAGTTATTGCAATTTCAATAATTTTCTGAATGTCTAGCAGTGTTTTACATTCCATTGTATGAACTCCGTTATTGATCTATGATATATTTCTGCATTTTTGTTTGTTATGTATATGAAAATAATGTTAAATTAGTAGTGTTTCTGGGAATGAACATCAATTTAATTGTTTTAGTTTTGTATATTAAAAACAAATTTAGAACATTATTAATTAACATAAACTTTTATAGGTTTGGGAACTTACTGCTAATAATGTCATCATGGTATCTGCTATTGGAAATGATGGTCCTCTTTATGGGTAAGAAAAATTTGCAAATTTCACTACAGTATGTTTTGCAGCTTTTTAAACAACTGGTGTGTGATTCTTATTTCTTAGAGTAATGTACTTTTTGAACCTTCAGTGATTACAAGTTGCAGCAATTCTGTACATCTGAAACTTGAAGTATGTTGAACATATTGTGTATGTTGTTTGAAATTACTAGCTAAACTTACGTAATTTTTAGGACATTAAATAATCCTGCTGATCAAATGGATGTTATTGGTGTTGGAGGTATAAATTTTGAAGATCAAATAGCTCGCTTTTCATCAAGAGGAATGACTACTTGGGTAATATTTTGAGCTGTTTTTATTAATCTTTTTAAAGCTAATAATTTTATCCCAGTAATGTGCTAGAAACAAAAATATTGTTTCAGATATTGTTATTTGAAGATATGTGCTCAAGATTTTGATATTTTAGAACAATAGAGCTTTCATGGTTATGGTTACAGTGGAAAATTGCAACAACCACTTTTTTCCTGTGCAAATTGATAAGTGCATTAAAAAACCATAAATGGCATTGGAACAATATATGTATGATGAAAATTGCTGGCTTAGAGCATTTGCAGAGAAAAGCATTGTAAAGCACTAATAACAACATCAAAGAGAAAAAGGGAGGAACTTTTATTGAAATTAAAATTTTTCAACATGCTCACCTTCGCAAATGACAATGCATTGCCTGCACAAAATTGTTGACATTGATAATGAAGATAATATTGCAGGAGGAATCAGTATATTTTCAAGTTTTATGTCATCTTTCAGTTCTCACAACTGTCTTGGATTTGATGAGTGCATCTTTGATTTCAGATAATCTCATAACCAGAAATCCATCAAAGTGAGGTTGTGGATCATGGTGCCCATGAAACTGAAAAGATACAAGAGTTACTCTATTTTGAAACACTGTACACGTTGAAAGCTTGTAATTCCAATAAAAGTTCCATCTCTCTCTTGTATTGTCATTGGTCTTTTGTAATGCTTTTCTTTGCAAATCTTTTATGCCAGCAATTTTTGTCATATGTGTATTGTCCCAATGTCATCTATGATTTGTCAGTATTCTGATAAATTTATGTAGGAAATAAGTGGATGTTGCCTTTCAAAAATTTTGAAATTTTTTCACTGTAACTGAAACTATGAGAGCTCTGTTGTTTTAAATTATCCCAATCTTGACACATACCTTCAAAAATAGCATTATCTGATATTTCATTTCGATTGGTAGAGTGGATATGCTGCTAGGGATTCTTATATCGGGGAAGTATTTTCTGACTGCTATACCCACCCCCTCTTTATACTCACCCCTTTACTTGGCTTTATTTTTGCAATCATTTGTTGTAGTCATACATCGAGTTACAGAACTGCTTTAAATGAAAAACTTATTAAGTAATGCTTTCCTCCATGTATAAGGTAAACAAAAAAAAAAAAAAAAAAAAAAAATGCTCTTAGCAGGTTCTCTGTGAAAGCATACCTACACTTAAGCAGAAAGCTCTCACATGCTTTACCATGTTCAGTAAAACAAGTTACTATTAAAAGGTTTTTAACACAGTCATGTGTTATAAGCTTCGTAGAAAAATTTAGATTTCTTCCAATTTTTCTGATTTTGTATATTTTATTTTTATCACAATAAAATGTAATAAATCAGTGGTACTCAGTCTTTTCTGTCACCTATACCCTTTTGCCATTGCTAGACAATCATTCCCCTCCTACTCCTTTCTCAAATTCAAATACATTGACATTTATGTAAATTTAGATTTCTTAAGTTTATTTTATAAATTAAACATGAAAAAGTGTAGAAAATGATGATAAACACTACAAACTTATACAAAATACCCATTTTTATATTCATAAATTAAAACTAAATACTTAACAGCTAAATGAAAGACTAACTGAATTGCCCTTCCTGAAACTATGAAACTCCCACAGGAATCCCGTACGGTTAAAAGCTCCTGTAATATATATTTCAGAGCATTTTAATATTTTTCATTATTAAATTAATATTATTCAGTTTGAATACTATTTATCTTTCTGGAAAATGAGGAGAATTTTTTCTTTTTATATTTCAAGGATTTGGTTCAAGCTTTATTTATAAATGTAGTTTCTCTCAAATGGCTTTAATAATTGTAGCCATTTTTTAAAAATTTTGGAAAATTCTTGGTAATTTCTGTATTTTATTTTAAGACAACATTCTGTATTTTAAGCTTATGTGAATTATGAATATTCTAACAAATGCTATTTTACAGGAGCTTCCCGCTGGTTATGGCAGGGTAAAACCTGACATTGTAACTTACGGATCAGCTGTTCGGGGCTCAAGCATTAAGTATGATACATTCTTACTTTTATCTTATCTGTTTTCAGAATTGAACTTTAAATAATGTATAAATTGTTATAGGAAGGGCTGAATTTGTAGTTTTAACACTGTTTTCTCAATTTTGTACACATATTTTACTGTAAATAATGTATATTGTAATACTGTAAATATCTGAATCTTTTCTGTTTGTATTTTTTTTGTGGTGTTTTATATTGTTTTATTTATTTACTTTATTTTTTTATTGTTTCTTGTGCTTAATTATCTAATTTGAGGCCACATGTCTTCTATATAAGTGTTTAATTGGTACATGGAATTGTTACATTTTTTAGTTCTGAATGCAACTACATTGAAACTGTAAAGATGGTTCAATTAGAATGTATGATATAGGTAATTTCATTCCTTTTGGGTTCTGGTGACAATTTTTGCCACAGAGTTGGTGACATTTAGCAATTTCTATTAACTTGGAAACCTTTTGAAAGATTCATGAAAACACATTTTTGAAATCCCATGACCAGGTCTTCAAGATGTTTCCAGAGCCATGCTACAGAGTACAGATACAGGTCAAACTAAGGAGTTCATTTGTGAATCAGTATGAGATTTTGTGGCTAGCCGAGTTTTGAGTTAGGTTTACTCTAAGAGTAGTTTGAAGAACTTCATGATTTATTTCATGTTCTAAGAAGGAAATGTTCATACCAGTGTTTTACTTGAGTTATTTCCAGATATTATTATCCTGTGTGTGTTACTTATTGCGCTTATTTTCAGAATAAGTTGTTCATTTCTTCCTGCGTATATGAAAACAGTACTTAAAGAAACATCAGCCGTCCCATAGTTTGCAAAAATTTAAACAATTTTCATAAAACTTGTTAAAAACTAGAAATAATAATAGGATATGTCTTGTGTTTAATGTGTAATAAATTATATCTGTATTTATTTGTTTCAGAGGAGGCTGTCGATCACTCTCTGGTACCAGTGTTGCTTCACCAGTTGTTGCTGGAGCTGTTACTCTTCTAATGAGGTAAGGTTATTTAATCTCTTATATGTTAGGCATTTAAAGGTACCAACCAATAAGCCAAAGGTTTGGGCTTATTCAGTTAGTCTGCATAAAACCCTTCATGAAATTGATAGATTTTATTTTTAACACATTAAGTTATTTGGATTCTACTTAATTTTTATTTGTATTTCATTATATATAAGAGCTGCCACAATTGTATTGATTTATTTATTCATAATTTATATAATTTTTTCATTAGAGTATTTATTTTAAATCTTTCTTTTTAAATCTAATGATGGGCACATGCCTATTCAGCATTGGCCACTCCTAAGAACAGAAGTGGTGGCCATTTTATTGTGAAAGCACCTAATAGGCAGCCACAATTGCCTCATTTGAAAGGATGGATGGTTACAACCCTGCCTTCTCTGGGGTTCAAATCTGAGCCCTTTGGTACTGCAGTATGCTCCCTTAACCACATATGTCTGGGTGGCTATTTTAAATCTTTTTTTTTTTTTTTAATCCTATGCCAGACCTAGGCATGACCACCATTGTCTAGGTTGACCACCATTAGACAAAAAAAAAAAAAAGTGATGGGCAACCCAATATCATTCAGAAACGTTAAACAATGTACAATAATTTTTGACAGCGTTAGCTGATGCTACATCATTAAGTCCTGAACAAGTGTCCAAATAGTCTCTGCACATGTCGTTAATATCATATAATGGTCAAGATGGAGAGTCTGCTGAATCAAATCTGTGTTGGTGTTTCATCAGGTAGGCATGTCTAGTCGGTAGTTAGCAACACCGACTGGCCTGTTTAAGGTTGCAAGGAATGGGATTCTCTATTTGTAAACCTCAAATCTTCCCCTTCACAGAGTCCCCATTCTTTTCTCGAAGATGAGCTTCACATCTGGCTCCCATGATTCGTTTAGCACTGTGATAGCAAACTAAAGGATTGGGTTGAGGAAGAACAAATCCTGCCATGGCCAGAGGGTCTGCAAACTCATTACCTGTGATTCCACAATGACTTAGGATCCACTACAGAGTAACATTACGACCATTACTTATTAGAGAATTTAATTACAAAGTGCCGAGGATAAACACCTACCTACCATTAGCACTTAAAGCAGAACTATCAGTGTACATATGCAAACAGTATGTTTTTGGAAATTTTCCTCCAATGGTGGCCAAAGCAGCCGTCCTCAGTTCTGTCTCAGTGTAGGATTTTTCACTGGCTTTTAGAACTAAGTCTAAATTTTAGTTTGCAAAGTTCAAATGTGTTTGAAACACAACAGTCTCAAGGAGTGGCTCTCTGTTAAAAGGATATAAAAAAAATCAGGCGCTTCATTTGTCACATGTAAAAAGGTAGTACTGCAGATTTGTACATGTTCCAAAAATCACCATACCTCATCAAGCTCTCGACCAAATTAAGAGTACTATTTTCCTTCAATGAGTCAGAGGCACAATATTTGTTTGCCAGGAGTTATTCGCATAACCGGGAGTAGAGAATGCTCCACCGGTGATGATTCTCAGGGCATTATTTTGAGTAGTTTCAACCCTCTTCTGTACTGACTCAGAAGCAGTTATAAGAAGTTCACCACCATATTCGATGGCAAGCTTAATGTGTGGTACAGAGTAAATCTTGGGTAGTATCCCACTTTACACTAGTAAGCTTTTTAAGCAGTCTATGTCTCATGTTGTCCAGGGCTTAACTTCTAAAATTAGAAGTATTGGAGTTCTATGGAAGACTGTCAAGAAAGAACAAAAATAAATAAATAAATAAAATTACTATAAAATTAAATTATAATGATTAGAATAATGAAACAATTACTATTAAAATTTAATAAATCTAAAGATATAAATAAAATATATTAAGTTATTAAATAAATGGTAAATTATTAAATAATAAAATCAAGCACCAGATCTTGACTTATTTGGGATTTCGGCTGGACTTGCAATTTCACACAAAAAATAAGAAACAGCTCAACCACCTGTCTGCAGTTTATTTTAAGCTCTGAATATAATGTACTACTTCAAGGGATGATGGATATAAAGACCATTCTTTTTCCAGCATCCCAATGAAAAATGGAAAATGTAAAAATGGTTAAGCATCACTAATGAAAATAAAGAGAATGCTATAGACAGTAAGAGAATATAGAGAAAATTTTAATGGATGGCCTGTAGTTATGGAAACAAAAAGAGAAAAATCCAACGTTTTTTGACCACTATCTCCTCTCAGTGTAATTCTAGCTGTCAAGCAAAGTATGACAGAGGAACAAATTTTTACCAAGTCCAAGAGTTGGCTGAAAAAAGAGTAACAGGTGACAATTCTCATCCCCTTTGGTTACATTGTTCCCAAACGTCTGCAGGTGCTCTTTTCCGTGGAAAGACACTAGTGTTGGAACGAAAAGTATATCCACTGCCATAAATTCAATGTACTTTCTGGAGAATAAGTCTTTGACATATGGATGGGATCTTTTCTTTCCTTAAATATCTCGACCTCCATCCAAGGATTTGTTTCCCAAGACAAGAGAGACATGCATTCAGATATTAAAATCGATTTTTAATATAGTTTTATTATTAAAAATAAAATTTTTGAAATCAGATTTCTGCTGAAATTGCTGTAGAGTTAGTTACATCAAAGAAGGGCAGGAGCCCTCTTATTTAGGGCTCCAGTGGGCTGCGGTGTAATTTAAGCTCTGTTACCTATACCCAATATCCTGTTAGCCTATTTATTCCAACTTAGTCTTAAATTCCAAACAATTCTCAGGCAAATAGCCTTGTGAGTCCTGTAAAGCTTTTGGTCTCCATAAAATAGCTCTATCTCTTTAGGTTTGGTACCGAGAGTAAAATCCTAAAAAGTTGTTGTACTCATATTTACAATTGTTTCATTGTTTTTTTTGCTAAAACAAAAGGGCTTCAAGGGCAGTATTAAACAAATCCTGGATAATATGGATGTCTCGGTAAGCAGCCCACAAAACAAGGTCATCATGTTTGTTACCAAGAAACTATAGAAGGCTGCATAATGCGACAAATAAATAATTAAGCAACTGACACCACCCTTATTTTTTTTTTTTTAGCTTGTAAGTGCAAAAAATGAATTTATATTATTAATGTTCATTTATCATTTACTGCTTTTACATAGTCTTGTGGCAATCCCAAGGAAGAAAAGATTCTTCACAAAATATTTCTGTAATTTTTCCACATCGTTCTCCCAGTGTGCACAGTGATCTGTTTTCAGTTAAAAAAAAAAGAAAGAAAACCAGAGAATTGCACAAACACAGCATCGTACAAACCTTGGCAACACTGGCTGTTTACCAAATGCTTCTCATTATAATTCTCTTTAACCATGGTTGTGAATGAGTTCAGCTCACATTCCGGTTACACACCACAGTGGATTCAAATGAACAAGCTCGCATTAAAAATTTATGACTGACAGACTTTGCATATATTTGATAAGAATATAAACCTCTGCAGAATTTTGCTTCAAAATCTTTAACGAGAGGGTTAAAGGTTTTGAAACGAAATTCTGTATTCTAACAAAAATGTTAACCACAGTTGCTTTGGCAAATCCTGCAAGTGCATATTTTGAAATTGAATTTAAGGCAAAAAAGTATTATAATGTGTCAAAACCATTGAAGCTTGGACTACAACAAACAGAATGCATACGAAAATGGTGGCATTGCTTGACAGAAGGTTTGTTATGAGCATGGTTGCTTGAAGGATGATTATGTGCATAGTTACCAGGTTTTGGCATTTCTGAAAATTTGGTGATTTCTATCAAGGTTGTTGCAATAATACATTAAGTACCTTAATGAAATTGAAGGGAATATGCATTACATAGTTTTGATTAATTATTTATGTGTTGTATTTAAGAAGTTTTATTGTGAATGTGTCTCATTATATCTTCTTTATCATTATTTAGTGGAGTTATTCATCTTGGTGGGGCCATAAATCCAGCTAGCATGAAACAAGCTTTAATGGCATCTGCACGTCGCTTACCAGGTGTACCTATATTTGAGCAAGGTTGGGGTAAACTGGACTTAGTTCGAGCCTATCAGGCGTTGAGGAGTTACAGACCTCAAGCTACTCTAAGTCCGAGTTACCTAGATCTTACTGAATGCCCATATATGTGGCCTTATTGTTCTCAGCCATTGTACTATGGAGGATTGCCTACAATTGTTAACGTAAGTTTAAACATTTCTATGAATTTTGTTGAAAACAATGTATCATCTGGTATTCTGTAGCAAATTTGTTTATAGGAAATCAGATACTGTATGCATTTTGAAAGCTCATACATTTCAAAACTTTTGTTAAAAGACTTGTTAACATGTTATTTTTAATCCCTCATGTCATTAAATTTTATTTACATATGCAATTTAATTTTGAAAATTGTATCTAGATTTGTGTGTTGTTAACAGTGTCTTATCATTATATCTCAAGTCAGTATTTTACATATGAAAAATGTAGAAAAATAGTGAAAGTAGTGCAATTTCCATTTTATATTGGAATAAAATGTATTATTATAATAAATGTAAGTATTGTTTTAAATCACTGTAATTTTTTTAGGTAACAATTCTTAATGGAATGGGTGTATCCGGCAAAATAGTCAATAAGGTAAAAATGAATTTTTTTTCATTTCTTTATATATCTGTTATATCTGTGAATTATTTGTAGTCAAAAGGTATTTGTTTATTCCTGTTATTTGTGTTTTGAAAAATGTCTGGTTTTCATTTTGAAACAGAAAATACAGTAGTATTTATTCTTGGAATCAAATATGTAATTTAATCCATGAAACAGTTATGAACAAAACCTTTTTTTAATTCCTTTCTGTCATTTTAAAATATTAATCATCTATCATTAAAACATACCGTCTTTGAAAACATAAACAAAAAAACAAAAATAAAAGGGCATTAGAGAAATTAAATGCAAATTGATTTTTGTTGTTTTATTTTTTTCTAATCACTGTATTAGCCGAAATGTGAGGTGATTTAAAAACCATGGCTTCATTATAAAATAGCCGTAAATGCATGAACTTGATGTGTTAAATAAATACTTCTAGTTAGGTAACTAAATAATATAATTGTTATGGTTTGATGTAAAATTTGATTTCTTTTAAATGCAAATGTAGTAAATGATCTTATAGTGTTTTTAACATGTGGCTGTGCATAGAAGTTGGGCAGTGTTTTCAAAAGAATGATTTAAGAGGATAACCTACAATTTCATATAAAATTTTAATAATATGCAGATCACGAAAATGAACATTAAAAAAATAAGACAAGAAAATATTTTATAGAATGGGATAACGAAGTAAAGAAACTTAGACTATATATATCAAAATCTTCTTCTCAAGTTAGGTGGCCGTAATAGGAATTACTCTTAGTAACAAATTCAAGCACAATAATAACCAGCTAAAATTTATTCAAGTTATTGTGACTTGTGGGTTAGTAAAAGTGAATAGAATTTGTAATTAATGCGCTTACTTTCCAAGTTAATTTGGCGAGATAGGTGTTGATGGAAATATTCAACACTAACATTTCACTTCAAAAGAAATTAAAGCATGCAGTTATATACATCTATTTGTATTTGTTTTTCATTTCTTCTTTGTATCAGCAAATTTATACCTTATCGAGTGACCTGATTTCTACATATAAAATCAGAAGTTGATAGTGCTGAAGAAAAATTAAAATTGATTTGTGATGAGTGAAAACTAAAATTATATCTATAATAAATATTTTGTAGTTTTATCCTGATTAAGATATAGGTCAACTTTTCTGGTATGCTTTATTATATTTTAAAAATATTTGTTCTTTATCTTTTATATTATTTCCTCATTTGGAAATCAGTTCTAAATTTATAAGACAGAAAAAAGGAAAGAAATGTTCACTGCAGAATGCAAATTTAAGTTGTGTTTCTCATCATCTTTTTAATACAGTATCTTTCCCCTCTTTCCCATTATAAGAATCTAATGACATTTTTTTATCCAAAATGTGTTATTCATTGCTATATGAAGTTTCTTTTTGTGATTTGTTCTCTTAGCAGATGTCAGTATTAGGTATCAAATTTAGGAATTCCCTTCCTTGTTATTTTTTTCTTCTTTCCCTGCTTAGTGTAATTATTTCACAAAATAATACTGTAATTTAATATAAAGTATTGATTGCATTTAGAATGAGGATTAAGGTTTGTACATTTTTAGTCCAAAGGGATTTAGTCCCGAAGGACTATTATGTTCGTTTCGGCGTTTTGCGTTGTTTCACAAGAAACGGCGTATCACTTTTCAATTTAATGCTTATGTTTCTTTTTTCTTTTTTTTTTTTTTATGTAGCTTCAAAAATCATCTGCGTGCGTTGCACAGGAAAATAAAAAGGAATTTTAATTACAGTTCTAAATAAATAGCCAATTTTCTTTTTTTTTTTTTTTATGTAGCTTCAAAAATCATCTGCGTGCGTTGCACAGGAAAATAAAAAGGAATTTTAATTACAGTTCTAAATAAATAGCCAAATAAATGTGAAATTCATAACAATATTCTCTAAAACTTTAATGAATTTTTCATTAACAAACTCAAAGATTTCAAAGCCAGCAATACCAACGTTGTACAGAAAAACATTTTTATCTCCAGCGTGTGAGAGCATGTACCGAAATTTCTAAAGATATGCTCAATTTAAAATTATTTTGCGATATTGCTGTTGAACTGAATTTTATGGTTTAAGTGCATTTTTTTTTTTTTTTAGTGTTAATATTAAGTCTAAAAATATTCTTCCAAAGCAATACCTATGCTTAGACTTTTTTGACACTTACTCTTTGCACTTAAAAACACTTTTTTTATGAGATGAAATTGCAAGCGAATTTTTCTTAAGAAGTATATACCAAATGCAAAAATATCTCTTTTAAGGCTGCCTGCAAAGCCATAGTAAATTACCTTCTTTTTCTAGGTTTTACTAGGCCTTTAATTCTGCACTCACTTTGTCATTATCAAATTGTGCTTTTGTGTACAGTAAAACCTTGGTTCACAAGTTTAATTCATTTCTTAAGACCATTTGTCATTTGAAATGTTCATAAACTGAATTTTTTTTTTCAACTGTATGTTGTGCAGAAGCCTGTAACCAAAAAGCAATAGAAATTATTAAATATAAAACAATAAAAAGATAAATACAACATTAAACAGACAAAATAGATAAAAGATTAATTTACTGGTCCTCTGTGATGGAGAGTGGATGGCACGGATGGAAAATAATAAGAAAGAAATTATTGTTTAGATGCAAAATTCCTCTTTTAATAGTTCTTTCTTGTTGAACTCATTTTTACTATTCTCTAGCAACTTCTCCACATTTTCACTATTAACTTCTTAGCTCGTGATTTTCCCTAGAGGCACAATATCATAGGTAACCAAAAAAAAAGTCTTTGTTGTCAAAGCTCTCACAATCTCTGTCTGCAACCCAATATGGCAATAATTTTCTCGAGTCCAAATTGATGATTTTAAGTCACTTATTGCCAGCCTTTGCAACGAAAATAAAGCTATGGGAAATATTAATATGTTTCCAGAAATCCATGAGTGTTAATTAAATGCCATAGGTTACCTCAAACTTCTTTGATAATTATACATTGCTGACTCGAGTGTTCATAACTCGAGACACCATCATCTGAGACATTTTTTGTTCAGTTAATATGTTTGTCAACTGATAGTTCATGAAATAAGATGTTTATAGTCTGAAATTCTGCTGTAGTTTGATTTTCTATAATGTTTATGACATTACTTTAAAAAAACTTAATGCTCTGTATGTTATATAAAATAAGAGTTTTTATCTTTTATTCTCATAGCATCATAGCTATGATGCAAGAGAAATTGATCAGGTATTAGCTATTTGTAAATATTTTATGTATTACTTCATAGTTCTACTTAAAAAATATGTTTGTTAAGCTGTTTCATATAATTATGCAAAATTTGAAATCACATGGAACTCATAAGTTAAACTTCTGAAAAGTTTAAATAATCTGTGAAATGTGAATTTTGTTCATATCATCATTTAAATTAAACATCAAATGTGTTCAAAAACTGTTCCTCCCCAAGAAATGCACGATTTTTAATAGATTCTACTAAATGATGGGATGTTGCTTTGAAAAGAGGATTGTACTGTCTTTATTGTTGAATTTCATTTTTAAATCAAAGTTTGATCTATTTCTTATTAATGTTTCATGTAAATATGTAACAGACAATTTTTTTTAATATTACAGCCACAGTGGCATCCATATACTCCTCAATATGGGCATCATTTAGAAGTGGCTCTCTCATATTCTGACATTTTATGGCCTTGGTCAGGGTACATTGCTGTACATATATCAGTTTCTTCTATGGCTGCTAATTGGGAAGGTATTGCTCAAGGTCACATATCTTTCACCGTTGAGTCACCTCCTGAGGTAGTGTTTATGTATATAAACTATAACTCTTTTAGGTACTTAATATTTATTAAAATACTTAAAATATTTACTTGCTGAAAGTCCTTATTTATAAGCTCTTTATAAAATCTTGCCCCTCCCAATATCAAATTTAATATTTTATGATCAGTTGTAGGATATTTCTATATTTTCCTTCATTTATTGATTCTGTTTACGAATTTTTGCCATCCTGTTAAATGTTTGCTCCATTAAAGCTTATAATGGATCTGTAAATAATTTTTAAAGTTTCCCTTGTATTATAAAGCTTAATTTTTAATTTTTATGTGAAAGCTGTTATTGTATTTCACTTTACTTCCAAATAAATATAATGTAATATAATTCTTCCAGTTTTGGAAGCATTTTTTTTTTGGTTCACAAATTAAAAATTTTGTAGGTACTATAATTTCATAATTCTAATTGCAATATTTGGAGTCGATATTTGTGACATGCTTTTAAGGAATTGTTGACTTAATGTTTTGTTAACTTTTGTTGTAGGAAGGTGAAACGGAAGTAAGAAAATCTTATATTAAATTGCCATTGAAAGTAAAAGTTATTCCAACTCCACCCAGAAGGTAATTTAGCTTTTATTTGTTATATATTTCTAACTAGAAAATTACTACTACAAGTTCATTTCATATATTTTAATAAATTGATCATTATTGTTTTCTTGATATAAAATTCGGTTTCTAAATATCAGACTGTTGCACAATTGTTTAACAAAAATTAATGATTTTAATAAAATTTTTTGGTTTGCAATTAAAATTACTAGGGTTATTTGGAAAATAATTCCCAGGATATAATAATTCTTGCACCCAACAGATAGTGTTAATCTGGATATGTGGTATTGCATTTTCAGTGACTGAATGATGCATTATAACTAAAATGTTTGTATGGCAAAATGCTGGCATTTATAAATCTTATGCTAAGGATTAAGACAATGGAAGGTCTTGCCATCTGTAAAATTCATTCTGTTACTTTGTTTTTGAATGCATGAAATATGTGACCATGCAAAATCCATAGGCAAATCTATGACTGTGGGACGATGCAGCTATGAGTGAGGGAATAATTCGAAGATGAGTTTGATTATTCAGTTCAGGCAGAACGAATGTGCACTATGAAGGAAAAAGTTTCTGGTCAT
Source organism: Stegodyphus mimosarum (assembly GCA_000611955.2). Classification (NCBI taxonomy): domain Eukaryota; kingdom Metazoa; phylum Arthropoda; class Arachnida; order Araneae; family Eresidae; genus Stegodyphus; species Stegodyphus mimosarum. The sequence continues at coordinate 200,031 of KK120007.1, forward strand.
CTGCTGTGAATGATGAACTGGTTCATTAGTTGATGTAAAAATTCATGCAAATAGATGTTTCACAATCTTCAAAATTTCATTGGCATTTCCTGAATTTTTTGTACTGTTCTTTGAATTTATTATTAATTGCTTGGTCTACTGAAAAGCATGGGCATGGTGGGTGCCAAGAATGCTTGCAGAGAAGCATAAAAGTAAATGTTTTGCTACTGCTGTGACCTCTCTGAGCCAATACAACTCCAAGAGGGATGAACTTTTGAATCACATTGTCACTGGTGATGAGACATGGATTTCCCATGTCATACTATCATTGAAACAACCAAAGGAATGGAAGCACCCTGCATTGCCAACCTGACAGAAAAAGTTCAAGCAAACCATTTTCACATGCAAAATCATGTGTACAGTTTTCTGGGAAAGAATATATTACATATTGTCGAATTTCACAGTCGGAGAAAAAATCATCAGTACTGCTGCTTATGATGCAACATTGAAAAATCTGTGATGTGCCATTCAAAACAAGATATGTGACTTGCTTAGTGATGGTGTCATTTTATAACATGACAATGATAGACCAATTCTGCTCATATGACTGAAGATCTCTCTCATCCTTTAGTTGGATGAGAGAAAATGTTTGAAACAAATGAGTCATTTGCTGTATAGCCTTGACCTGACACCAAGAGACTTTCACCTAATCTTGCACTTGAAGCAGTTTGTGGAGTGACCAGCATTTTGATGATGATCAGGATGTGAAAGATGCTGCAACAACCTGACTAACTTCACAGGTGGCCATCTTCTATGATGCTAGATTACAAAATCTTGTATTTTGATGCAATGAATGCCTTAATGTGCTGCATTATGAAAAGTAATGTTATGTTTGTAAATCGTTATTAAATATGTATCTTTGTCTATATCTGTCTCCATTTTCTTTTACATACTAACAGAAATTACTTTCTGAACAATCATTATGCATTCCTTATTGAGTGGTATTATGCATAATAATCCAGGATAAAATTTCTTATGTGGGCACTGTTTCCATAGTTAATTACGGGAATAATTTTAAACTATTCCCCAAACTGTTCAAAGTGATGAAGAACTATAAAAGAAATTTCATAGAATATTGAAAACACCAATACTGGAAATGCTATGAATTTATTAGTTACTAATAGCAAAAAGTGTCGTGTTCATAGTATCACAATTTTTCAGGTTAGTTTAATCTGAGTCTAGGCTTTGAAACTCTTCTATATCTGCTTCTCCCTCTCCTTAAAAAAGGAGGTTCAGGTTTCAAGAATTAGTCTAAAAGGGTTAGTTCTTCCATTGTGTTTGCTTTTTTCCTTCAGGAAAGTACTTAAGTAATGTACTGCTATCATTGTCATTAAACAGGTTTGCTTTAATGTTCACTTTGTCTTAATTAGGATACTAACCACATGTCTGTGGTCTAAACTTCATCTTGCTTTCTCAAAAATTCTTTCGTATTTACATTAGGCATGCATCATTTGTATTTCTTCTCTTCCTCTTTGCTAAAAGGAACTTCTCTCTGGGTTTCTTCATGTTCCCGTTCAAAAATGGCTTGGAGTTTTTTTAATAATAATATGATATTAAGAAATATACATGCTTGCTTATTGCTTTGTTCATTATCTTTATTTAGATGCAGATGTATTTTCTGCATATATGCTGTGCTTGCCTTTTCAAAGAATAAAATAAATTTAATTCTTTGATTAACATGTTATAATTTCCATGTGTATATTGCAATTGTTATGCAGGATATTTTTGGCTTACGGATACATTTGCTTTGGGGGACAATGGTCGTGTTAGTTATTCATTTTGCAGGATATCATTATACTTATTTCAAAACAGTATTTCTATATTAATGTTTCAAATTTGGATTTCTGTTTTAAATTTTGAGTCATTTTAAATTGTGCTTAAAAGTTATTTTCTGTATGTAATGTATCAGTATTGCTATATTCAAAAATTGAAATTAAAACTTGTTGTCTATATATTTTAACTTTTTGGCTGTACATTTCAACATCTTTGATAACTTCTAAAATTATTAAAATTCATCAGGTATAATAATGGAGAAATTCTGTGAAATGCACCAAGTTGCTTTTGGTAAAATTCATTCTAAATGATGACAATTTTTGCATGTTACTGAAATTTTATATGATATATCTTATGCTATTAATTCTAATGATGTTTAACAAATTCATTTAAAATTTCATTCAATTAATTTATTTTTAAATCCTAGTAATAGGTAATTATAATAGTACACTTTGCATAAGAATTCTGTTAACTAATCTAGTACATTCAGATTTCAAATTAAAAAGTTTTTAGGTCTATAATATTTAACATACCATTTCTTTTTTAAATTATCATAATTTTGATTGATAAATTGTCTGTGTCATTTATAAATTCAATTTAATTTTCAGTAAGCGAATTTTATGGGACCAGTATCATAATTTGCGATATCCACCTGGATATTTTCCTCGTGATAATTTACGTATGAAAAATGATCCTTTGGACTGGTAAGTGGAATTTTTTCTGGTATTATAGGAAAGTAACATTTATAAAATATACAAAATGCTTTACAATTTCATTATTGTCATTGTTTATGTATTTATCCATACAGAAAGAAATTTGTTATTGTGATATTACTCTTGTTTAATTTAAATATTATTAATTTGGGGGCAATTATACTTTCACTAAAACAAATTGTATTTTGTGAAGCCTGTAGTTCTGTGGTTCTCAACTTATTTTGCAGCCCCCCCCCCATTCACTACTGCTAGAAGATCATTTTCCCATTCCCAAACTCAAAAATTACGTATATGTTTATTTCAATTTAGATTATTTTTGAACATTTTTTTATAAATTAACCAGCAGAAAGGTATAGAAAGTGTCATATATATCAAAACTGGGATAAAAATATTTTATATATATGTAAAATTTTCAGAGCACAGTCGCAATAACTGAGTGGCACGGTGAGAGGAAGGAGTTGATACCAAACTAAATTTAGCCAATTATCATCTTTATTTTCAGATTTGTATTTCTTGTAGACAATATAAACATATATAAAATATATATTGGTATACAATATAAACACTTTAAACATAGCAATTAACAATAATTTCATATATGCATGCTATATCATTTTAGAATAAGAACAAAGGGGGCATAGCACAAATAGAGATGTCGGCAAGGTTGAAGCTTGGGAAAGGAATGCAGCAGAAGAGTAATGACGTAATTAATCGCCAATAGTATTTATGCCAAGTTTGATATACAAGTACAGCTAATCTATCATTGGTTAACTTTAGTTTTAGTTGTCCTTTTCAAGCAGTGTTACATAACGATAGAAAGATCTCAAATTTGGGAAAACAGTTGAATTTAGGGGAAGAGCACCAAATTTTGAATGTTAATTTTGAGGTTGCCAATTATTTTTTAAAGCAGTTATCATATTTTGTTATATCTTACATATATATAAATTCCCCCTTCAAATTATGATATTCCCCTCTGATTGAGAACCCCTGCTGTAGTATTTTCCCTCATCACTGTTGTATTTCTTAATTTAAAATGAATATGAAAAGAAAATGTCTTTATATAATATTATACTGTTGTGTGGTTACAGGTTCATAAGAGACTGAATGCATGCACACAGAACTGATGATAGCTTGATAAAATTTATTTTTACCAAAAGAAACATTTTAATGTTCTAGAACTTTCGACAAAGCACTCTTATGGCTCTTCTAAGTGTCACAGAGAACAATCGATAGTTACATTCCTAACTACTGAAAATGTTAAACACAACACAGTGCAAAGGGCATCTAAAAGGTGAAACTCTCGCAGATATCTCAATACTCCGAAGTTGCTCTGAACTAATAACTGAGAAATTGATGCTGTATCCGGTCCTGTACAGTTCCCCTTCCTGGTTGCCAAGAAATCCCTAGTACCTTCCACTTCTTGAAATTACTGGAAGGCATATGATGTTCGGATACAGTTACGGTTACATATAAGGATCAATGATATTTATTCAATCATAATACCAATTACAGTTATACAGGGACTGAATCCAAATGTTGCCAAATGGCTGCTTCTTGCCAAATTTGGCAATGAAAATTAATCGCAAGCTTGGCAACATCTCGTCAGTTTAGTGAAATAGCCAGATACTCAATGTTAAATGGACTTGCATCCTGTAATATTATTGTTCTGGTAGAGCATTGTCTCTTTCAAGTATTTCATGTCACATTGTACAAAAAAATACTACATTTTCACTTAAGTTACTTACATTTATATAAAATTCATAGCATGGTAGGATGGAGTATAAGGATCTGACTGTTTTCATGATTATGTCATGAACAGGTCAAAAATGTATTGGAACACTTTAAAAATAGGAAGAGAGACTATATTGCTATTATTAGAGACTCATTCACATCTAAAAATTATATGTAGTTTCTGTTACAGTTAATTAGCAGTTAATAAGTAGTCTTAAGCCATGCATGAGAATTTTAGATAATACTGTGACACCTAGCGACATCTCAAATGTCAGCCTTTTATTTCAATAAAATTGTGTTACTATGATAAGCAGGAACTTCTCTGTTCCGTCATAGCTTTATAATGTAAGCCTTCAGATTTTCTATTATCACCTTGAATATATTCATTCTGTACTGTATGTCGTTGCTTCATTTTTATGCCATTCTGTATAACATTACACTGTTCTGTAAAATTATGTATCTCATTTTTATGAAATAATATTTTTAATTACTATGAAATCTTAACCATTTTTGTCTCTTAAATTAGCTAGTTTTTGGAATTGGATATTCTGATATTTTATTTCTGTACATAGTGTATATGTTGAATGTATTGGAATAAATAGATGGAAGGTTTTGGGGGAAATTCTCATATTTTATTTATTTGAAGCAAATTTATGCTTATTTATAGGAATGGAGACCACATTCATACCAATTTTAAAGACATGTATCAGCATTTGAGGAATAATGGTTATTATGTAGAAGTTTTAGGTTCCCCATTTACGTGCTTTGATGCTCAACAGTATGGTAAGACATGCTTTTGACGTTTTGTTCTCTCACTTCATTTGAGCTTTATAAATTGAAATAATTTTTTGTTACTCTGCAGTTTATGAAAATCAATGCTATTTAATTCAATTTTATAATGGACTTGATTGTATAAAATAGAATGCATTTAGTGTTTATGTAGTATACATGTCTAAAAGTGTTATAAAAATATGTTTTATTTAAGTAATATGTATTTGAAAATTAAAAATACTAGGTTGTAATTTAAGTTGGATTAAAACTACATGCTGAGTGATAAATGAGAATATATAATTACTACCTATTATTTACTTATTACTGTATTATGTTTAACAGGTGCTTTGTTACTAGTTGATAGTGAAGAAGAATTTTTTCACGAGGAAGTTTCTAAACTAATTAAAGATATAGACAATGGGCTTTCTCTTGTTGTCTTTGCTGATTGGTACAATGTTTCTGTCATGAAAAAAGTTAAATTTTATGATGAAAACACTCGGTTAGTATGTGTTTATGTTAAAATCATCTTAATTAATTCTAAAATTATCTCAATTATTACAATGTGGAGATATTTTTGTAAACTTTTTTTTGCAATATTAGGTGTAATTGTTGATTTTATTATGTTAAGAAAAGCCAGACTATATTTTAATATTCATGTTGTGATTCAATATTATGTTCCAACCTTTTAAAAGGATTGAAATATTGTGAGTTTTATGGTAGTTGCTGAACAAAAAAAAAAGGGGGGGGGCAAATTCTGAGTTTCTGGCTGGTAAATTTTCTGTTAACTTTATGCCAAAATGGATATTAATTAAAGATTTTCAGAAATGAAAATTGAGTTTGTTATGGACAAATAATGAAAGAATTGAAAAAACAGTAAGTAAGTAAAAATTAATAAAAATTGAAATCCCATTCTTTTGAATAAAAAAAGAAAAGAAATTTTAAGAATTAATGGTGAATAGTCTATGTTTCTGTAAAGTATGAGGGTTCAAATAATTTTTATAGAGGATTTAAAAAAAGATGTTACTTATTTATTTAAAACCCTACTTAAATATTTAAGGACATGCATAATAAAATATTGAACTGTATATAATTTAACATTGTTACAGTTTTAAAGACAACATTGTTACATTAACAAAGCTGTGGATTTCTAAATCATGGAGGATCTTAGTAGTGTTTCTAATGTATTACACAGTTTTCTCCCAATGAGTAGCTATTATTATTATTATTATTGTAAATTATTCTTATAATTGTGATTTGTGAATTTTTGTACTGTTATCTAACAAATAAATGAAAAAAAAAGTGTTATTAGGGAAACAATGAAAGAATTTTGTGAACCTGAATTCTTTCATTGTTTTGTAAAAACTGAGTTTTCACTAAAAACTTCATTTGGAATTATTGTGAAACCAGGACTGAGTGAGTAATTTTTGGGCCAGATATGTTATAAAATCTGCGTTTCCAGTACCTGAATGTTTTAACTCACCAGATACAGGCAATTAATTTTATTTAATGTTTAATTTTATGTTCGAGTTTTGCTGTTTTGACAGCTGCTGGTTTTAAAGGACTTTTGGTTTCCTTATACATTAATAAATATATGTTAGTTTTCTTGGAAACTTTGCCATAAACACAAAAAACATCCCTTTTGTGGAAGATAGCTCTCAAACATACTCACAAACTTGAACATGATAAAATATCTAGCTTAACCTGTAATAAAATTAAATTTGTAAATTTTATTGAAAATCTCAGTTTATTTCTAGGAAAAAAAAAACAAATGTTTTTAACTCTATAATGTTTTTAATCATTATTATAGTAACACAAAATTTTTCATATGATTTAAATAAAAATATTTATCTTTTTTGGCTTGAAATAAGTTTAGTTGCATGTGATGCTTCAAGCATTTACAATATTAAAAACAATTTCTTGTAAATAATAATAATAATAATGTAATAAAGCTAATATATATTTCAAGCCAAAAAAGATAAATATTTTTATTTAAATCATATGAAAAATTTTGTGTTACTATAATAATGATTAAAAACATTATAGAGTTAAAAACATTTGTTTTTGCAAAACATATATATGTTTGATTTGAGCTTTATATAATCCCAATAATTCAGGATTGTTTAAAATTTTCTTTTGACTGATATAGATTTAAATCTTGAGATGACATCAGTGTTTATTTGTCCTTGATTAAATACATTTTGAAAGGAAATCTAAAATTGCTAAACTTTTCTTTTAGAATAAGATTATAAGTAAAAATGTGTTTTTTAAATTAACTTTAATATATTTTTAGCAAAAAAAGGGAACAGAAAGCTAAAATATTTGTTTTAATTTATTATATTAAAACAAAGATTTCAAAACCATATTCATTATTATAATGATACTAAAAAGTTTGTTTTAAAAAAAATTCTGTTTATCATTCCCCTTCCTTTTTTTTTTTTTAGGCAATGGTGGATGCCTGATACTGGTGGAGCTAATATTCCAGCCCTAAATGATCTTCTTTCTGCATGGGGGATGGCTTTTAGGTTAATTTTTGGTTTTATTTATTTATTTTTTATAAATATATTATTGTGTTTTATATGCCATAGTTCTATTATATTCCTCCGTGTTTAATATTTGTTTTTTTAATTATAGCGATGAAGTTTATGAAGGAGATTTTACGTTAGGGAATCATGAAAGTAAGTATATATCTTCCATCTTTCATCATACTTAATTTGTAAAAATGTATTAAATATGCATATTTTTTTACTAAAAAATGACTAATGTTAAATGAATCTGTAATATAATGTATATTTTTGTAATAAAAAGAAAATCTGCAGTTATAGTTTAATTTAAAATAATTACTTGAAACTTAAACTAAACCACAGTTGAAAATTAAGCTATAACTGTGGATTTTGTTTTTATTTCAAAACTATACGTTTATATTTCAGATTCATTTTACATCAGTCATTTTTCTAATTAACTTTTCTAATTTTCATTTCTAAATAATATTTCAATTTTACGTGAATGTTATTAAAAAAATGAAAATTAGAAAAACTAATAGTTAATATTCTAAAATAAAGAACATAAAGATTTATTGGTAATAATTTTGTTATATGAGCACATAAAATGTGACTTTTCTAAACTTAAATGTTTCATAAAAAATCCTATCAACTAGAATTAGAAGTATTTCATATTATATTCTGTTAATTTATGTAAATAAAAATAATCTGTATGTTTGGCAACCAGATTTTATAGTCTCAAAAACAAATTTAAATTGTGGCTTTCAGCTGTGGGCCATGTTAATATGTTAAGCATAGCAATATTTAGAAATGTAATCTCAAATAGCAAACATAAAATTGTTTCAAAATTCCTATATCATTAATATCAAATAATCTTTCTGTGAAGGTATATCTTAAGGTAATTACAAATAAAAATATGCACAAGTAGGAAATTCAGCCAAAAATAGTAAGTTTTATTAGCAAATTGTGAGCTGCAGCAAAAGACATCATAAGCCACACGTGACCAACACCATCACTGGTTTGTAATAAGAATTATTCTGTTAATCTGTATGGTAAGAATTTAAGTATTGTCTAACTGAATGAATATTATTTAGAAAAATAAAAATGTTCCCTTTCATTAGAGAATCATTATATATGTCATGAATAAGAAAGAATGGGAATTTTAAGTATCTGACATGAAATTAATTTTTTTAATTAGCAAATGCAATTAAGTTTTACAGTGCTACTAAAATTAATAAATATTAATAAACTAAGTGATGCAGTTCAGGTGAAATTATGTTTTGTTATGGACTGTGGAGTTAGCTGTTCAATGTAGTTCTGGATAGCTTAATATTTTTTAAAGAGCATGTATGCTGTAATTATTAAAAAAAAGCTGAAAATATTTGCAGTTGCTTTAACATTTAGAATACATTTTTATGTATAATAGTACTCAAGATCAATCCGTAGCATATATCAGAAAAAAATCTGGCGAAGAATTGTGTCAATCTAGTCTTAAATGTAATTAATCATTATGAGCATAGTTTTAATATGATTAATCTAATTAATCAGCCCTTTGTATCAGACCCATAAGGTCAGTCCTGAATTTGTATCCAAAATATTCTATTGGTGAAGATGTCTGCCAAGTACATACTATATATTCCAGAAAATAACACACACTTTTAACACAAATAAGTTCGAAATTTACATATGCATGTTATATGACGGATATAAAAATAACTTTAAAAATAGCAAAAAGATGAGCATACAAAAATTTGATTTCTGCATGTACCTTGCTGTTTATTTATTCAGTTTCATATTCATCACCATTGCTACTCTGATCCATAAATAAATAATCTGGTACTGTTCTGTTATCGGAACTGAATTCAGAAATGTATGAATGTGTGTTTGTATGTATGTGCATATATGTGTATATGTATACACACACATACATTTGTACTTACATATTTACATGCATACATTTCTGAACCCGGTTCTGATAACAGAACAGTACCAATAATCGTAATCTGCTCCGTCTTTTATCAATACCAAACATCCTTGCTGTAGCACAATTTCCATTTTCTTTTGCAAACTGATTGACTTTACATTTGAACATTGACTTTACATTTTTCATTTGGCAGGAGTGATATTAACTACTAAAAGGAACATTAAGACAACTGTATTTGAACTGAAGGAAATTTGATTTAAAACCGTCGATGTTCATTTCAAAATAAGGCTACAAATTAATACACAAAGAAAAAACATCTGACTCTTAATGTCACAAATTCATTCAGGTTAACATTCTTGTGCAAACCTGCATTGCACACAACCCACCCTCTTTGCAGAATTGTTTATGCCCTCAAGCAAGTTCCTCCCACAAACACATTGTTTCCTTTATCACCTGTCAATTCAGCATACCATTGTTCAATTGTGTGTGGAAAATATTTGAATGGATGAATTCAAAAGATAAAAGCATCGCACATGTATCTTTCATATGTCTTTGTAAAGAAAAATGTGTATATTATATGGCGAATATACCTAAAAATTAATAAATGTAGTTTGAAATTACAAGCATGCGCTGTAATCCAGAATATACTTTTTTTCATTTTTTATTAGTTTTATAACAATCAGTCCTTAAAGTATTGTTTCAGTTTAAGGACTTCTTCATCAACAGAACAATTCTGGAAGAATATCTGCCAAGTGTACGGGCATAATTTATAATAAATGAGTCTTAATTTATATCAGATCAACAAGATCAGTCCATAATCTGCATCAGAAAACATTTTAGTGATGAAAGAGCTCTGCCGAATATGTGAGCATAGATTTAATGACTAATTATTTCTTGTTAATAGGAATAAATAAGATATTAAGCAAAACAGTATATAATGCTGTACATAAATTGTGAATTATATTTTTATATAAAATGCTAATTTCAGATTTGTTGCATTTAAGTTATTAGCAAACAAATTTGTGTACTTAATTTACAGTTATTTTTGCATAAGAACTGCATTATTTTTATCATTACTAAAGAAAATCAATTGTGACATTCACTTTTCATGTAATTTTTTTTTTTTTTTTTTTTTTTAGTGTATTATGCTTCTGGAACTAGTTTAGCTCGATTTCCTAAAAATGGTCTTGTTGTAAGTCAAACATTGAATAATCAAGGTAATTTTTATTTTTTACTACAAAGTAATTTAAGTGTAATTGTCATTATTTAACAGCAACTTGAGTTTGTCTCATGATTTAAATTTAGTTATACTTGCTTATTTTGAGAAAACATTTTTCATCTTTTAAATTTTTTTTATTCATATGCTTGTGCATCTGATACATAACAGTAGCATTAATTTTTATATGTAAGTATTAATGGGTATAATTTTTTAAATCTTGCAATAGAACTTACATGACATAATTAGTGTTCATATAAAATTGAATATATTGTTGCGTTCTGCATGGGTTCTCGCATTTGGAATGATTGACGACAGCACTTGATGAAGTATCAAAATGCAATTTATTTGCCAGTATTACTCAGGACAGCTCTAAAAATTTTATGGTCGTCAAAAAACTATGACAAATGTGCTGAAACAATCAGTTATCAGGCTATAACAATGAAGACAGCTTCACGGCAAAGCACTAGAGTGCAGTTCCCGACTTGGTTTGGTAGTTCTCAGAACTCAATGTACTCTCGAGACTCTCCACGTTATAACTTGTGATGCAATGGATACACTCGTTAGTCTGAGCGCTGCACTAACTTACGATACATTCAACCACCAACTTAACACTCGCCTTGATAGCCTAAACAATGCACGCTCTTGATGCACTTCACAGTATGCTGATGAAGCACTAGACTGCTACTTCTCATACAGGCAGGGTTTACATAGCTTGTAGCGTGCCTTTGAGAACATTCTAGGCCAAAACGGTAAGAATTCGTTCCAGAATGTTCTCCATCCTATTGTGGCATATCTCCAGTTTTGTCGCCAAATGGCCAATTTCATGCCAAATATGGCAACTATGCTTTCCCTTGCTATTTTCTGGCAACCCTAAAACCACCTTGCGAGTAAGCTATCTTACTGAGGCTGGACATTTCATAACAATATGTCTGGTTGACATATTGTGTTATTGGTTGACGTATTGTGAAATTTCTAAGCTTGTTTGAATAGAAGGCTTGCATTTCTTGAGATTCTAATATAAAAGGCATTCAAGAGTATGAGCTTCTTGCATCATAATCTTGAATGCCTTTTATATTAGTATTTAACTATATATTTGTTGTTTTTCCACTTGCTTAATTCTTATAACTTTCAGTCTTCTATTTTCTGTTATGGTTTTCATTTCAAATGCTTGTTCTAACAATGCAAAGAACAGGTTTGAAACTTCTAATGTCAAGCGACATGTCATTTTTGTGGAAATGTTTTGCTTTCTGCATAATTTTGGTAGAAGAGTGTAAAAATCAAGTGAGCAAGTGTTTGAAGGAATTGCATGGTTTATTCAGTTATCCTGTAAAACTAATAATTAATCATTTTGTTGAATTGCCAACTTTTAGAAAAATGCATGATGAAGAATGAGAATTAATTTAATTACTGTATTTGTTAAGCATTTTGGCAGGGAGAATTTTATAACTGGAATGTGATCTGTTTTGTCGTCATGTATGTTTAAATTTTTTCACTATTGTGATGAATTTCACAACAGTGCTAAAGTAATTTCTGATATTTCCCATTCTCTGTTACTCCTTTGCATTAAATCTGTGCAGCTTCCATTCTGAATTATGAAAAATTTAATTCACTGTATTTAAATAATTTAAAGAAAAAGAGTTTGATAATAGTATTGTACAATGAAGACTTTTTGAGGGTCTGTTCATTTTCAAATTCATGAGATATAAAAATATCTTATACCAACAATACTGTTATTACCGAGCAGCAAGATCCTAGAGATTTTTAGATGTCAAATTTACTCGTTTACGTGTAATTTATGAATCTGCCTCTTTCATATTTACTAGCATATTTTTTAGTAATAAAAGCTGGTAAAGAAAATATTAAGAAATAAACAAATTTGTCAGAAAAGATATTTCCAAATATTTTGAAATCAATAAATGGAAACATTAATTAAAAAAAAATCTATTTTAGAATAAAAATTATTCATATTATTTTTTAATCTGCTCGCAAAGCATTATCATCTGTCTTTTTTGCTTATACTATTTTTTGTATTAATTACATGTTAGTTTTTGGCTATATCCTATGAAGTATTTTTCTTCTTTTATGATATATCTGAATATTTTTAGGAATGGAAGTTCTAAAAGGCCAAGCAGATAGAGTTTCTAAAGTTCCAATACTTGGTCTTTACCAAACTTCTCACCATACTTCTGCTGGACGAATTGTAGTGTATGGTGATTCAAATTGTTTAGATACTGCTCATATGCAAAAAGGTAAATCTGAACTATTTTTAATAAAGTGCTTTTCTAGTAACTAATTTCTTGTTTTTACATTTATAGTATTTGGCTTATCTTAATCATTTAGTTTAAAACTGGATTAAAATATATATTTTTTAAATTACATGTGATATACCATAAGAACTAGATACTAAAATTTAGAAATTATATCTTATCACAGGTAACATTCAGATTATTTTTATTTGTGTGTCTTTGAAAGTGTTTTGTTACAGTTATGTCCTTGATTTTAAAAGGTATCAAGTATTATCAAAGTATTGGAAGTTACAAAACTTGAAGATGTATTACATGTCATGATATTAATTTTTTTTATTATGTTTATTGGAGTTAAAATATTTTGTATATGTTTTACATTTATTGATGTAGTGTAGTAAAGCTTTGACTCTTTCAAAAGCTTAAAAAATGTTGAATACTTGAAAATTCTGGTTAATTGAGTGTATAAGAAATGCAGTTTAAAAGCTTACATTTAAATTTATGTAAGATTTTGGAAAGAAAAGTGGTATTTCATGCATAAAAGTGAATGTAAACCTTGATTATTTGAAAATAAGACATCTGATTATGAAACCCTTATTGAACAGGAAAGTTTACAGAAATCCTGCTCAACTTGTGCCAGCCATACTGGCAGAAGTCTGAAAGAATATAATGCTGTATTTTTCACTAGATAATCAATGTGTGCAGCAAATATAGTTTATGAAAATTCTTTGTCATAATTTTGTTTCACTGCATGTTCATTGTTTATTTGCTTCCAAAAGCAGTTGCATTTCATATCCATAAATGCACACTTTTCTTGATCCCATCATTTTGAAAATACTCTATTACTTGCTGTTCCATTGAAAGCAAGTCCCAAAATTTAATCATTTCTTATAAATGTGAGTTGAAAAACAGGTGAATAGCCGTTACCTTATATTTAGTGTTGACACCAGAGCAAGCATGTGCAGTTGGTGCAGCTGCACTGGGTGGTAAAATTTTCAGAATTTAAGAAGGAACCAGTCAGCAAAATTTTTGAGTTGCAGAGTTTGCATTGGGTGACAAAAATTCTAACATTGCCCTGCTTATATTATTCTTTACAAAATACCAAGTCAGCTAATTAAGAATTAATCTGGTTTACATGACCAAGATGAAAGTTTTTTAATTATGGTATGGTGTTAGTTTTATTTATTATTTGTGCTAAATCACATTTTTTTTGCAACAGTTTTTGTTCGTCGTATATGGTCAACATTAAATATCCTGATGAAAGCAGTTCTCACAATAGACGGACTAAATACCTGTTGCAAACTTTAGAATCTCTAATATGTTTCCCTGCCATACAAATTTCTCATTTGTCTTTCTGCCAAGTGTATCAAGTTCCAAGAACAAATTTTTGAAGCAATGTGATGGATATAATGAGGGGTGTAATCAACATTTGAGAGTTATATAATATAATTGTGTTTACATTTCAGATGTTATAAGCACCATTCCAAGTCATAATCGTGTACATGCTTTTTTTCATGGCTTTGCAAGTGTCTCATTTGCTTAACTCTGAGAAAAATTTTCTAAAATGTAAAAATATTCTGATTATTTGAGCTTTTCGGTTAGCAGAATGCCAGAGAATCAGGCTTTTTCTTGTACACTGCGAAAGAAAAAAGGAGAAGAAAAAAAAAGGAACAGTTCTATATCTCCCATTCTACTGTTCTACTGGGCCGCCGATTGACAAAAGTCAAAATGCATTTTTAATGTCTCGAAAGACCAACTTAGGGCATGTATTAGATTTACATATATAGCTTTCTTTTAATATAAGTATTTTGACACAAAATTGGACTTTTTCTGAAGTGACAAGCCTTTCCCCCCTCCATATTTTGATTCTACAAATTATGCCAAACTACCAAATTTTACGAAAATCACATGAGTAGTAAAAACTACTTGTGCTATTAAAAAATTAACTCTCAGATTTTTAGCTCCTCAGTATTAATTGAATTTGATATATATTTATTAATATCTCTTTTTTTATTAAACTTACTTAATTCCTTTCACATTTCAAAATTTAGGTTCATTCCAAATAAAATTCACCCATTTTTATGATTTATTTTTAAAATTTATATTTTAAAATAATTTTTATAAATTTTTCAAAAATAATTTTGAATTATAATCTATAAAAGTCTTACCATCGTCTTAAAGTAGATGTATTTCTAAGCATACTTGCAAAAAATTAGAGTTTTTATTGAAAATTTCCGAAAATATGTGGGTGAATTATTATGTGCCCGCACTTTGAAATTTGGCATATTTCTTAAAAGCGATAATAACAAAATGTGTGGTTTGTGCACTTTTTTAAGATTATTTAAAAATATGAACAATACCTTTTTTCCCTCTTGTCTGCAATGGAAAAAAGAAAAGGAAAATAGGTTGCTATAAATTAAGAAGTTTGCCAAGTAAATTATTCTTAGCAAGAACTGAAAAAAATACACCAAGACAAATTTTTGAATTTCTCCATATTTTCGCACCAAATTTTACAAAATGTAATATTTAGGCATACTTTGAGTTGTAGAATCGAAATATGAAAAAAAATTGGCATGTCATTTAAAAAAAAGTCCGATTTTGTGTCAAAATATCTATGTTAGAATGATGCTGTATATAAATCTAATATATATCCTAAATCGCACTTTCGAGACACGAAGAACGCAATTTGAATTTCATCAATCGGCCCAGTAGAACAGGAGATGTAGAACTGCCCCCCTTTTTTTTTGTGCAGTGTACTTAAATGTGTAGCATTTTTATCGTAATGCATATTCCATGCATTTGGTATTGCTGTTATTTCCATTTCTTTTTCAGATAATGGACGAAATGAATGAAAAAATCTATAAATATCATGTGAAATAATTTATGTTACTTTCTTCAAAAGTAAAGTTAAAATAAAACGAGGGAAATTTTTAATATCTTGTGTAGTTTCTGATCATGCTTCTTACATTGTCTGCAATAAACTTAATTTTACTTATTTGAAATTATTAGAAGTACTTTTTATAAATTGTTGATATTCTTGTTCATAAGAATTTTTGATTTTCACGTTAGAAAATTTAATTATTACCATTATGCTGTGTAAAAGGGTATTGTGTGGGATGTTTTTGAAATGTTTCTCTGCTAGACAGTAAACTGCAGCATATTTGTAAAAAATAGCATTTGTGGGCTGTTACTTGCTTTTCAGTGCCATAATACAGGTTGTCTAACTTATGATTAATCTTACGTTAGAAAAACCTGTATTAAGAAGGCTTCTTGAGATAAAAGAAGAGAAGGTTTCTTAAGATTTTAATGTTTAAATCATTGTTTGAAAAACTTGAATGAAAGTGTTTATTATATCTGAAAGACAATAATACATTGAAGTTATGTATAAGAAACCATATCACAGAAAACAATGTCTAAATTCTGCTTGATCAGTAAATGATATATAGTAAATTCTTAACATTTTTTCCTCTGGTTTCCTTTCATGATTATTTTTAAGTTGAACTCAAATCGAACATATACATGACACTTTTTTTTAATCTTTAAAAAATTACAGTGAGAACTTATGTTAAGCATCATTATTCCTTATTGTCATATGCAAAGAATGCCATCTAAAACTGAAATAAATGTAAAACTTTTATGTTATCTATTGTCAAACTCTTACCAATATTCAGTTGGCAACCAGTTTCAAACATTACAGGATCTTGGATCCAAAATGATTGTCAAAGCAGTCATTAATTAAAATTCATGTCATCCATGATTGTTTATTCGAGCAATATATAACAAGGAAAGTCTTTATTTCTTTAAATGCTAGAAGTTGGAACTTTTTTTCCTGTTATAAGAAGTTTTTACTTGTGTGTTTGTCTAGCATTTGCACATGCCAAATCATTAATCTTCCTTTTGAATCTTTGATGCCAGTTTGTCGAGATTTTATAGGACATGTGTTGTCAGAAAAGATTTTCATCAGTATTATAAATTTTTTCTGGGGATAAATTTTCGCTGCTAATGAGTTTGATCTATTCACTTAGAAATCGTTCAACTGCTTCAGAGTCAGCTGAAGCATGTTTGCCTGAAATTTTTAATTTCCTCAGTTTTTGAATTCATTTCCTCATGAAATAATTAAATTTGGGCATTTGACCTTCCAGTGGTACTCTGTGTATATATATCATGCTATCCATTCAATCATTAGCCTGAAGAATGACTTTTGGCATTAGGTCATGCCATTTTTCAGAATCTGCAAAAAGCTCTTTTTTTGTGTTTGTTTATTTTTGTGTGTATAAGTGAGTGATAAGTACTGTTTATTTTCCAATGACACATTTTTTTGAGTTATTTATCAAAAATATGCTTTTATCCATTTTTTGCAGCAATTATTTTTTTAGTCCAAAGGGATTTAGTCCCGAAGGACTATTACGTTCGTTTCGGCGTTTTGCGTTGTTTCACAAGAAACAGCATATCACTTTTCAATTTAGTGCTTATGTTTCTTTGGTTATTATTATTATTATTATTTTTTTTTTTTTTTTTTTTTTTAATTCGTAACAATATTCTCTAAAACTTTAACGAATTTTTCATTAACAAACTCAAAGATTTCAAAGCCAGCAATACCAACGTTGTACAGAAAAACATTTTTATCTCCAGCGCGTGAGAGCGTGTACCGAAATTTCTAAAGATATGCTCAATTGAAAGTTATTTTGCGATATTGCTGTTGAACTGAATTTTATGGTTTAAGTGCGAAGAACGTGGTATTTAACAAATAAAGGTAACACACAAAATGTTAAATAAATGCCCCTTTGGACGTAATTAAAATCTGAAACCTTTCAGATTTTCTTCTCCTTTTTTTTTTTTTTTTTTTTCACCTCTGACTTTGAAACATGTTTTCTGCTCAATGGGTCCTGCTGTAGAATTAGAAACTCTTTTTGATCTAATTGAAAACTCAAACTTTAGTAATTTGAATAATATATCAATAATATCAATAAATTGAATAAATAATAAAATGGATTAAATCAGGAAATTGAGGAAAAAACATAATATGGATAGCTCTCTAAATATAAGTTCAACAGAATCTAATTCTTTCTCCCATTTTCCATGCTATGTTAACAGAAGAAAACCACTATGTGTAACAGACCATTCCAAACAAACATGTTTTGGGGTTTCACTTATTGAAGAATGTGAGATTAAAAAATTCTTCTCCTCTACAACAATTCAAAAATCAAAAATATGGTTTGTTTTCTGACAGGTGTTGAGAAGTGAAACAACAAGCAGTATGATTTGGTACTTTTTGTATATAATGCTGTTTCTTGGTTGAAGAAATCTCAACTAATTGGGAGAAAAGGCATACTTGCTTTTTCTTGAATATTATTCTCTGTTGTCACACTGTTATTTTGTATACCATTATATTCTTCATTCTCATCATTCCATTATTTTTCTCCATGCTCATAATGTAAAAAAGCAGTGGAAGTTTATAAGTGGTCCAGGTAATAGATTATTTTGGCTAATGGACGTTCAAACTGCACACTTTGTGATATATGTGATAAAAAAAAGAGAAAAAGATGTAGCAGTGTTGTTAGGCATAGAATTTAGGTCCATACTAAAGAGGAAGAATACTGATTGCATTGAATACTGAAATGCTGATCTGCAATGAATAGGAAACTTACAGCTGAGGCAAATTAAATCTTGATTTTTATTTCAGTAAACATGTTTGTGGCCACTTTATTTCAGTAAACAGTGGCCACAAACCAGTTAGCACATTATTTCTGCCTATTTCAAGAGGTTTACATTCTTGGATAACTTTGCAGTCAGAAGGAAGCAGCAGACAGCAGACCAGTTAGGCCGAAGAGCAAGCGAGTGTATTATGTTCAGGATGAAATCTTAATTCAAACTGAGTTAATTTTGGTTCTCAATGCGGTTTTATTGGGTAATTAAAACTGCTGTAAAATTATCGTTGGCCATTTTAGTACCATTTACATCATCAGAATAATATAAGACATGGCTTAATCTCAAAATAACACAGTGCAAAGAGAGATTACTATTTTTAGAACAGAGAAGGAAAATTAATTTAGGCTGCTAATTTAAATTTTATCTTTTACATATTCTATTTTTCTAATATTTTAAGTAGACAAAGATTGTACTGTGCTGTATTCATCACTTTTTTCTGCATATTTAATGAAATGAATTTTGATGCAAATCTCTGCTGTGCTTATTTTTAATTTCTGCATTCATAATCGTTCGCTCATGTACTGCCGGTGTCTACGGAAAAAAATTATACTGGATCTCGCAGTGTAATTTAAGTGCTTTAAGCTCAATAGGATTATATTTCAATCCGCTACAAAATGATTTACTATTCGGTTCATTAGTTAATAAGAAGTGTTGTGAACTACCATATGTGAAATACTTCTGTTCTGCATCAAAAATTAGCAGCAGTCATTAAGTTTCATTTACTTTGTGCATGTTGAACTGCGGGAAATCCTTTTAATACATTTCTGATATTCCTGTGTTTTAACATATGGCCTTATGTTTATCCAAATGACTTTCTTTTGGCCAAAGGGTATTAAATTACTGTTTTTCAGTGAAACAAAACTGATGCTGATTCAGTGGATTTTAAATTTTTTATGAAAAGTTTTAGTTAAAATTCTTATAATTTATTTCTGTTGTTTTAAAATAAAAATATAGTACATCGTATTCAAAGCATAGAAACGCAAGTATTCTGATATTTTCATTTAATGGTTTTGCATTTATTTATTTTATTTGTATATTTTATTTGATATTTTTTCCTAATAGAGTATATGTTCAAATTTTTCATTACTATGAAATAATTAGATTAATTATTAATTAAATGTTATTTTGTAATTTAATATGTAAGACTGTTTCTTTGTTTTATGAAAATGAAAAATTAAGAATTTTCTGATTAAGTTTAAATAACTTTTTGAATTAAATGAGCAAAGAATTGAATTTTTTTAGGAAAAATTATTAAATTGTAATGTCATTAATCATATTTATCAGTTATTTCTTAAACTGTTTGAATTAATTTAAAGACTTTTATAATTATTCTGGGAGTGCAGTGAATATAAAAAATAAGTGAAGTTAATACAGATAAGTAACATGAAATTATCTTAAATACATGTTAAAATTTACAGGCCATTTTAGGTTAAGTATAGAGTATGATGAGGGAGTACTGGTTACAAGACAGAGGCCTGTTATTACTTCCGTACAGTTGTTCCTTTAACCCTCCTCATAAAACATAATGTTGAAAGCTCTCATTTAATGATTGAGTGTATTTTGTTTATATATTATTATTATATTTTTTATTATGGAATGTATTAATGCAGTTCACAAAGGCCAGTTACCTTATGCAAGGAAGAGAGGCCTTTTCAAGTAACTGTATTAGCACTCCTGAACCACTGGTGCAGAACAGACACACTGGTTAGCTCAAGTGGATAGCCCTACTGATGGAAATATTTGGAAGTACCGTAGGAACTTCCACTTTGGTAAAATAAGAAATTGCAAATTAAAGGATAACAAGTGAAACCATAATTTCTACAGTATTACTCCTCCCATGTTTGTGATGTTGTAAAATAAGTGATCAGTATGAAACTCAGTGGTATATGTTTTTATGTTTCAGTTAATTAGAATAGGTAATGGTTATGTAGAAGTTTTTGTGATACTCTGATGACAAAAGTTTTCCCTGAAGAATTATGATTATGTAAACTCTAAAACAAAAAGACTTTTGGACTGAAATGCTAAAAAATTTAATAGAACTGTAAAAATTAAATTTATTTTTAAAAATTAATATTCAAATATTATACTTAACAATTAATTAATTATGGTCAAAATTGTATGATTTACATTTTTCATCATTCATTACTGCTTTAACGCTTTTTTTATTAAAAAGGCTTCATTGTCACTATGCCTTTTTGTCTTTGAAAAGGGGATATGCTATAAAAATAGAATATGTAAAAGATAAAATTAAAATTAACAGCTTAATTTCCCTTCTCAGGTTTAAAAATAGTATTGCGTGCATACGGGTTTGTAATAAACTGAATGTACAAGTTGATAAAAAGTTAATAAAATTTATTTTTATCCCAAGAAATAAAACAAAATGGTGAAATTTTCCTGAGAGATATTCATACAGTATTGCAATATCCCACAGTAGTTATATTTTAAACTACTAAAATATAAATAGAACTCATTTCAAAACCTAGAGAAAGCTAATCTGATCTCACTGCGAAGTCTCTACAATCAATTACAGCACTAAGTAAACAACTGAACTGAGATGTTTTCCTCTGTCTTTTATAAGCTTTTTAATAATGCATGAGAACATTCTGGTATTTTCTCAGTTTTTCTGGATAGCAAAAGAGTACAATTACGAGATATCTGTTTATTAAATGTGCATGCTCCTGTATTTTAACTTTTCCGGTGTAGGTTTCTCTTCAAATAAGTTTTGTGCTGCATTGCATGGGGATATAAAACAATTTTTATGATAATTCTTTTAAAAATAGCAAATTAAATACAAATTCCTTAACAATAGTAATGTCTCTTTGCACTGCATCATTTTGAGATTAATCCATGTCATATGACTCTTACATAATTCATGATGTAAATGGAACTAAAACAGCCAATAATAATTTTACAGCAGTTTTAATTATCGAATCAAATAGCTGTAAACTAACTTGGTCTGAATTAAGCTTTCACTCTGATCATAACACACGCTCTCACTACTCTTCAGCCTAACTGGTCTGCTGCTTCTTTCTTACTGCTAAATTGTCAAAATTGTAAACCTCTTGAAATAATCACAAATAATGTGCCAATTTGTTTGTGGCCACAATGTGTTTACTGAAATAAAATGAAGATTTAATTTCCTTCGGCTGCAGGTTTCCAACTAAATCGCAAAAATGCCAAAATCGCAAAAATGTCAAAATCAAAAGTAAACTTTTTAAGTATTGAAAAACCAGTTATTGTTATTGATAGCAGATTAATCGACTTATCAAGGGGATAAACCAATCTACCATCAATCAACAGTAACTAAAATAAGAGAGTGTTTCATCTTACTTCCAAGTGAGCATCAAATTATTTGCTAGATTCAAATTATAAATCTAATTGATTCTCAATCAAAATAAAGATATTAGACACTAAACCAAAAGAATCCTGTTAAAAAGCAAATAATCTTTAGCTCATTCTAACGGGAAGTTGAAATAAGGACACATAGGAAAGACAAAATTAAAATAAAACTTTGTTAGTTTAAACTAAAACCTTACAAAGTTTGGGACAAAATTAATCTGAATGAGATGCTTACTTTAGAAGACATATCCCCTACACTCTCTTTTCATTTCAAATACAAAAGTAAAAACAAAAGTAGATTCAAGAGCAAATTTTAAAAACATAAGAAGATTAAAAGACATAATCCATAAAATTAAAGTTAAAAACTATAGAAAAAAATTAAAAAATCAAACTAGTAAGCAAAAATTAGCCAACTTGCCTTCGAAATTTTAAAACCAAATGACAAGTACAATGACAAATGCAAGTACGTATTAAGAGATGGAAGCAAAAGGGTTGTAGTAATAAGTAGTTTTCTATTGGAGAAAGTTTAGCTTAAATTGGCGACAAAACTACAAAGTTTCTTGGAGATATAATACACAGAGGGGAGGCTGTTATTAAAATAGCGCTAAAGCTGCTATTAGTTTGAATTTATATTCATAATGAAAGTAATTAAAAGTAAATTAATAAGCCCAAAACTTGCGCTAAAGCTGCAAAGTAATAAAGCAATAATTCGCTATAAATTATAAAAGGAAAACTGTCCATATTATTTTAGTTACTGATAATTGATGTTATACTGTTAATTGATGTTGTCTGCATATTATTTTAGTTACTGTTAATTGTTAATTGATAACTCCATTTATTTTAGTTAATGTTAATTGATGGTAGATTGGTTTATCCCCTTGATAAGTCGATTAATCTGCTATCAATAACAATAACTGGTTTTTCAATACTTAAAAAGTTTACTTTTCATTTTGGCATTTTTGAGATTTAGTTTTTCCTTATTTGTGTTTAAAGCAAGAAGGACTGAGCATTCTATAAATTTTTTTAAATTCTGAAAAATACCTTTTCAATGAAAAAAAAATATATATATATATATATACATATATACAAATATTTTCCACAAGACTGATTTCTTTTTAGTATTGAAAAATGACGGTTTTTAAATGTAGTTCAGGCTATTCACTCTGTTGTATAATGAATATGAAATATTTTTGGTTTAAAATATTTTTGATTTATTTATATTTTTGACTAATTAAATGAACTATGTCTGATTTGTTTGAAATTGTTTGTACTTATAGGAAAAGTTAAATATTTATATAAAAGTTCTTTTTAAAGAAAAGTTAATTACATAATTATCTATAAGCAATTCTTTCTTTTTGTTTTAGATTGCTTTTGGCTGTTAGATGCTCTTCTTCAGTATGCTACTACAACTCATGTGCCACCTATATTTGAAGAATTAAAATCTGATCTTGTATTGGATGCTAAAGACTTACCTCAAAGAATGGAAGGTTAGTAATAGTAATAATAATAATAATGATAGATATTTTGAACAAATAGAAAGTACTATTGATTTTAAATATTAAACCTGAAAATCAATGAAGAAAATTTAAACCTGATCTTCAATAATTATATAAATTAATATATTTTACTCTTAAGACATCTGACTTATGCATAGTTATATGAAGTTCCCCCCCCCCTCCTTTTTTTAAGTTATCAGATTTCTATAGCTTAAAAATACTGTTGTTTTAGTTTCAATTGCTTCTAATCTCTAATAAAATAAAACTTTTGTAAAGCAAAAAATGCAAACATAATGCATAGGCATTACAGTACGTCCTTTCAAGTAATTTAAATTGAGAAACATATAATATGGAAATGGAAAATGTACGAATGGCAAACATTTCAGTAACATTTAAAAATATGTGTAAATTCTTTGTAAAATGTCTCAACCTCCATTTTACAGAAAAAAAGTACTTAGAAGTGAAAAAGTAAAAAAAAGTAAGAAGTGAAAAAATATCTGATTTCAAAGCATTTTGCTGTATATTAATTTATAAAACTGAACATTTAGTTTTCATATTAAATCCATCAGTCTGAATATCTAATTTTAAAAAATTAAACATTATATTGATTTTTTTTTCTTTTTTTGAGATGGTGCTTATTTTTTAGCTCTGCATTGTAGAGTAAAATTAAATATATTGTTGTGTGTGTACAGGTTTGCAACAGATTGAATGCACACAGGTCCCATAACAGGTTGATAAAATTTATTTTATCAAAAGAACACTTCAGAGTTCTGGGACTTTCCACAGAAATACTTGTACAGATGGTTGCAATAGGTGTGCATTCAATCACAGATGTTTTGCTCTGAAATACTCACACAGAGTACAAGCAGCAGTTACTCTTCAAACTACTAACGACATTAAACACAACGCAAACAAGTGCATCCAAAAGGCTAAGCTT
Organism: Stegodyphus mimosarum; assembly: GCA_000611955.2. Taxonomy (NCBI): domain Eukaryota; kingdom Metazoa; phylum Arthropoda; class Arachnida; order Araneae; family Eresidae; genus Stegodyphus; species Stegodyphus mimosarum. Next base: position 224,423 of record KK120007.1, read on the forward strand.
TCGATACTCCCAAGTCTCTTTGAACTAAAAACTCACTACAGCAGTTCAGGAAGAGATACTCTATCTGGTCTTATATAGTTTTCATCCGGCTGCCGAAATATTTCTAGTACTTTCTGCTTCTCAAAATTACTAGAAAACAGGCTGAGTACTGTTACAGAGGATCTAAATTACAGCTATTCAGTTGCAATACGTATTACGGTGGTACAGGGACCAGACTAAAGTGTTACCAAATGGTTACTAAGTTTGGCGACTTTTGACGATTTATCGCCAAATTTGGCGACAGAATTTAGTTGCCAAAGATATTGCCAGCTTAGCAATATCTCAGCAAATTAGAGAGATACCCATTTACTCAATGTTAAATAGACCTTTATAGTATTTTTACTTTTCTGACAATCTTCACTCCTTCGCTACTTTAGATTTTCATGTTACATTATACAAAAGAAATACAGCAATTTCACATATAATTTCATTAAACTTATTTATTTATATACAAAATTCATAACATTGCTCCTTTCCCGAGGACTGTACATCCCAGGCAGTACAATCCCTGGACAGGAAGCCAGTCTTACAACTAAAGCAAATCATTGGAATATTTAAACAATCATTTCAATAAACACCATAAAACAAATCGAAGTGCTAAACCAACAAATAAATGCATAAATTTACAGATACATATACAAATATGACCATGGTCTTAGTATTCTATTTACATTACAATTTAATATACTATTTACTATATATTATGGCCATAGTAAGGGGCTAACCTCTGGTAATGAACAACTTTAGATTTAGAATCGATGTGAGGCCTGTCAGCCTGTGTGAGGGCCATCCCAAGGTGACTGTATTTTAGGAGAAAGTCCTTTCCGTCGAATAGGATGCCACAATGCACCTTATCACCTTCATTGAATTGATGTCCTGTAGCTCTTGTGTCATATCGGTCATCTTCTTATCACCAAGTTGACTTCTTCTCGTGCAAAATTGCACATCACTTCAAACCATGCCTGGAGATCTTGGATGTACTCTTCAGGTGATGAAGGCACATCCGGAGGGTGAAGGCAGACGAAAGTCACAAACAACGAACATCTGAGATGGGGAATAGCCAGTAGCCTGATGTATATATGCCACTGCAGTATACCAGTAAAACCAGACATAACTTCTTATCCCAGTTCTGTTGATTTCTGAAAACCAGCAAGAGATTATTAAGGATGCTTTGATTAAACCTCTGTACCATGCTATCTAACTGGGAATGTAAAGGTGTCATTTGGGTTTTGTCTATGCCAAGTAACTTGCAGAGTTCTTAAATTACAACTGATGCAAGATTTTTTCCTAGACTGGAATGTAACTAAAGAGGCACTTTAAACCTGATAATTCAATGCTGTATCATTTCCTCTGATACCATGACAGCTTCTTGATCAGAAATAGGATATGCTTCGAGTGACTTGGTGAAGTAATCAAAGACAACAAAGATGTATTTGTTGCCATCAGCAGTTCGTGGCAGAGATTCCGGGATGTCAGAGGTGATGCCTTCAAAAGGGGCTTCTACATTGTAATGCTGCAGCTTCCCTTGGCTGCATTTCTTCGGTCCTTTCTGATCTACACAGGCATTGCAAGATTGGTGCTTCTTTTGTATTATGAAGTCTTCTTTTGTATTCTTTTGTATTATTTGTATATTTTGTATTATTCCCTTGCATTATGAAGTGCTTTTGCATAAGTGCTCTCCAACTCTTCATTATGAAGTAGTCTCCTGTTGGACTGCTCTGTAATTCTTTCAGGACATCTGGGATCTTGGAAGTATCAGCTGCCAATGGAATACATTTCTATCATCTTATTTGAACTTGTATTACAAGTCTGTGTTTTGCATATGGAGTGAGTCCCAGAGAACCCAGTATTGCTTCGTCGTAGGACTATAGATCAAAATGCCCTGCCAGGTAGATTCTCGGTCTGAAGATTCCATTAACTGAGTTAATGGTTTTAATGTCATTGTCTACCAATTGGTCTTTCCTTACTTCTTTGTCACTCCGTGGGTCTTGATCAGCTGATATTGAATTTGTAACTTGTTGTGCAACCGAGGTAAGCAACTCGTGTTTCTCTTCAACCTTGGAATAATATCGGCAGCTTTCTGAGTAGGGTCTTCTAGATAGTGCGTCAGCATTTGTATGTGATGATCCCTTCTGAAGATGTATAGTTATGTTCTCAGAGGGAGAATTCAGTTTGTTATTTTTAAAAGAAAAATTATATTTCCTTAGAAAGTCCAATCCGAGTATGCAAGGATCTATAATATATGCCACATATGCCATGTAATTGTAGGTGGCACTTCCAAATGTGATGTCAATGTTTAACTTTCCAACGATTTCGGTTTTATCACTAGACACAGTCTGGAGGCTAACACAGGGTGGCATCCATATGAGTTTGCCTTTCAACTGTTGAGCTAAATACTTCCAAATGATGGTAACTTTAGTTCCACCATTGATGGTCATATTGCAAGGAACTCCATTCCTATGTCCCATGAAGAAAAGTTCATTACTGCTGCTTTTCAATGCAGAAAACTGAAGCACTTTAAAATGGGGCTTCTAATTCTCTAGTTACCCCTGCTTCGTGAGATTTGTTTCCGGTCTCCTTGCTAGGGAGTGTCTTAGCTTCTCTGCCCTAAGGTGTTCTGCAATTTTTCACACCTGCCCTTCATGATCATAGCCCCAGTGCTTTAGGGTCGGTTTTTTGCTATTCTTATTTTGTCTCAAGGCATTGATTTGTTTGGTTAAATCATCTAGATAAGCAGTCAATTGATCTACTAGCTCCTGGACTTGAGCAGCTCTGATTAGGTGTCGGTTTTTGCAAGTTACTCGCTGGGCCACCTCAAATTCCATGGCATACAGTAGAGTGCTTTTTAAATCCTTCACATCTATTTTCAGGACTTTCTGCATCTCAGAATTCCAGATGCCATTGATGAAGTACTGTAGGGACAGGATTTCCCTTGTTTCTGATGGGCAGTCCAAAAAGGTGAGATGAGGCAGCATTTCAACATCTGTGGTGAGCTCCTGGAGTGTTTCCATGGGCTTCTGTTGATGGGATTTTAACTGCAGCCTGCTGTAGTCTTTTAAACACTTCTCTCCATGTGCAGCTCTAACATTCTGGACAGAGCTTTGAAATCTAGCCTTTTGTTTTCAGGAAGAGTCTGAAGGATATCCACTGTGTCTGCTCTCAGAGAAGCAGAGATGATAGGCCTCAGCTTAGAGATCCCATTCACTTCCGCCACTATAAAAAATTGTGTCTTACATACTTGCCTGGAAATCTTACCACCATATGTGGATAGCTTTAGAGAGGAACGAGGCATGGTTAAAAATTTAAAAACCATCAGAATTGCTTCTTGCCATTGCATTGAATTTCTTTAAGATGTCAACTTCTTTGGTGACTGCAGAAACCCTGTTGTCAATTTGTTGTTCTACAGCAGAAACTCTCTTTTCTATTTATTCTTTGACAGAGGAAACTCTTTCTTCAGTTTCTCCAACTTTATTTTTCACCATCTCTATTCTACCTCCCATAGCTTTAAGTTTGTTTTCTATTTTAAGGATAATTTCTCTTTTTGTTTCCTCTTGACCTGCTTCAATCTTTCTTGAACAGCTTTCATCTCTTAATGGATTCTTGACCAATTTCAACAGCTTTCATCTCTTCTTTGATGGATTCTTGGCCTGCTTTCGTATCTTCTTTAATGGACTCTTAGTTCGCTTTCATATCTTCTTTGCATACAGCATAGGGTGCCACCTTTGTCGTAATTTCTTCTTCATCACCTTTGTCAGTGCAGTCCTGACACAAAAATTGTTGCATGCATATGAGTTTGTAATAAATTGAATGCACATGGGTCAAATGACATGTTGATAAAATCTGTTTTATCAAAAGAGCACTTGAGAATTTTGGAACTTTCCTCAGAAATACTTATAGAGGTGTTCACAGTAACACAGAGTACAGTCAGTGGTTTCATTTCAGACTACTGAGAAACACAGTGGCTAACTAAAAGGCGAAGCTTTCTATACTCCAAAGTCGCTCTCACCCAGTTGCCTAGATAATTCTAGTACTTTCTCCTTCTCAAAATTAGTCGAAGTCAGGCTGAGCACTCTTGCAGAGCATCTAAAATCAATTACGGTTACTCAGTTGCATTATGTAATACGGTGATAGAAGGCTGGACCAAAGTGTTGCCAAATGGTCGCTGTGTTTGACAGTTTCTCACCAAAATTGTCAACAAAAAAGTAGTCACCAAAACCGTTGCCAGCTCAGTGATATCTCACCAAATTAGCGAGATAGCCATTTGCTCAATGTTAAATAGACTGTATTCTTACTTTTCCGGCAAGCTACATTCCTTTAGATTTCATGTTGCATTATGCAAAAGAAATACAACAATTTCACACATAATTTTTCTAAAATTATCTATGTCTGTACATAATTCGTAACAATATTTAAATTTGAAAATTTTTTTTTCTAGGCAACCATTTGTATCGCTATTCCAAAGTGCTAGAACACCATCTTGGTACGCCACATATACGTCCATTACCTACTTGCCCTAGACTGAGTTGGGTTCGCCCACAACCATTGAACAAATCTGGCCCAAGGTAAGAAAATTTGATATTTGGTGCTCTTTTTTTTTTCGTTCATTTTTGAGACTGATTTTTTTAGTTATTTTAATACCTAGAAACGTGTCTTACAGTCATTGCCATTAGAGTTCTCCATCTGTTTGTATTTTTCTATAGAGATTAATATCTTAATAAAGGAACTTGTGTAAAGTGAATTCCTATGCCAATTCAATCCAGTTGTAACACTTGTATTCAGAAAGTTTTGTTTGCAAAATATAAAGGAGCTTATGTAAAGTGAAAATCTAGGCTAATTCAATCCAGTTGTAACATTTGTATTCAGAAAGTTTTGTTTGCAAAATATAAATAAAAAAAAAGTGTCAAATAGTATCATTGTGTATTTTTTAACATCAGCTAATATTATTTTGTTATCTCTCATTTCATTTCACTGTAACTTTTTTCAATTACCTCCTTTCTGATGTAGTGAACTTTTTGCATATTCAGAATCATTTTGCTACTATACGTTCATAAACTCAAACCTAACTCAACCTTTTTGTTTTTGTCAGATTTTTTTAAAAATACCATGTCTTTAAATTTGAAGTGATTTTAAAATGATAACTTTGATTTGAAAATATAGAGTGTTAAATAGCGCAGATGAATTCTTTTGCATGAATTGAAAACTACTATTAACATACACTCCTGTCATTCACAAAATAAAACGTCATAAAGAACAAGAGATATCAAAATCATACTTATTTGATAACATAAAGTACAAGAACAAATTGATTAAAATTAACAGGCAGACCATTGACATGCAAAACACGAAAAAATCAGTATTTTGTTTAGCCACCATGGCTGGCACCTAGTGTGATGTGCCTTGGTAATGAAATAAAAAGGCTTTAGATTTGTGCCTAAAGTATGTCTTATCTTTGCTGTTTCCTGATGCTAATAAAGTTTCCCTGATATAGCTATGGGTGGTGTATGTTGCCTTACTCATTTGCCAATTATTGATCAGATGTGTTCGATGAGAGAAAGGCCGGATAAGGTAGGAGTGTAATCTTGTGGACAGGGAAGAATTGTTGAAAATTGTATGTCACGTACTACTGTCATTGGCTGTTGAAACTTGTCTGCAGGGAAACACTAAAGTTAAGTGAAGAGAACAGGCTCCGAAATTTTAGGGATCTAAGAATGGTTGTTGAATGCTGTTAATGTGTATTAAGTGGGTGTAAGATCCCAAAGCAGCATTCCAATTTATAACTGCTAGCAATTTCCATGTTTCTGTGTGATCTATTGTCATATGCAGAATATATCCTGTTCTTCCCATTCTGTAGTGAGAGAAAATTTTTGCAAGTCCCCGTTCTTATATCTACCAGTTCCGTATTCACATCACTGTATGACATCTAATGAAAGTACCAGTTTCTCTGAAGGATAATCCACAGTCTTTATAAGCCCTAATTCTTTCTCTTTCTGAAACTTCCTTGAATGTCTGAGTACCTATGGAAAGGGACAACAGGAAAATACAGAATTCCAGTATTTAAAACAACTTACTTATTGGTATATGTTTTACATAAGCTTTGTAATGCTAACATTTGCATATCTTATTAAGCTGTATGCAGAACTCAAATTCCAAGCATATTGAATGACTAACAGTTTTGTTTTGGATGGCTGGTAGTATATATATGTATATAAGACACAAATTACTTTAACTATTTAGTCAATATATATGTGTGCAATAATTCTCATAATGAAATTATTTGATGGCTTTGCAATTTTTCTGTGCTACAATGTGGTGTTTTTATTCTTGTAACAAATGTATTAGATATTGTGCTATGTGCTGACCTATAACTGACCTGTTCCACCCCCCAGTGTACAGAAAATTATATCTAAACAAGATGCTTAAATTAAATTGACAGTTTATTTGTTATAGGGGTAAAAAAAGAGAAAGAAAGAAATACAAAATACTTAAATTAATTTGACAGTTTATTTGTTATGGGGGTAAAAAAAAGGGAAATAAATACTCACATAACTGTGGCACTGGAAACCTGATGAATCATTGTCAGTTCCATGCTGCTTATAATTTATATTGTTATCATACATTATTTGTAGTAAATTATTTATTGCTATAAAAGAGTTATCTAATATACATTTAGAAAATATCTTGATATTTCAAAGTGATAACAAGTTGCCTTCAAAGCAGCATTTGCACTATTATGCATAGATGCAACAATGCTAAGATTATGATAGCTATTATACATAAATATGTTAGTATTATAGTTATTTATATTACTTCTGCCTTGACACAACTGAAAGAAAAAAAGGTGATCTCATAATTTGGATTATGCTAGCCACTAATGGCTAGCAGGCTAAATATCTCTAATGGTGGGTTTAATAATACTCATTGTTTTAGAAACTATATGCCATACAATCATTTTAAATCTGAGGTTCTTGCCTTCTGTACACATGTATCGTGTAAAGTTTTAATCAGTTTCTATGTGCAGTGTAACTGTTGTATATGTATATGTTATGAAATGTTTTAATATATATATTCTTTTATTTCAGTGCGTTATACAAAGCACAGAAGCTACTTTCTGTGAATTTGGATGCTCCATTCCCATTCCGACCAGGCTTAGAAACCCAGATGTCTAAACTGCCATGGGATTCCCCTCAAACTGTGAGCAATCCTACCACTGAATTTCAGTGGAAATCTCTACATATAATTATCGTATTAGCAACAGTCTTTGTTGGACTCTCACTGCTTTACAAATGGTTGCGATTACGAGGGCCTCACCGTAGGCGAAAGATACGACCAAAACGAACTGTTCGAACGCCTCAGGCTTCTCCTGGAAGAATTCCAGCAGTTTAAGTTCCAAATTATTTAAATCTTAAAGAATGTAAATTCTTTGAAAATGTGATATCTGTAAATAGTTCTGAAACGATTATTTATGCTAATGCTGTATATGAGGCAGTAAGGTTTCTTCAGATTGAAATTTTGCTTGGTCTGTTCAAGCATTTATTATTTCACATTGTTTAATGAAGCTTTTCTGTAGATATCATATGATAAATACTTTCTCATTGCTTCCAAGTACGGTTCACTTCTGCAGTTGTAAAATTAAAATAAATCATAGAATATTAAAAATGGTCGCTAGTAAAAATAACAGGTGTGAAATTTTAATAAAGTAATAAAATATATTATATCCATAATTTCTAGGTATTATTATAAAAGGAATTACTAATAAGTGTGTAATAAAGATTTGCACAATATCAATTAATGTTCTACTAGTTAATTTTTTAAAATAAATATATTAATAAACATGGACTGTGAATATATTCTTTTTATATTACATACCAATTTTATTTTTGTGCATATTATGGAATTTTATTTTTGTATATATTTGCTATGAATTTTTAGTTTTGAAAAGCAAAAGTTTTCACATTCACAAATAACAAATTAGATGTTTAGTATATGATAAAATTATTATGGTTTGTGCAATTCAGTTATTTATTTACATAGTATTATGAAATAGGACTCATTTTTTTCTTTATTTGGATTGTGGACGAATTTCACTTTAGGAACTATTAATATCTCATCTAGGGCATATTTATGTTGCTACACAACATACTAGTCAGCTTTTTTTTCTTTTTTTTTTTTTTCATTAATTAAGTTGAAATCTTTAACCATGCTAATATTGGCCTGGAAAGGTTTTTCTGTGTACGTTTTCCTTTTAGTTGCTAGTAAAAGCATGAGATATAGGAGATGTAGACTGCTTGATCACTGAACGAGAACATTTAAGATTGTGAAGTAAAGAGCGAGCATAGTGGCAAAATATGATATGTATAATGCCATGTATTGAAATGAAAGGAAAAGGTGTAACACTGGATATTTAAATTTTAATTGTCATTTATGCCCAGTCTTTAAACTGATTAATTCTTGATTTTTTCTTTTTGTAATTTCTATTCTTAATTTCTTTTTATTTTGAGTACTTTGCCTTCTGTCATTATAATGTCTCTTCATTGCTAAATCAACTTTAATATTCTTATCATGTGATTTTGTGTCCCAGTGGGATTTACTCTCATTCAGTTTTTAGTTGACAAATACTGTTACAACGTTCTTGCTGTCATTTACTCTTCCGCTTTAGAGTACCTTTTTTAAAAACTATACCCTTATTTAATGGTTTGTTGAAAAGAAATCTCTGCTAGAGGTTTTGATGTAGACTTACATTTAAAGCTACATTAAAAATATGGAATGGTGTGTATTATGTGTTTTATTTTTCATTATTTTCTTTGTTTTAGTTTTACTTTTAAAGTTTAGCTTTACTCTTAATTTATTATAATAATTAATTCTTTTATCATTCTAGTTATTTAAACACTTTTTTCAAGCTTTCTAAAACTGTTAAGGTGTTACTGTAAAATATTATCATGTAGAAATTGCTGTTATAATTACATCTTTATATATATATATATATATATTTCCCACCTTC
>KK120007.1:233581-280458 GCA_000611955.2 Stegodyphus mimosarum
TTTTATGTTATCCATTAATATGTATGAATATTTAATGTTAAGATCCCCCCTTCTTGTTTCTGTTAAATCTGTAGATTTAGCAAATAAATATTTTTACTGATATCAGCAAAGGAATATACATAACAGGTATTAAAAAGCAGAAATGAATAGAATATATTCACAAATTTTCTATGTTTTCTCATTTTTATATTAAACTTAATTTATGTTTCTAGATCATTATTTTAAAATAAGGTAAAGTTGGCTTTTAAGTTAGTATATAAAAACTAGTGTCATTAATTGTAAAATATTAGTTTAATTTAAGATTATTAAGATTATTTAAATTTTTATAATAAATATGCAAAAATTTTAATTCAGTAAGTTATCTAAAATTCTCCAATGAAAGGTTGAATATTCACAACTGTTATTTTTACTGCAATATAAATTAGTTTTATTTGGGTGTTATTGTTTTAAAATTGGCAATTCTGTTATGAAATCAAACACAGACTGTTTGTTAACTTCCTTTACTTATTATATTTTATGGTTTTTTAATAATACATTAAACTGTTTTTCCTTTGAATAATAGTTTGTAAAAAAAAAGTAAATCCCAGCATTATTAACTTACTAAATTTAAAACTCAATCAGTTTTTTTAAAGTTCAAACCATCCTGCACATCTATGAATGTAAAATGCAACGTGGAAACTATAACAATATTTTTATGTTTTGCAGTATTACATTATTTACTTTCAGGATATTTAGATTATCTTTTTACTAATTCTGTGTGTTTCATACTAACATCTTTTGGGTGATGGTGTCACTATCACTATGCTATAGTGTTGAATAAAGATTTCTATATTTATGCAGGTTAAGCATGAGTCCTGGTTACTGCCAGGTGGCACACATGTCCAGAAAACGTGCCACACTGTCAGTAGATGTAGAAAATTAGTGTTTCCATTTACTCCTGATATTGTTGGATTGCCAGATATTGTAGAAATAAGGTGCAATATTGAAGTTCATGAACAACTGCAGTTAAGTGAAGAAGACTTCTTTTTAGTGCCACCTGAAGAACATACTATAAGCGACACTGAGATCAGTGGTACAAGTGATAATTATGATATCTATTCTACCTCACTGTCAGCTGAGGATAATGATCTACCTGATAATTCGGTTACAAGTACTTCTCTTAGTGTGTATTCTGAATCAGACACAGCATACAGATTTAGTAGAGTTTCAGGTCATCATATTGAAGTGCACTATGATTTCATTGAACATAAAGACACTGAAAAATTTTGCAAACAAATTTCTATAAAAAAAAGCATATTTATTCCACATTCTGAAGACACAAGTGTGTGTAGTGCAGCTATAACTACTGTAAATAGGAACATTTAATCAATGATAACATCATGTAATTCTTCGAACATTCTTTCTACAGTTTGCAACATCATGGATAGATTGTCAACACTGCCTTTCCAGAACATTTTTTTATTATTTGTGTAGTGAAACATTAATTTCATTACATTGGTGTATATTGTACTTTTAGATGGAAGAGCAAAACGTATGCATAAATTTTGTGATATGTATTTAAATGAGCTCTTAATGGGTGCTTGAATGTAATATAAATTATTTCTGTTCATGCTCGTTTAATTTCATGTACATTGTTAAATTTTAGAGAATTAATTTCATTTTCATATGCAAGCCTTAATCTTTCATTCTTTATAAAGTATTGTATTGGCTTGAACATAAGGCAGCCTTGTATATAATATCCTAAACTTTTTAAGGTGCTTTTAGATGGGAAGGGCGAAATGGTTTGTATATGAAAGACAGCATATGTTTGGGCTTCATATTTTGAGGTAATTCTAAAAGAAATTAAATGTTCTAGATATTTTATCATGAAATAACAATATACAAGTTTTCCTTTTACTGTAAAATTTACGTTAAATTACATTTTTTAAATGTTATGTTGTGCATTTAAGATGGGTGTGCTTCTCAGAAATGAATCGTAAGGGGAAGGAGATTATTTAATGATCAGGCGTATATGAATTTCTTTTAAAAATAAATTATTTTCTAATGTTATATATTTAGATTAAATGAATGTATTTTACCTCCTTGTCCAAATTTTTGAGTTCCCTAAAATTCAAAGCATTTATTTTCCAGAATATTTGTTATAAAAACATAAAAATTCTAAATTATTTATATACAGATTTTAAAAATTATGTAGCTCATAAACATTTTATCTTATTTAAAATTTGATATTAAGCATGCTATTTCATATAAATCTGATATTTAAAAAAAAAAAAAACAAGAATAAAGCTAACTGCAAATTATTGCATCTGAGATGTAAAACATCTCTTGAAGATTATTAACCTTGACAATAAACACTGAAAATATCCTTTCTTGCCCTGAAGGCAAGCTAAGCATGTTATTCCATTTTCCTGGCTGTTTGTTATTTTTAACTGATCTCTTAATAATGTTACACTTTCTTTTCATCAATATTGCTGATTTTATATGTAATGTTCTGCTTCAAATTGTCCATTGTCCTAGAGGAAATTCCCAAAGCCCCATTCATGTAAATGGACAAGCAGTATCATAATGTGTTCCAACTGTAACAGTTTTGTGTGAATAACCCTCTGATTGCAGGAGACAATGCATGTTTTCTTGCAAATGATATATATGCATACTCACAAAACATATAGAGGATGCATCTAATTAATATTATGAGTATAATTAATTCACACTTGAAGAAAGAAATTTTACAGACTTTAAGCAAAGATCAGTGTATACCTTTCTTTACACAAAGCCTGATTATGTGTTTTTTTTTTTTTTTTTTGATAAGGCTTGCAAAATGAGAAATTCATTCTTTATTGCTTATTTTCATTCTTCTTTCATTTTATTGGTAGCAGGCGTTTTTATTGTAATGAATTAAAAATTCTTTTGCACTTTATGCAATACTTACTATTCGCTCAGGTACGCTTCATTTCTCATAGAACCATAGAATAAACATGTGGAAGTAAAAGTATAGTTTTGAAGTTTGATATATGTTCACATGATATGTTTCATTGTTTCATTATTCATAAATTGATAAATCAAATGTTTCAAATTTTCAGTTTTGAGCAAATAAATAGAACTATTCTATTAGAAATGTAAAAGAAATAAATCATATATTTATTTTTTTTTAATAATGGAGCTAAAAATGAAATACTTTTTGGTGAATCTGAATAACAGCAGCAACAAACTTTCCAAGTATTAGTTTCGCAAATTAAAAAAAATTATGAAATTTGGGTAAAAAGCTATTATACTTGAGTCTTTAAGATGTAGGTATCAAGTTTTATTTATTTATTTTGAGAAGAGATAATAAATATGATACCATCCTTAGATTTTGCACTTGTTGTTGTATTACAGCATTCAAATATACTGAAAAATATATTACTTTTATGTAAATGTAATGCATACACAAACACATAAGCGTGTCAGTGTGTATGTATTTATATGTATGTTAAGATAGAGAATATTTTCAAAAATAATTATGCTGTATTATTGCAGTTCTGATATTAAACATTTTGTTATTAAATAAGTTGGTATTTTTGTTCAATTGAATTTGCTTTCTTTAATCTCTGTAATAAAGGATCTCCAGAATTTTCACTTATTTGCATTTTGCGTTAAAGAGTAGGCTTTAAATATATTCAGAGCTTTGTGAAAAACATTTTAGTTCAGTCATTTAATATTTGATGTTATGTATAGTTGAAAAATGATTGAATTTTATTTAAAATTAATTTGCTAGAACTTATTAACAACATGGGACTTAGACTGATTGTTTTCAGAGTTTGGTTATGAAATAATTTTATAAATATTATAAATTCAAAATCTGTCATTTAGGTAAAAAAAATAATTTTGTATATCATTTCTAGTCATTAATTTTATAATATACGTGATACTGTATATGTTTGTTATAGAAAATTTATTTCTGATTCAAAAATTATTTACTAATTGTATTTTATTCTAAATAATTTGAAATGTTAATTAAGCATGTACTGGTGGAAACAAAGGCCTTCATTTTAAAATTATTATTTACAGTTAATTGAAAGATTTATGCTGTTTCAATGTTCTGAAAATGCTAACTTGTCTTGTTTGAACTGAAAAAAATAGCTTAATTCTTCAAATTTGAATTTTTTTTTATTTTTGTTTAAAAAATACAATAATGCTTTATGCTATCCCAATATAGTGAACTCAAAGTTACGTGGTTTCTTATTTATCTATTCTTTTTTCAAAAGTGACATGAAAAAATTATCAAACTGGTTAAGTCTTCGTGTAATAAAAGAAGTCTGTTGATTTTGCCTGGCTATTAGTTCATAGTAATGATGCCATTGGATTTTAGATTCACATATTAAAGGTCTGATACTGGATTTAGAGATGTGTGACTAAATTTGTAGAGATTTGTGACCAAGTTGAAATACTATATGATGACTGAAAGCAATTTTGTAATTTGTCCTTCTACACCTTTTTTTTAAGGGGGAGGAGGTCGTAAATCATGCATTTATTTGTAAATTGAGGTGTTTCTGATGGAAAAGATTTATACATAATACTTATTATACTTTTCCATTTGGAACATGGCTGATAGCATATGACTGTTTGTTTGTTATCTATCTTTCGATTTTAAATGCATAAGCTCTGATAAAATGTAATTAAAAAAGGAAATATTTTGCATGCTATTTTACATAGAATTTTGAAAAATTAAATCATTATCAAAATTTGGCAAATTTTCCTTCAGTTCCCTCCCCCAAAAAAGTTATTGATAATATAATTTTTTTACTCATTTGAAAGTACTGCAAGAATATATATGTATTTATTTTTTCTCCATGGTCAAACAGGTGATTGCAGGAATAGTGAAAATTTCAGAAATTCAGTTCCTTAGAAGAAAAAAAACCAAAACCATTACTAAGTAATGGTAATGGCAGGTATGATTTTCTTTCCAAGGCAAGATGATTAGATTTGATAGCTTCTTTGTTTCTCTGTTCTTTAATGCAGCAGCTGTTATTTGAATATTTTTTTAATTAATTTTCAATTTTATATGTACATAAATAATAAATTTGCATTTTTTCGATCTAATCATTGCATAATTTAATAAACATTTCTAAGCTAATTCCATAATTTCATTAATGAGTCACATAATTTGTTCACTATCGTTTAGTTATCGTATTCAAGAGCATTTATATTTTTTAGATTGCATAATTTCATTTAATCTTTGAAATATATGCAGCATTGTGATCTTCTAAATAAAAACTAGAAAAAGGTTTCAAATTTCTATGCCTGTTTGTCTAAAGAAATAATATGAAATATGTGTATTGATTAGTATGTTACTTAATTACCACTTGTAGTCACAATTGCATTAATTTTCATCTAAATTGGTGATCTATTTATGCCTTTGGTAGAAATTTTAATCAAGTTCCTTCACTGCATGTTTATAATCTGTTGTCCGCAATAAAATGCAGTATTTGTACATGACTATTTTTTAAACAGGAAAAGCTGCTTAGCATTGAAAAGGAATTCATTAGCAGCAGCAGTAACTATAATATCACTACTGAGTAAATATGGAAAATTTTTGAAAAATTGTTGTAGGATTAAATCATGTGGTATTGTATGTTTATTATACTTGTTATTCAATGGAATAATATTTGTAGATAATATTCTAATGTTAGCATTCTTTTCAGACATATATTAGTTGGAATTTATGATTACAGCATTTGAAGTCAATTCAAATTTTTGTTTAAATGCTCTATTTGTATTTTTGGAGTCTTCTCAAAGGCAGGAAGGTTTTCTTTCTAGTCACTTGGTCAAATCAGTGTTCTTTTGAAGTACACTGTATAATGTGTTATGTTGAGCACATATATTTGGGATTAAATTATTGAAGACTGGAATGTAGATTTAAAGGAAAGGAATTTCCATCCTATTTCTGTATGTGTAGCTCATAACTCCATGACATCAGATTAACTAAATAACTTATGAAATGTTGAATTGTCATCACTGTTTTTTGTTTCTGAAATTTCTAAAAAATATTTGGATAAACTCTGCATTTTATCAGGTCTTATAAAGTGCTTTGTGAGTAGGAAGGAAAAGGTCTGAAAGTAGTTTGTACTTCTTAATTTTATAAAATTTTATTTCTATGGAAATAATTCAAAGATATATTTTAATATATTGAATAAATATATTGAAGCATCCCAAATTCCCAAATATTTAAAGAGAAATTTGCAATATGCTAAATGTCCGTACTTTCCAATGCTATAAAATGTTTATTCCAATGTTGATTCCAAAGATTGCTATTGCTGTATGTGATTTTAGAATCATCCCCTTGTTGTACTTAAAGGGGATTCAATGTCACTCTGTTTCTTTATAATTACTTTGAATCTTTAGGTTTAAAGTAGTTGTAACTAGTTTAAAGCTATTCAAATTTCTTTGCCAGGTTGGTTAGTGTTGTTGATATACGTATTTTTATCAGCATTTTCATCTTTTGTACCATTATTAGAGATGCTTATTCTACCGGTTTATTGATACATATCCTGAATCTCTCTGTCCCCCCCCCCCGCTTTAGTAATGAAAGTGTTTTTAAGCAATAAAATTAAATATTGCAAATGAAGTTGCACAGTTTAACTTTCATTATTGAAGTTCTAAAATAATTTCTTTAGCCTAAATTGTGTAAGTTTCAGTCCCCCATCCCTATTGGTATTTAGCATATTTTTTCATATTAAATTTTATTTGATTTGAATTGTAATCATATCGTTGACATTTATAAAATTTTATATATAGATTCAACTAAATGTTTAATTACTAGATATTTGTATTTAATTTTGTTTTACTTGAATATGTAGACTCATTAGGTCCATTCGTCATATTTAAAGGTACTTTGATGAATCCTTCCTTCCCTACTCAGAATTTTCTTGGTAAAGTGTAAGCAAATTACAAAATGAAATTATCCAAAGAATGTATAATTTTAAATATTTAATTAAATATTGATATATTTTATGCCAAAATCTTCTTATAAATATTTGAGTAAATTCAGTCGTGTTATAAAGCGAGTTTAAAATAATTTTGAGTTCTTTTAAAATGGTGCCACCGCGCTGCGCAAAAAACTCCCGTAAATTCCCGGTTTTGATGAGGTATAAGGCATTTTCTCCCTCCTTTCTCTGCATTCGTAGTGTAATTGGAAATACATGCGACTAATAGTCGGCAGCTCCGGAGTTCGAATCCCCGCCAGGGCACTTTGGTTTTCTTGAGTTTTCTATCATTGGGAGAATTCTAAAGACTCTGCAAGTGACACCCGAATTAAAAAGTGGTGAACAGTAATTCATCACCACCAGGATTTGCGATTGGCAAGGTATTTTCTCCCTTCTGCTTGCCGTTGTGGTGTAACTGGATAGCACGTCCGAATAGCAATCGGGAGGTTCGGTGTTCGAGTCCAGTGAAGCCATTGTACATTTTTCACAAGCATCGATAAACCTAATGGCTCTACAGGGTGAACCTCATGGCGTTTCGTATTTCATAATTGGCAGCTATGTGTTATAGTAAAGAATAAGTTTACCTAAAATTTGCTGAAGTTTGTTGAATAAAATAGAAATCTAAGATAGCTGAAAGGGGACATTATGTGTGCTTCATACCTTTGCATATTTGTATGTATTCTAATACATTTAATTGCATATGCTCTTAACCAAACATCTAATAGCTTTTTATGTTTCTTCATAACTTATTACAGTATACTTTAGTGCCCCATTAATTAATTTTTCTACCACTAACCAGACCATCGGAGACCAGCTATCATGTCTCAGCTAAGTTTGTATAGTGCAAACTAGCATATTTTATTTTATTTTATTTTTGTGCGGCTTCGTTCCATATAAGTGCTTTTTTTCTTGTTTCTACTAAAATAATTTATGCTTGCAGTTCTGTTACCGAACATGTGTAAAAATGGCATTTTTAGTCTTCTGTTTTGTTGTACACACTAGTGCTAACAGCCAATAATACAGCCAAATAACGCTTTTTACCCCCTTTACTCTTGTTGCAAAGAATTTACTTTTTTATAAAATTTTAGCTGCATTCATTAAATTATTTATACAAGGATATTTAAGTAGAACTGTTTGTAAAATACAATTTCTGCTTTTCTGGTCTTAAAAGCTTAAAACTTAATTGCTTTTGATTTATTCAAGTGAGTATAGGTATACAGTATGTTCTGTGATAAATGATTTTGAAGTTTAATTTAGCATTGTTTAATTCAAATGGAAATCTTTAAACCAATCATGGAGTTTTTTTATTATAGTGTTATTACATTGAATTGTTATCGTTATTTATTTCATTTAGACAATTTTAAAAGTGTAGTTCATAAGAATATCTTAGAAAATATAGGGCTTATTATATGGGGAAAACATAAGTAAATTGAAAGAAAATTTGTAAATGGATTTAATGGCTTTGGTATTTAGGCTATTAATAAATATATTCCACATATTGTTCTGGAACTAGTATTCATGTTTTAACTTCAGCTAATAAGAATTAAGATAGTAAATTTTTGTTCAGTTTTATTGAGATGATGTGATAAAAATTTTATAATACTGAGTGGTGCAGATTTCTTTTGAAAGTTGATTGATTTAATTCTATAATATAAAAAGAAACTATGAATTTTACATTCAGTCATTAATAAATTAAATTTCATTTATTAAAAAAATAAATTTTTATATTTATTCAGAGCTTGCTGTTTTAGTCTAATTCTTGACTATATTTTCATGAACAAATGTTTATAGGAATGTAATTACATATTTGTTCTTTATTTATTGTTTTGATTCCTCATTTGCTGATAGAAACAAATTTTAAATATGTGTGTCTACTTATATCGTTTTTTCTCAAAATAGGGGAAGAATAGTGATTCATATTTAATAAACTTTCATGTTGTAAATTCATTTGATCAGTAATGATTCATCATGTGAAATTTGTTATTGTATGTGCTCTATATACTTATTTTTACTACTGTTGCATGTGAAAGTAATAAAGTCTTTATCTGTTCAAAATGTATTCCTCATGTCTGTATCCATTATTCTGTGGTGCATGTGTTTCTAAGAATATTCTAATACTATTTTCAAATATTTAGAAAAGAATAGAACAGCAAGAAGGTACATAACAGATTCTGCTTACTGTGTGCTATTAAATTCTTGATTAATTAATTTCATATTTAAAAAATACATTTTGCTTATTACAAAGGTTATTTAATATGTCAGACCCAAAATTTCATTGTACACATTGTAAGTATACATTCATATTTTAGAAATTTGCATTCAAATTACATATCGCAAATTATATAATTTTTTAACACTTATGAATCAGTTAAAAAATAGAGCGCGTCCGCTATACATTATTGGCTATGTATCAGCCTGAATTCTATTAGTTTAGTTATTTATTAAACCTACATCTATTTCTTGCACATGTTTAAGCGCTAAATTATAAAAATTATGTCATCCCTTAATTTTGCCGCTCAGCGCTTCTCCAAATACCAACAATTTTGTATTCCTTAAATTCTGCCGGTCGGTGCGGCCATACGAGTTCTGATGCCGGTTCTCGGTTTATGTGAATATCATATCAGTTATTTTTAACTCAAATAGCATTAAATGTAATCTTTTGGCCTATAAATTTCATTAACAAAATATATTTCAACATGTATGAAAAGAAATTTTGTTAAATTTTTCCTCGCCAACATTTCTTGGCGCATTTATCTGAAATCATCGCCAAGCATAATGTCAGCATAAAAGGTTGCCACACTTTTGTCATTCAAGTATGAAGTCCAGAAATCCGCAAGGCTTGGGACCACAGGTTGTGCGGATTTCAGGACAGAAAAACCAAATCGTAATATTCAGACTAAAAGTCCAAAATAAATAAGACAGATGCATTTACTTAAATTATTATGTAAAATAATATGCATTAAATTATATATATTATATGATTCATTTATATTAGTGATTACAGGAATATTTTAAAGCATTAAGGACATAAACAATAGAGACGTGTAAAAATAAGGGATACTAATAAAGCATAAAATATTTTTTACTTGTTTCAAACATTTTTCTGATAGATGTTTGTTTTAAAACTTTAGGTGCTCCGAATCGTTTTCTTGCTGTGGTGAGTTCAATACAGAGCCAATGATTTCATCATCGGTTATCTGATATGCCAGTGTTGGTTCATCTGAACACATCATCCATACCAAAAACCTCTTCTGGGCTTTTTTCTGCCACTAACACAGAATCATTATTATTCGGTAATTATGACGTCATTATTGGATAAATATTTTTTCTTGGGTATTTCATTCTGCGATTTCTGGAACCTATAAATTCAATGTTTATATATTGAGAGGCAATGCGGATTTTCGGTACTTGACTGTAGTAATATAAAAACAATTTATTAGACATTGCTATATGATTCATTACTTAAGTTGTCATGTATTGATAACATATGCGGTGTTGAAAGCAAAATATATATTAAATAATGATTCGTCAGGCAGGTGTTAGATGTTTCTATGTAGAATGTTTGGGTTTGAGATGTATGCCAAGCAGATATGCAGCTACGGAGCCAAATTATTAATCTCACAAATAATATGCTTAAATGATTTATTTCTTCAATACCAAGGTATGTCTAAGTGAAATTAAGAATCCGGTCTCTCCACATGTTTTATTAAGGAAGGAAAAATTAAATGTGCATGCGTAATGCATACAAAAAAAAGTTTGTGGCTTTCGGGTCCAGATTTTAGATCATTCCGGATCTCGGACTTTCTACTAGGTGTTGAGTAATATAATGAATGCATTTTCAGTCATAGTACGGAGCTGAATGTGAAACGCAAAACAGTATGACAAACACAAAATTCACTAAAATAGATTCATTAAATTAGTGGTAGAATCGAAGGGATACTGCACGTCGTAAGTTCATTTGTGTGTCACTTAAAAGCTGTTTACAAATTGTTTGTTACATATTACCTAATATCTAGCAAATTCCACAAATTTCTAAACTAAATCGTAGTTGTAGGTAAATAGGAGCAAATGTTTTTGGTGCTTGAAGTTGGACAATTACAGAACTGAAATTAAAAAGATTGTGCAAATGGAATAAATTTAAAAGAGACTTTTTATATTGTCGCAGTTAGTGCTAAGATAATGTAAGCGAACATTTAATTCGGAATTAGCTTTCTGCATTTTAAAATTTATACGAAATAAGCATGGAGATGATCTCTTTGCTCAAGTTTTTTGAATTGGAAAGGTAAAGTATGCTCATATTGAAGTAAGTAGTGACATATAGTCTCGGACTGGTTTACCAATGCAGTTATTCCTGAAAGATTGCCCGAGCTTGAAAACATAAACTGGATATGCGAACTGAGTTATGTTAATATGAGTTATTAATATTAGTTATGTTAAACTGAGTTATGTTAATAATAATGAGACATGCGAACTGAGTTACCTGTTGCGAACTGAGTTATGCTGCTAGAACTGCTGAGAAATTTACGATAAGGATCTGGAATAAAGGTATGTGTTCTACCTGTTAATGTTTGATTCCAATTAATATCCAATTCCTTTAAAAGCTCTTTCTCTAATTTTTCTTTTTTTGTATGATATCGGGTTTTGCAAGTAATAAATATCAGGATATGTTTTGATTTCTGCCGCAATTTTGCTAATGGATCTGCTTTTTTATTACCCGGATTTTTCGCAGGTGTCCAACTTACACTAGGTGTATAATTTGAAGGAAAGAATAATAGCTGCTTGGGGATTTCTGAAAGCAGATTACCATGAGAATTGCCAGATGTGATTATTAGTCTGTGTAAGATCGCTTGAGAAAGAGATTAGGTAACATAAATACTTATATGTGTCAACAATAGTTTCTCCCACAATCTGCCCATGATAACAGTACGAATCTGAGCAATCACTTCGAGCTTAACCATACTGTACAAATGTTCACTTACAGAAAACGATTAATGCAATAGCAACTTTAATTTTACTAAAATACTTAAGAAATATAGTATTTATTAAATATTTATTAAGTTTCACGCATTTAGCTTCAGACAAATTATTTTTATTAGGGAATTTGAACGAATAACTGCCTTTGTAAGTAATAATATCTACATAGAAGTGAACTAATTTAACCAAAATTGAAAAGATGAATTTTCTTAGAAATGACAGATAATTGTAATAGATTGCAGATTGAAGAAATAATGGATAAATTCATAGTCTTCAAATCAGAGAAATAATCCATAATTGTATATATTTTTTAACTCACCGAACATTTTTTTCTTTTAATTCTCAACTACAAAATATTTTCATTCATTTCCTGAAAATATAGACAATTCAGCTCAAACGTTATGGCCAAAATTAAATATGAGAATAATTAAACTACCAGTATTTATAAAACTATACAGCATTTGAAATGAAATTCTTTAAATTCTTAGGTCTTATTTTTATGGAAGAGTATTTCATTCCTACATAGGACTGCCAATCGTACCAATACATGCTCTTTCTATCATCAACTCCAGGCATGTACAAGCCATTAAGATTAACATCGGTGCATCCGTTATACCACCAAGCGCTTTTTCTTGTCACTGAACAATGTTCTGAAAAACTTTCATCAGTTTTTCTATCTTTCGTAGAGAAAGCGCGACCATCGTTGTTTTTCATTCCATTTCCTAAAAATAAGGAATCACAATATATTTATAATACTAGCATATGGTTGCAAATATCAGCCTATTTGTTTCTAATCTATGTTTTCAGTACTTTTGCTGTATTATGTATCGTTTTTATCAAGTAATTTGTTCATTTATTGCATTTCATATAATGATTTCATTGTGTATCTTTGCTTAGTCGAATTTGTGGTTACTTGCGCTTATTTCATGTGTTACGGGAAGTAAAATGACAACGATAGACGTGAAATTTTTCATTTAAAATAACTTGATTATTTTTCAAATAAAACTCATTGCATAAACAAAATACTTTATTTATAGCAACAGCACATTATTAGTATTATATTAAATCAAGAATTTAATTTTTGCTTTCAAAATTATATTTTCAGGAAGAAATCTGCAAAGACTTTTAAAAAGGTAGGTTTCAAATACTTGATCACACACTGATACTCATATAAAATTTTACTTATCGCAGATACAATTCGCATTGACTTTTAAATACACAGTCCAGTCACATTAATGTGACCACCACGTACTTTCCATGTCAGAGTTAAATAACCAATCACAGAAGGCAGGTGGCAGCACAGTGCAATTGAGCGTATATAAAGGGTGTGTGAGGGCTTCGGAAAACATTTCAATCGTTGGCGTAATGCAGAAACGAAGCGATTTATCCGACTTCCAAAAGGGCATGATCATTGGCTTTCGGGCCAAGGGTGGAAGCATTTCCGAAACGGCTGAGTTTGTGAACTGTTCGCGTGCCGCCGTGGTAAAAGTGTACCGTGCATGGCAAAATGGGACTGTCCAAAATCAGCGACGTGGCAAATGTGGTGCACCACGGGCCATAGATGACAGAGGCGAACGACGGTTGCGGAGATGCGTTCGGGCAGATAGACGGGCTACCGTTGAGCAACTGACCACCAAAATGAACCAAGGGGCTACCAAAAGTGTCTCCCAAAGTACTATTCAGCGAACATTGCTGCGTCTGGGCCTCCGAAGCAGACGCCTGGTTCGTGCACCTATGCTGACTGCTGTTCATCGACGGCGAAGGCTAGAATTTGCACGCCAGTACAGCAGCTGGACGTCCACTGAGTGGCGACAGGTTGCGTTTTCGGATGAATCGCGTTTTATGCTCCATCGGACAGATGGACGTTGGCGTATAAGGCGTGAAACCTCTGAAAGGAACCACCCTGCAACCATTGCCGGAACGGTCCAAGCTGGAGGCGGGAGCATTATGGTCTGGGGAATGTTTTCCTGGCATTCTCTAGGTTCACTGATCATTGTGGAAGGCACAATGGATCAATACAAGTACGCATCTGTCCTTGCGGACCATGTTCACCCCTACATGCGCATTGTTTTTCCTCAGGATGATGGCATCTTCCAGCAGGACAATGCGAGGTGCCATACAGCTGCCAGTGTACGTGCGTGGTTCGAAGAGCACCAGGATGAGTTTACCGTCCTCCCCTGGCCAGCAAACTCACCTGACTTAAACCCAATCGAGCATCTGTGGGACCATCTCGATCGAGTTGTTCGCGCCATGGATCCTCAACCGCGTAATCTAGCGCAGCTGGCCACGGCATTAGAGTCGGCATGGCTCAACATCCCAGAGAACACCTTCAGGGACCTATGTGACTCTCTTCCTGCACGTCTCGCAGCAGTCCGCTCTGCGAAAGGTGGTTATTCTGGCTTTTGACAGATGGTCACATTAATGTGACTGGACTGTGTATATTCAGAAGTCAAAACAACAAAAATCAGCGTAATATTCTCAATATTTTCACAGGACTAGTTTCGATGGTTTTTATTCGCAGCTGTAAGCATGTATCAAAAAATGTTTCGCAGCGTAACATGTTTCGCAGCTGTATCGTAAAATGTTCGCAGCTTACGGTCGCATAAGCAACCGTAAGATTTTACGGTTTCGCAGCTGAGGATGATGGTTCGGTAAAAACCATCGAAACTAGTCCTGTGAAAATATTGAGAATATTACGCTGATTTTTGTTGTTTTGACTTCTGATTAGCTTCGTTCAGCGTGTTATTGTGTCTTAATTTTAAATATATGTTAAAATAAATCATTTGAACATATTTTAATTTTAATATATGCAAGATAAAAATTCAGAGAAGATTCTGAATGCAAGAAAATGTGTAAACTTAAAAAATGCAACATACGTTTCATTCATATTCAGAGTATTAATAATCACTCGAAGCATAATTTCCCAGTGTAAACTTGAAGCTTTTTATATAAAGATGGTTTAAGAACTTGGCTGAATTTTAGCCGAACTTTTCGAGCCCTAAATTTCTTTCTTGCTCCATTATTAAGGTATTTATTATTAAAATAAAGTATATCTTCTTAAATAAAATGTTGCAAAAATGTGTTAAAAATATTGCCAAACATAACTAATAAATTAATCATTAAAAAGGAAATTAATACATGAATAAACGTATGCAAATCTCGAAGGGTATTATATGTATCTATTCATTTTTCATTTCATTCTTTTGTGCACTGATTATTTAGGGAATTGAAAAAGAGTCTTTCAAAAATATAAATTTTATCATTTGCATTGTTATTTGTTTATCTACAGCATCTTGGTAGATAATGTTTTTCATTCTGTACTTATAGAAATGTAAGTGAGCACATATATATTGTTACGAATTTCGCATTTATTTGGCTATTTATTTAGAATTGTAATTAAACTACTTTTTTATTTCCCCGTGCAACGCAGACGATTTTTGAAGAGAAAGCTACGTTGAAAAAAAAAACAATAAAAATAAAAGAGTTCGTGCATTTAATGCTTAATAAATAAATATCTCGTAATTACTGTTGCCATCCAGAAAAATCGTGATTGTTCTACTGATAATTAAAAAGCTTATAAAAGCCGAGTTGAAACAGTTCATCTCAGTTGCTGTTATACTTGTATTTGTAAAAAGCGAACTGCTGTTTTTTCGCTGTGAGATAGAATTATTTTATCTGTTTTGAACTGAGTTTTTGCTAAACGTTTGAGATATTGTGAAATTGTGTGAAGATCTGTGAAGAAATATTTCAGCATTTTAATTTATTTCTTGTGGAAAGAATAAATTTTTGTTAACTTTTTAACGACTTGTGCGTTCAATATATAACGAACCCGTACGCACGTAACAATTTTTGGTGTCAGGAGTGGGATTTTTGAATGCCATTAACTAGAGCAATGGAAGAACAATTAAGGCAATTCATGGCAGCCTTTGCTGCATTTAAAGAAGAAATTAAAGCTGGCCAAGATTCCGTGAAAGAGGAGTTGAAAGCTGGCCAAGAATTAGTTAAAGGGGAGATGAAAGCTGTTCAAGAATCTGTTAAAGATGAAATGAATTCTGTTCAAGAAAAGATAGAGAAATCTGTTAAGGAAGAAATGAAGGCTGTTCAGGAATCTGTTAAAGATCAGATGAAATTGGGTCAAGAATCCGTTAAGGAAGAGATGAGAGCCGTTAAAGCATGTCAAGAAGAAATGAAAAAAGAAAATACTTGCATAATAGAAAATAAATTTGAGACTATGGAAGGCAGAATAGATGCGGTTGAAAATAAAGTTTCTTCTGTCAAAGAACAAATAGAAGAGAGAGTTTCTGCCGTAGAACAACAAATCGATTACAGAGTTTCTGCTGTGAGAGAACAAATTCAAGAAAGAGTTTCTGCAGTGGAACAACAAATTGATGACAAAGTTTCCGCAGTTGCCAAAGAAGTTGATACTTTAAAGAAATTCGTAGCGACGGCTGGAAGCAGTTCGGATACTTTTAAATTCCTAGCCATGCCTGCACATCCTTCTCTGAAGCTATCGACATATGATGGGAAGACCTCCTGGCAAGTGTATAAGACACAATTTTCTATAGTTGCGGAAGCAAATGGATGGGATTCCCAAGCTAAGGCCTGTCACCTTGCGGCTTCTCTGAGAGCAGACGCAGCGGACATCCTTCAAACTCTTCCCGAAAACAAAAGGCTAGATTTCGAAGCTCTGTCCGGTGCTTTAGAGCTGCGTTTTGGAGAGAAGTGTTTAAAAGATTACAGCAGGCTGCAGTTAAAATCCCGTCAACAGAAGCCTACGGAAACACTTCAGGAGCTCGCCACGGATGTTGAAAGGCTGTCCCACCTCGCCTTTTCGGAGTGCCCGACAGAAACAAGAGAAATCCTGTCCCTGCAATACTTCATCGACGGCATCCGGGATCCTGAAATACAGAAAGCACTGCGAATGGCTGATGTGAAGGACTTAAAAAGTGCTCTGGTGTATGCCATGAAATTCGAGGCAGCACAGCAAGCCACTCGTAGAGACTGCCACCCAATCAGAGCTGCTCACATACAAGAACCAGTGGATCCAATGACTGCTCGCCTAGACGATTTAACCAGAAAGGTGAATGCTTTGACACGGATTACTGGTGACAAGAAACCGTTCGTAAAGTGCTGGAACTGCGGTGCTGAAGGGCACATTCGAAGAAACTGCAGAACACCCCAGGGTACGGATGTTAAGACCGCGCCACTCAAGAAGGAGAGAAACTAATTCGTGGCCATCTCGCGGGGCGGAGGTTGCCAGATAATGAAAAGCCCCAGTTTAAAGCGCTTCAGATTTTTGCAGTGAGTGGCGGCAATAACGGAATTTTCATCATGGGACAAATAAATGGAATTCCTTGTAACATGACGATCGACACGGGAGCCAATGTTACCATCATTCGAAAAGATTTGGCTCAACAACTCGAAGGTAAACTTATCTGGACGCTGCCCTGCGTTACCCTCCAGACTGTGTCCGGCGAGAAGATCAATATAGAAGGGAAATTAAACGTTAACATCACGTTTGGAAGTGCCGCTTACCATCACACGGCATATGTAGCAGAAATTACAGACCTTGCATACTCGGACTGAACTTTTTAAGGAAATACAATTTTTCCTTCGACTTTAAAAATAACGAACTGCATTCTTACCTCTGAGGACATAACTTTATACGGGATTAATGATGAAGGAGTGAAATCTATTCACAAAATCATAGCTCAAGACGATATCACAATACCGGCAAGAACAGAAATTTTACTTCCTAGATCCATAGACGAAAATAGAAATTTCCGCTAAGGCGTCATGGAATATCCCAAGAATTGTAATAGCCCTAAAGGAGTATTACTAGCCTCGGCACTCGTCGACCTATCGGGGACCGTTATCCCGGTGAGAGTTGCCAATATAACTGATAAGGCGAGAGTTATTAAGAAAGGTGAAGTGGTTGCAGAATGTACTCCAGTAACCAGCGTTGAAAGAAAAAGTAACATCTCTAAAACCGTGTCTTCAGACAACATTATATCGGAGTTATTGAAGAATTCGCAATTAAACGATGAGGAAACGAATGCTGCCGAGCGTGTCATTAAAGATCTTCAAGATGTTTTCTCCCGTTCGTCTTCTGACGTTGGTCGAACCAGTTTGACTCAACATAGAATCGATACTGGTGATCATCCACCAATCAAGCAACATCCAAGACGTCTGCCGATTTCGAAACAGGAAGAGGTGCGAACACTTTTAAAGGACATGCAAGAAAGCAATGTCATCGAGCCTTCAGCAAGTCCCTGGGCATCTCCCATCGTCCTGGTAGACGGGTCAACTAGATTTTGCGTTGATTATCGCCGGTTGAACGAGGTTACGAAGAAAGACAGTTACCCTCTTCCTAGAATTGATGACATTCTGGATACTCTTTCTAGAAGTAAATGGTTCTCGACACTTGATTTAAAGAGTGGATATTGGCAGGTAGAAATACATCCTGATGACCGAGAAAAGACGGCGTTTACTACAGGACAATGACTTTGGCAGTTCAAGGTGATGCCGTTTGGACTATGTAATGCGCCGGCTACATTGGAAAGTCTAAGGGAGACTGTTTTAAAAGGTCTTTCATACGAAGCCTGTCTGATATACCTGGATTACATCATCATCGTCGGGTAGAGTTTCAAAGAACATTTAGAAAAATCTCAGAAAGGTGTTTCAGAAACTGAAAGAAGCCAATCTGAAGTTGAGTCCCGCTAAATGCTAATTATTCAGACAGGAAGTGACTTACCTTGGACATGTCATCTCTGCTGAAGGTGTGCGCACACATCCTGAAAAAGTGTCAGCAGTTAAAGACTGGAGACGTCCCGAAAATGTCCACCAGCTGAGAACCTTTCTAGGGCTTTGCACCTACTATAGGAGATTCGTGAAGGATTTTTCATCCATTGCGAGACCCCTTCACAAGCTGACAGAGAGCAAGCAAAAGTTTGTGTGGACAAAGGAATGTGAGGATGCATTTAAGAATCTGAAGGAAGCCTTAACATCTGCTCCAATCCTGACGTATCCTCAGCTCAACAGACCATTTATTCTCGACACGGAAGCAAGTAATGAAAGTGTCGGCGCTGCTCTGTCTCAAGAAAGCCAAGAACGTGTAGTGGCTTACTGGAGCAAGTACCTATCTAAACCGGAGAGGAATTACTGTGTCACCAGGAAAGAGTTGATCACCATAGTCAAAGCCGTAGAACATTTCCATCATTATCTATACGGCAGAAAATTCCTGCTCCGCACAGATCATGCATCATTGGCCTGGCTTTTAAATTTCAAGAATCCTGAGGGTCAGATAGCGAGGTGGATACAGAGACTCCAGGAATATGGCATCACTATCCGTCATCGCAAGGGACAGTCGCACGGAAACGCTGACGCATTGTCTAGAAGACCTTGCCCAGAAAACTGCCGATATTGTTCCAGGGTTGAAGCTAAATACCAACTGGTTAATTCAGTCGCACGGCAAATTACAACATCAACATCGGCTGATCCAGACCCATGGAGTGACAAGGAAATCAGGAAAGACCAGATGGAAGACCGTGATATTAAACCCATAATTGAGTTAATGGAGACCTCAAACAGAAAACCTACCTGGCAGGACATTTCGAGCTATAGTCCTACGACAAAACAATATTGGGCTCTCTAGGACTCACTCCATATTCGAAACGGCGTCTTGTACCGAAAATTCGAATCCGTTGATGGAAAGACATTCCGATGGCAGCTGGTACTCCCAAGATTCCGGATCCCTGACGTCCTTAAAGAACTACATAGCAGCCCTGCAGGAGGTCACTTCGGAATAATGAAGACCTTGCAGCGAGTTCGGGAGCGTTTCTATTGGAATAATGCAAAGGATGACGTGCAAAAGTGGTGCCGATCTTGCGATGCCTGTGCAAGTCGGAAAGGACCGAAGAAACGCAGCCGGGGGAAGCTGCAACGTTACAATGTAGGAACACCTTTTGAACGTATCGCCTTTGACTCTTAGGACCTCTGCCACGAACTGCTGATGGCAACAAATACATCCTCGTTGTCATCGATTATTTCACCAAGTGGCCTGAAGCGTATCCTATTCCTGATGAAGAGGCGCACACAATCACCTTTATATTGTGGTTATCAAATCGAGAGTAATGTATACAGTGATCTAAATTAGTGGCAGCCTTGCAGATGGCAGAAAAATCTCACAAGTTCCTTCTACGAAATTACCAGAAGCGGACGAGAAAATATCAGGCGAAGTCGGAATGTTCCTCGTGCTGGTATGGAAATTCTGCAAGCAGTTCTTTAATTAATAAATTTAGATTTTCTTTGGAATCAGTTATAAAATATGTATGTGGCTAAGAGTTTGGCAGCAACAAATACACTCTTAGACAAAAAAAACGACGCACCAAGAAGGAGTTATCCGAATGGGACGAAAATCGGTAGAAGTGATGTACATGTACAGAAAAACAAATGATTACAATATAAGAAAATCTGAATGATTTATTGAAGTGATAGAGCTTCACAAAAATGAAAAAGTCAGTAAAGCGTTTGTCCACCTCTGACCCTTGTGCAAGCAGTTATTCGGCTTGGCATGGATTGATAGAGGTTGCGGATGTCCTTCTGAGGGATATTGTGTCAAATTCTGTCCAACTGGCCAGTTAGATCGTCGACATCCCGAGCTGGTTGGAGGGCCCTGCCCATAATGCTCCAAACGTGCTCAATAGAAGAGAGATCCGGAGACCTTGCTGGCCAAGGTAATGTTCAGCAAGCACTAAGGCAAGCAATAAACATGTGCAATGTGGGAATTATCTTGCTTTGCCCAGGGTGGCGTCACATGAAGAGCCACACAACGGGCCTTAGAACTTCGTCGACGTACCACTGTGCTGTAAGGTTGCGACGGATGACAACCAAAGGGGTCTGCTATGAAATGAAGTGGCATCCGCGACCATCACTCCTGGTTATCAGCCTGTCTGCCGGAAGACAGTCAGGTTGGTATCGCTGTCTGGGGGGGGTCTCCAGACTCGCCTTCGCTGGTCATCGGGCTCAGTTCAAAGCTGGACTCATCGCTGAAGACTATTCTACTCCAGCCAGTGACATTCCAGTGCGAATGAACCCGATACCACTGCAAACGGGCTTGTGTTGTACAGAGGTCAATGATAGTAGGCGCAAGGGGCGCCGTGACCTCAGCCCCCTTTCTGTGAGCCGTCTATGAATGGTCCTTGCGGTCACTGAAGCACTAGTTGCACGTACAATCGATGATAATGATGCATCTGGGCTGTGAGTGCCGCTCTGACGATTGCTCGGTCTTTACGTTCTGTCGTTTTTCTAGGCCTACCGCTTCCTTCTTGACGCTGTGTGCGACCATGGTTCACCCATTCCTGCCAACATCGTCTGATAGTGGCATCGTGCCTGCTCAAATGTCGAGCTATTCGCCTATAAGGCTAACCGGCTTTTGAGCCCAACTACACGACCTCTCTCAAATTCTGACACCTGCGCAAATCGTTCGCGCACGTGTATGCGAGGCATAGTTACAGTCTGCCAGAGTACACGGAATGAAATTCGTGAAGAATTTATGACCTGGAATCGTAATTTCTCCTCTTAAATATCCTGCCAGTTGCGCAGATCAGATGCGCTGTAGCGACAACCGTTCTTTCATTGGCAACCAAAATGTAAAATTTCGCATTTTCTGTTTTCTGTCGAAACCTGTATGCATATCATTTTGTGTCCAATTTGCTTTATATCTTGTCGGTGCGTCGTTGTTTTTTTTTTTTTTCGTCTAAGAGTGTAAATTAAATTCAATTATGACCCTGGAAAGCTTAATGCTACTTAGACGATATTTTCCTGGACAGAAGAAACAAAATTTTGTCTTCCTGCCTGTTGGCCGAATTTCTTGTTTTGGCTTAGAAATTCTAATTTTAATTGTAAAAACAAGATTTTTAATTGTTTTTAACTGTATTTGGTATTTTAGGTTTTTCTTTATTTTACAATTTTTGATGAACATGTTTTGAGTTTTATATATTTTTGCTTTGGCGCGATGTGAGAACTGAGTTGATTGAATAAGAAATACTATATCTGTAATAAAATACGAGGAAATACGTTTAAATGAAATGCAGCAAAAAATGTGTGTAATTTAATACGTTATAACACGAAGTCGTGTGGTGTCTACATGAGATTTGTTAATAGAAATATACACGAAAAAGCATAAATGAAGTAAATAAACTCTCAAAACTATATCAAATTAAAATTTTATTTATATTTTAACAAGACATTACGCTTTGTTACCACTTCTCGCCAGGGATAATATAAATGTTAAGCACATTTTTATGACATTTATTCTTATTATAAATTATTATTATTGTTGCTGTGTTAATCACTGCACAAATAATTCAAGCAAATTAGTACTTGCAATAAATTAACTTCTTGTAATTCACATTTCATAATAAAAATGGAAGTAGCTCCTGGTTTACACACATTTATAATGTAAATTTTTATCATAATATATTAATTATATTGTTACGTATTCTGTATTTATTTAGCTAATTATTTAGAATTTTAATTAAAATTGTTTTATTTTCCCGATCAATGCAGCGCGTGACGAAATTTAAGAGAAAGCTGCGCCGAAAAAGTAAAAATACAAGAACGCGTGCATTTAATATTTAATAAATAGATATCTCGTAACTGCTTTTGCTATCCAGAAAAATCGAGAAAATAAGAGAATGATCGTGCTGATTAAAAAGCTTATAAAAGCCGAATCAAAACATCTCAGCTCAGTTGTTTAAGCGAACTGCTGTTGTTTACTTGCTGCTGTTATTGATTGTAGCGATTGTTTCTCTGTGTTTTGAATTGAATTGTATTCAATGTTTTAAGTAATTCAAAATATAACTACTGTGTGATATTGTGATAGTGTACGAATATCTCTGATTAAATATTTCAGCATTTTGTTTTATTTCTTGTGAAAAGAATAAATGTTATTTACTTTTTATCGACTTATGCATTCAATCTATTACGAACCCGTACGCACGCAACAATATCATAATTTGTTACAATTCTTTCTGGGAGCGAAAACATTTCAGCTATATTTCAGTATGTACCAACTTCACACTTCAGTACCATAATAGGTACTGAATTACCTGTTATGGTACTTATTTAACTGAAAACTATTATGGTAATAGTTGCTGTTCTTTGAGAAGCGGTAGCAGCTAAAACAGCCCAGATGGAAGATGCAATTGAAATAAATGCCTCTAAGATGAAGAAGGGAACAGATATGAATGAGGCGGAGTTCTCACGGATATATCAATACTTCGAATTCAACTCTGAACTAAGTTTTCCTTCCTTTCGGGCCGTCGAGAAATCTCTAGTACCTTCCCGAAATTGCTGAAAGGAATAATAGGACTGAATACTGTTATTGGAAGGGATAAGAGGGCTGGATACTGTTACGGTTACATTGGGATCAATTACATTATTGTTGTGTAGCGAAATTAAGCTAATTTATTAATTCATTCATTTATATTCCAAATTATGATATACAACATGTATTTTATTTAATCTTTGTGTTAATTTCTTTTACCTTTAACTAGAGTTTGGTACTTGAAATAGTAACTTCGTTACTTTCGTTTTCGGAACGCTCTTGACAGTAGACAATACGAATGGGTGTGATTTTCATGTTATAATCTGGATTTTAAAACACTTAATTTGAGTTTACATATTTATAACTTATACTAGAAGAAACAGAAAGATTCGCACTTTAATTTAAAAGTACTTTTAGGTTGATAGCTTAATTAGTTTGTGAAATGTGCTATTTAATTAGCAAAATTTTGTAGCTTTCGTAGGATTTGGTGTAATTGCTATCTTGCCATTTTTAAGCTGCTGTGGGGTGATTTATGGCGAAGGTCACTTTGGGCTTCCGGCAGAGTTCTAAGTTTATTCTTATTTACTGTCAACGGGTGTTTTTGATTGACGAAATTTCTGGTATTGCGGGAAAAGGTGTTTACTAACGCTTTGAAAAGTAAGAAATTTTATATTGTTTTCTTCGGGGCGTATTTGTCAGGAATTGTCACATTTTTGAGGGAGTTTTGGCGTCGTTGGTTAAAGTTTGTAACAAAAAGCAGGTGCAATTGATTTTTTTCGCTTTTTGAACATTCTTGCACTCTCTTGTCTTCCTGCGAAAGCTGCGCTGCGGAATCTAAGTAGCAATGAGGGGCTATAATATAGTTCCCTCTTAGATACCCAATTTACTCTCGAAGAAAGTTTTGTTATATTACTACCATCGATTAACATGAGCTTCCACACCATGGAAGTATTATTCATCTCCTTCGTGGTATATCTGTGGTCTACTACATTTTGATGATTCATCATGACCATCGCATAGCCATTTATTTCCTCCTTTCTTAGCCTGAGGATTTCACTCAGATCTCGCCTTGTTCATCTTCTGTCGCACCCATGTTCGTGGAGCTGAGGACCCGTTTCTGGAAGAAGCCATCAGTCGTCTTTAGTGTATTTCTACGTCTTGCCAATTGACCAGTTATGCATCACCTTTTCGTCCATGCCGAAAACGTTCCCCTGCCTTCTGCTTATAGAATTTGATGTTTCCTCGGCATATAATTACCCTAATCCGAGTTGTGCTAGTCCACCTGCTTTGGGTTTTCCTGCCGTCTGCTCATAGGCTTTGATGTTTCTTCGACATATAATTACCTTAATCCTGTTTATGCAGCTTCCACCAGTTTGGATTTCAATAGGTAAGTGATTCCTTCTTAGTGTATTTTGTTGAATCATTTAATTTCATTCAAGTAATTAATTCATTTCAAAATCAAGTTAGAAAGACGTAAATTCCTATTAATTCATTTTCTGGTTAATATTGAGCGATACAAAATTATGTGATTATAAGTGCAATGAGTTAATTATCAATTAATTTTCATTTGTAATTTAAGATACCCTTGATTCTAATATTAGTATGCTAAAATGTACAATATTTTATTTTGACTCCTAGGAGCAAAAATCCTTATTTAGTTTATTATCCAAATAATTTAATTTAATTTTAAAAGTGAAATAAAATTCTGTTTCACTTATAGATTTAGTATAGTGTTTTATTTTAGTAACTGGTAAGCTTATACATGATGCACACCAGTTATCATTGGGTTGTTCGGGTATTTAAATTAAATCTCAACGCACATTTTAATGTACTAACCACTAAAAGCTCTAGTTTATATTTGGTGCTTTTCAAAGACACATAACATTATTCAGTCACAATACCAATTACAGTTATGCAAGGCCAGGACAAAAATATTGCCAAAATGGTTACAAATATTAGCCATTTCTTTCCAGGCGACAAAATGTGTAGTCAAAACCGTTGATAGTTTGGTGATATCTCTCCGAATTAGCGAGATAGCCATTTGCTCAATGTTCAATGGACTTGCCCCTGCATTTCTATTTTTCCGCAGAGGATTGTTTCTCTCAAGCTTTTCATGTTGCGTTTTATTAAAAAAATACAACAATAACACATATAATTTCCCTAAAATTATCTGTCTGTGTAACAAGATTCGTAACAACATTAACGTGGTTCGATTTTTACACCAAACATTTCTCCTAGTTCATTTCGTTACATCTCATTTCCAGACTAAAAATGGTGAGCAAACATGCAACACCATATTAGGATTGCTTGACTGGGGTCATTGCGCGTCCAATGCTAGTTCACTACCAGCTCACCTACTTATGTAGATACTGTGTATTAAACACATTAAAAATTCAAGGAAATGATGGGAAGATTCTTTCCTGAATAGTGAAGCAGTTTATTTGTGTGATGATAATATTACTCAAGTGATATATTACTTAAAAATTAAAAAT
Source organism: Stegodyphus mimosarum (assembly GCA_000611955.2). Classification (NCBI taxonomy): domain Eukaryota; kingdom Metazoa; phylum Arthropoda; class Arachnida; order Araneae; family Eresidae; genus Stegodyphus; species Stegodyphus mimosarum. The sequence continues at coordinate 259,339 of KK120007.1, forward strand.
GTGTGATGATAATATTACTTAAAAAAATCAGAAAACTTTGTAATCATTTTACGAATAATGATGATATTTAATAAAGTAATAAATCAAGAAAGCTAACATTACGTTTGAAATTCACTGAATAAATTAGAATATTTTTAAATTACCTGCATTACCGCTATAGCCTTTGATATGAATCCTGTAGTTTTTATTCTCATCATCGATTGCAAATATTTCGTAAAGAGCAAAACGGCTTTTTCCATCTTTATCTGTGATATCGAATCGAACTGAATACAATCCCTCATTGCTTAAAGAAAATATATTTTCGTTACCTGAAATGAAGAAAACAAGGTTGACCGTAGATTAGGGGTGGCCAATCTTAATGTCAGTAAGAGCCGCAACTAGATTTTCGCAAAACCAGAAGTTCATATTTACATTTAAAAAGTAGTGAAACAGGTTTCAAATGGGAAGAAACGTCTGAGGTCATACGAAATGACCGGTGTTCTAGATATTATAAATTGTAATTATAATGATTTGTGCAAAGGTGTCCGCTAATTCAAAGAATTACCCAGGGCAGGCAGCGAGGACGCCCTACTGCCTCACGGGTTTTCCACCTTCTACTAGCTTAATTGCTTAGAGTGCAATGAAGGAAACCACTGGCGATACATTTCTTTCGCTGCTCAGTGGTTTCTTTTTGTCGAGAAAGCCGTTTTTGTGCAGCTTTAGCTCCTTTTCTCTCCTCTTTAGTGCTGTACTTTCTAGGAGGCATTCTTAAGAGAAATTACGTTAAGACGTAGTTTTTATGCAAATCAGATGATTGCCAATGCAAACAAATGTTCACCTTCCCCCTGACATGCTCAATTTGCGTTCAGCTGAAAATTCAGTTTAAAATACAATGTCGGAATAAAATCGGGCAAAGTTTTAAACTCTTTACGTGAAAGGATATTTAGCATAAGAGTTTGGGTAAACCTACCCGATGAGATGTACTACGCACAACTCGTTAGTTGGTTTCGTCTCCTGTAATTTCTCAACGTTTGCAAGTTTCTAGGTAATTCATATGTAAATATAGTTAAAAATGCATAATAAACAACAATTGTATGAATTAAAAATATTTAAATACCATGATAATTTAAGTAAAACAATGATAACTATTGTGAAAAACTTTATTTTACTACTTGAATGGCGTAGCAACTTCACCGCATTGGCTAGTACAGTTACGCAAGCAACCAATAAACTACCAACGACAAACAGACACTTAAGCCGCATATAATAAAGATTCATTGACAGTTTACCTTCAGCATCCGATGGTGCCTCGAAAGCAGTGAGAAATATTTCTCTAATTACATCTTGATACAGTAAAAAATACTCTTTTTCAGAAATGAAATGAAGTAATTATGTTTGGACATTTATCAGTTAAAGTTTACTAATAATTTTGCGAAAGCAAATGATGTAAATTGTTTACTTTCTTTTGGATATTGATTATTTTTAGTCGTGTCATTTTTTATACACATCTTTTATTACACAAGAGCTGTACTATACGCCTGCGAGAGTCCGCACGCGGCTCAAGAGCCTATGGCCACTCCTGCTATGGATACAACATCGCATTACATCATAAAACTGACAACAAACTTATAAAGAATTTATAAATAGTTGTATTGTTCCGCATTGCTTAAATTTAAATTGCTTTCTCTTAGAAGCGTACAGAGTCTTTCCTATCTTGTAGCATAAATGCAAACTCAGTACATAAAGTATAATAAATGCAAACTCAGATAAGTTTAAAATAAGTCTTTTTATTAGTACTCATCCCGACGGTTATGCAAAACTGATAGCAATAAAGAAAAAATCTCCAAAGCTTCTAAGTGATTCAGAACAAATATTTAAATCAAATTAAAATATTAAAAATAAAGTGATACGCGCCTGAGTAAACTTTGGCTCATATCTCAACATTTTCATAAGTAATTATGGTCGTCAAAGCCATCTAAGCAATTCAGATCAGTAGCAGGAGGCTAGAACAGAGTAATCAGTCAGTGATAACAGTTAAAAAAGCTTTCTGTCAAACTCAGGAACTTTGCACTTAAATACATTTACTAATCTTGGTGGGAGCTGGCGAAAATAGGAGCGAGAAAAATAAAAATATAGCTGGTTTATTTACATAATACCGTAAATAGCTAAAGCGAGAAAATCAAGCAAAAAGCGGAAATGTTACGTGTGTAACACTAGGGAATATAGTATTAATAAGAAAAGGATTTTTACTTGAAATAAAACAAGATTTCGGTACAAATCGTTTTTTGTTTATGTGAAAAACTAATTACCATTTTACTTGCTCGAACACGTACATTTACAAAGGTATTGAAAAGCATTCCCAGCAACAATTTTCTTGCAGTTTAGAGGTGTACGCTATGCGTTATATTGCCAAAATTTTACGCAGGAAATGTATAATATGAAAATATATATAGAAGTAAAGAATTAGAAAATATTACCTAGCCAATAATCATTATGAACGTTTCCAAATCCCGTTTTGTATTCTTTCCAATCTCTATAAAAAGAATCAGCGGAACTAAAACCTACTCCTCTTCTTTGTATGACCTGTAAAAAAAATCAAAACCAAATAGTAGGAAAGTAGCAATTAGTAAACTAATTTCAGTAGCGGAAATGTCTTCCCCCGTTTAAAGAACTTTTAAAGAACGTTTAGTTAATTTCAGGAAAGTGACACAAAAACTCAGAGGCTAAATTAAAGCTCAGTACTTCAAAACATAAGCCGTTTCCCTGAGAATTTAATTGTCACGATTATATTATTTCCACCGAAGGGGTACGAATAAACCCTGAGAAAAATCAAGGCAATTTGTTACCGATATCGTCCTAATAATATTCATCAGTTAAGGATCTATTTTCAGCCTTTAAGTGTGCTACCGAAGATTTATTAAGAGCTTTTCTAAAATAGCGGAACTTATCATACATCAGCTAACAGAAACAAAACAAATGTTTTTGTGAACTGATGAGTGTGAAGATGAATTTAATACTTTGAAGGATGCTTTAGGATAGCTTATCCCCAAACGACATACTATTTTAAACTCGATAAATTCCAGTTGCTACCTGGATGTGATGATTACTACACTACAAGGATGCTTGAGAGAAATGCCTTGAATAAATTGCAAGCTTCAATTTGAAAACTTAATTAGCGTTTCATAATTAAGTTGCAGAGGGATCATTTATTCTAAAAAAAGATTTTTGATAATAAACTTGCGATTATTATCTTTAGGAGAAGTATTTTTTATTACACAAAATGTCTTTAAAATATGCGACTGCATTCAAGATACGATTAAATAAAATCAGAGAAACATTATGCAGCTAATTCTATTGCAAATATTGTCACATCTAATATATACCGTTGGTTTCATAATTAATTATTCAGTAATTCTATTCATTACATTTACATTATTGAACTAATAAACAAAGCAAACGTACCGTCCATCCTCCTCCGTCTGTTTCCATATCACAGTATACTTCAAGAGATCTACAGGATGACAGACGACAACGTGGCCATATAGTATACACACCACTAGCATTATGACCTTTTATTCTGAGGTCATAACAGTCTATTGGTTTTTCAGCCAGTTTAATAATATTCTCATCTAGAGTAAGATAATTTATTTCATAAATTAAGGTTCTCATCATAAAAAGGACGAAAAATAAAAATTTTTAATTCCGTTGCATTTTGTTGAGCATAATTTGAAAGTTTTAACCTGCCATTTTAATCATGCCATGAAATTCATTTATTTTGATATAATCAGAATAAGTCTTTTAAAAGGTTTGTAGAGTCATTAGGTTATTTTGAAACAAAGAGATGTGAAAATGAGCAATGCCCTCACCGGAACTCGAACCTCGGACCTCTCTAATACGCGCCGAGTGTGCTGGCCATTACACCTCGAAGGCATGCTAAGAAGGCCGGAAATATAACTTATATATTCCCCCCTTTTAAAGGGCGATTGGGGATTAGGGGACCCAATCTCCAAATCCTGGTGGTGGAGAATCATCCTCCTCCACCTTCTTTTAGTTTTGGCTCCACTGTAGAGATATTTAGAATTTTTTTAGGTGTTAAGAAACTGAATAAACCTACATTGCCCTCGCCGAGGACTCGAACCTCGGACCTCCCGAATACGTGCCGAGTGTACTGGCCATTTCACTACGAAGGCATGCTAAGACGGCGGGAGAAATACCTTATAAGTTAGAGAAGAAAAAATATTATTCACTTTTATTAATTAATTCACAATGCATAGGTAATTTACGAATTTAATATTTTTGTGCTAATTCTTAATGTATTTAATAAACACTGAACGAAAAAAATGTCCCTACTCTAAGAAGGAGTTGTGCTAGATAAACGAAACTTCATAAGCGTGTTTATACATTAGAAAGATGATGTCTATTCAAATTTTGCACTGTAAAGTTCGTGAATGTTATTTATCATTGAAATTTGACGTAGTGAGTTGATGTTCTTCAAGAATGCCTTTAAGAAGACGAAGACGCCCAGTGAGTTTGAACAAGGTCGTGTAATAGGGCTATGAGAACATAGATTTTCTTTCGGTGATATTGCAGACATACTTGGCAAGAATGTATCCACTGTGTATTATTGTTGACAGCAGTGGTCAAGGGAAATTACTGGCTCAAGAAGACCTGGTTCCGGGCAGCTACATCAGAGAGAAGACCATCGTGTCCAGCGTATGCCTGTGGCGCAACAATACTGCATGTGCATCAGAAATTTCAACTGCAGTTAACATCACAGTGACACAACAAACTCTTACAAATCAGTTACATGAAAGACAGGTCCAAGCCAGACGCCCTATAGCGTGCATTCCACTTCCGTTTGCGACGTTTATCTATAGCTCTTTGGAGTACGGAATGGAGATCTATTGCGTTTCCTGATGAAAGACGGTTCTGCTTTGGTGCCAATGATGGTCGTGTGTTGGTTAGAAAGAGGCCATGTGAGCGCTTGCAGCCAACCTGTTTGCGGCCTAGACACACTGAACCTAGTCCCAGAGTTATGGTCTGGGGAACAATTTTGTTTGAAAACAAGAACACTCTGGTCGTTATCCCATGCACCTCGACAATAAATTTATACGTTAGTCTGGTGATTCAACCTAATCTGCTGCCATTAATGAACAGCATTCAAATGGGTGTTTCCCAAGTGGATAACGCTTGCTCTCATATCGCTGTCGTAACCCAACATGCTCTGCAGTGTGTCGACTTGTTGCCTTGGCCTGATAAATCACCAGATCTTTCTCCAATCGAGCACTTATGCGACATCATTAGACGACAACTCCAGCATCATCCACAACCAAATTAACCGTCCTTGTATTGCAGTGCAACAGGCATAGAACTACATCCCACAAACTGACATCCGGTACCACTACGACACAATGCATACATGCATGTTTGCATGCTTTCATCCAAAATTCTGGCGGTTACATCTGTTATTAATGTACTAGCATTTCATATTTGAAATGGTTCTTCTCGCGTTTGCATCAACCTGTCATCTTGAAAATTTATGCAATTAAATATCCTACCCAGAAAAATGTATAGCCAAAATTACATTATTCCACATTAATATTTTCTTGGTGTTTCTTGGTGTAATTATCTTTCTTCTCTTAGTGTATTATCATTTATACGCAGTTTGAATGTGCTACATTTCTTGAAATGCCATCGAAAGGGATGGTACAGCTAAAAAGCGGGTGATCTTCTTTCGCAGACTGCTATCCTCTTCCAGTCATAAGTCGGCGGAGAGCTGTTGCTCTCACCCCTTAACTTTCAAAACGTTACACGTGTTTTGCTCATGGAAGGTGAGAGAATTTCGGATTAGGCTGAAGTGAAAAATTTTCTGATTTGATTATTCCTGCCATTGTCACAGTTCTCACACAAATAAAGTTAAAAACATTCCTTGAAGTTTTGCGTGGCAACAAGCTATGTCACATTTAAAAGGGGCTTAGAATTTTCTTGAAAAATTAGCTATAAGTTATTATCCTTTTCTCGTTAGCTGAAGAAAGTTCAAGAAAAGTATTTGAATGGGTAGATATTAATTTATATCTAATTTGAGCCAATAGTAAATTTAGACTTGTTTTTTAATTTTCAGAGTCGAAGTTATAAAAACTGTTGAAAGAGAGGCAGAAACGAGTTTTTCACCTTCGAATCAGTTGAAAAAAAAGAGGATATTATCTCATTTCAATGTAAAGATATTGATTTAAAGGGTTTAAGCTTTGAAGTAATATAATTTACTTTACAAAGATTTGTGATTTTATAAATTTAGTTTAAATTCGATCACTGGACTTTAGATTTTAGATCATAAGTGATTATATTTTAGTAAACGTCCGGCACCAGTTGTTCAGAGGTATTCAACAGTAAGGTTCAAATAAATATATTCAAAATTTCTTAATTTTTTTTTCTACGCAACACTTCTATTTGCAAAATGTCATCAATCGATGGGCAAAATGCAGTAGTAGTAGTGGACTATGGAGAATCTCCTGACTATAGGTATGAGCCAAAGAGGATATTAATCTGTCTCCGCAGAATGTGTCTACTAACTGCCATACCTTAAGTAGAGATGGATTGGCAGTTCAGACCATGTATATCTAAATTTTGAAAGTAGACAGAAGTATACTAATACAGTTCCTGGACGTATAAGAGAGTTTCAAAAGAATGAATGCTCTAAAGCAATAACAATATACATATGTATGTATATAATAAACAAGACAATATTGTCAATCTGACGAACAATATTGTCTGTAAAAGTATTACAGTAACATTATTGTCTTATATACTTGAAATGTACTTAGTGTACCTTTAGTTAGTGTACCTTTGGATATGAATTCGATTTTCAGATAGGATCAAGACAGTTAAGCGTGAGAATATATTATACTGTCTGTGAGATAGTACTAATATCCGGACAAGTTCAGAAGTGAGCTTCTTCACTTTCAACTACACTAGAACACTTTTCACTTCAATTGTCTTGAGTTCAGATTACTTGAAATTATGGAAGTGCAGCTAAAAATGTCTTGAGCACGTGAATTAGATTTCATAGTTGTTCAGTTATTGATGCTCTTGAGCTCTGCTTTCAGCAGCATCGAGTAATGCTGGGAATCTTTTTTAGCACTTTTCTGTTACAAATCGTATTCTATATCGGCCTAACATGCTAACTTTTTTAAATGCCAGGCTTTTGTTTTAGTGCATTCGAAGAAGTAATGGTCGGGATCTCTTTCACACATTTCTGTGTTTCTAAGTCCAAACTTGCTCAAGTGTGTTTGAAACGGTACATAACCAATGAGAAATTGGATTATACTGGTTTTTGAGATTTCAGTTCAACATCTGTGTTTGGAAACATGGTATACGACATACTTTGAAAAGGTAGTTCGCTTAGTCTTATGTAGAATCGTGGTAGAGCCAAGGCAGTCCTCATTACGATATGAGAACAAACAGTCTACACATATACATAAATAAACACATGTTATATACTATGAATAATATTATTTCAAAATCTTATATATAATGCGTAATTTTTGTGCAAATTTTATGTAAATGAGTACGAAAAAGGAGAAATGCATACCTTCAATATAACTTTTTTTCGCTTTTGTAATTAAATCCACAGCTATATCTAACAATGCACAAGTCTTCATCTTGGAACATACGGAAACTTCATCACCAGCACTAGATGTAACTACGATTGCTAAGTTAAGCAGTAACGTGTTAATCCACCTAAATAAATTTTAAGCGTAATAAGATTAGTAACAGTTTAGGACTAAAAAAAATCTAAAAATAATAATTCAAAATCTCTTTTATTCAAAATCTGTGAAAATCTAAGATTGTGGTTTATTTCAGGTTGATTTTAATTTTTGTATTTATTCATTTTCAAATAGATTGATAAGATTTTTGAAAACAATGAAAAACATGTTGCATCATTCCATTAAACTTATCAAACTGTAAATGTTGTAAGTATATGTTTGAATTAATAATAAGGCAATATAAGAAAGAAAGTAATACAATTCTTCCTTAAATTTTCATTTACTTACAAAATTATATTTCTCTTCCTTTAAAATAAAATAACAGGAACAATATTAAAAATTAAAGTGCTGTGAAGCCTTTAGATTAAATCTGTTTGTGTATTATTACTATTAGAAATTAAAATTATAATTTTATTTAACATATTCTTTAAGTTACAGAAACATGCATATTTACTTCCAGAGATACTTTTGTTATATGTATATATATATATATATCCAAATGGGACTAAATTTCATACGCCTATAATTTCCGATACAATATACAAATAAATAATTTTTGGCTATCAATGACTGACTAGATAGAGCTCCATGGCATTGCAACTGAACATCCGGATGATGTATATCACAAAACACATTCCAATGCAAAGGCTAGACAGAGGGCAGACAGAGTATTACCACTCAAATGTGGTTCCGTGAACCTACGTGAACTGGACCAATTCCTCGCAAACGGATTTGCAAAGATATGAGAATATAAGCAGATATCATCATTTGAGACAGGATGTGCAATTAGATTAAAAAAAGTAGGATGATCAAATCGCAGAATCGTTGGACGTTTGACTCGGAGCGATGTTACCATTCGATGATGTTGGCAGAAAGGGATGAACCGTTGTCGTATAGAGGCTCAAAAAGGTAGCGTTCGTCCGAGAGCCATGATAGAACGAGAAGCAAGCTTAGCGTTCGGTTAGGGCTTATAGCTCCTGATGCGTCCTTATCAACGTCCTGAAGTATAACTAGGACACCGGTGATTGCAATGGCCATTGATATGCGACTCAGCAAACGAAGACTGAGGTCACGGAGATCATTGCGCCGACTGACCGCCACCTTTGCACACTGCTAGGCCCGTTTACAGTGTTGCAGAGACTATTCGATGTGAGATCTCACAGAGTAGAGTAGAACTGTTTTCAACGATGAGTCCTGCTTCGAACTAAGCCCTGATGGCCAACGAAGACCTGTCTGGAGACGTTCAGAACAGAAATACTCTACTGACTGCCGTCTGCCGCACAGCTCGACAACCAGATGTCGCCCTTGGGTCCCTACATTGTAAGTTGCCCTTGGGTTGTACCAAGGTGCCCTTGGTCCCTACATTTCATGAGCCCTGTGATACTATTTCAACATCATAATGTCCGGCCGTACTCGGGACTCTTTTCTACTACTTGCCATCACGCTTCTCCCACAGTTCTCTCGCCAGCGCAATCGCCAGATATCTCCCTAATAGTGCACGTTTGGTATCTGATGAATATGTATTTCAGAATGTTCTTGGATCGCGCCGATCTAACTCGCCAGTTGGAATGTATATAACAAATAACCTCGCAAGGTAACATTCGCCAGCCCTACGAGTCATTCCACAGCTGGATAAAAGCTTGCATCAGGGCCAGAGGTGGACGAAAGCTCTATTGAATTTACTACTGTTAGAGTTCCGTTTACAGTGCATCTACATGACATCTACCGATTTTCGTCCTATTCGGATAAATCCTTCTTGGTACCTCGATTTTTTATGTTATAGAGCATATGTATATATATATATATATAAACTTAAAGCATCTATAGTTAATATTAAATTGGAATCAAAGCAAGGCAATTTCTCTACAACATTAATAATTGTGACCGTGTAGAAGAGGTTTAATATAATACCTAAACAAATCAAAATTAAAATAAGAATTCTAGTAGAACAAACTCGAAAAATAAAAATGCGAAAGAGAAAATATACAAAATTATAAAAATGTAAAAATGAATCTCCTTTTCTCCAATTCAGAAATAGTTAAAAGTAAAAATCTTATTACGAAACAAGCTAACTTAATAAATAAATAAAAGTCTTAATACGAAACAAACTTACAGTAAAAATCTTAATTCAGAACAAGCTAGCAATAAAAATCTTAATATGGAATGTAATTGTCTTGTTTCATTCTTTTTAAGGGGATGGAACAAAACAACAGAAAAACAGACTCTGGTTCCAATAGAATAAATGAATCCAAAACATAATTTCAGAAATTTATAAGTTGTAGAAGTCATCAGTAAAAATTCTAGGCAACGCACAAATTCCACCCCCAACATCGCTTGCATGAAAATTAGAAACCTTAAACACAAGGTATTAATTAAAATAAAGTAAAATAAGCGAAATGTAGAATAAAATAATTCCTCAAAATTTAATACTGCGAGCAGTAGAATTTTTTAGAATCTAAAAGTCTAAACTACAGTGTAAATAGAGCAAAAATATTGTATGGATTTTGTATTTCTTTAACTATTTTAATAGAACTGTAATTAAAATTGCTTTATTTTCCCGTGCAATGAAGCGCGTGACGAAATTTAAGAGAAAGCTGCACCGAAAAAGTACCAATACAAGAGCGCGTGCATTTAATATTTAATAAATAGATATCTCGTAACTGTAGTTTTCATATCCAGAAAATTTGAGAAAATGTATTATACCAGAATATTCTCGTGATGATTAAAATCTTATATAAGCTGGATTAAAACACCTCAGCTCAGCTGAAGTGGTTTCAAGCGAACTGTTGTTTACTTAGCGCTGTTATTGATTGTAGCGAATTCGCTGCGAGATCGGATTAACTTTCTCTATTTTGAATTGAGTTGAATTCAACGTTTCAGTAGTTTTAAATATAACTACTTTGAGATATTGTGATATTGTACGAATACCTATGAAGAAATATTTCAGTATTTTGCCTTGTTTCTTGTCAAAAGAATAAAATTTATTAACTTTTTAACGACTTGTGCATTCAATCCATTACGAACCCGTACGCACGCGACACGTTTTGATGTCAGAATAGTGGGATTTGAATGCCAATCACGAGAGGGGTTGAAGAACAATTGAGACAGCTCGTCACTGCTTTTGCTGCATTCCAAGAAAAGAAGAAAGCTGGCCAAGTAACTGTTAAGAACGTGAAAGCTATTAAAGCAGAGATTACCTGTATAATAAAAACTAATTTGAGGCTCTATGAAAGGCAGAATAGACGCTGTTGAAAATAGAATTGGTGAAATCCAAGAAAGAGTTTCTTCTATGAAAGAACAAATAGAAGAGAGAGTTTCTGAAGGGGAGCTGGGGATCAAAGGAAGAGTTTCGGCCGCCCAACAGGGAATCGAACAACAAATTGAAGAAAACGTTTCTGTCGTCCAAGGGCATATCGGACTACAAACAGGATGACAGGGTTTCTGCAGTTGCCAACGAAGCTGATAATTTAGAGAATTTTGTAGCAACGCAAGGGGCAATTCGGATGGTTTTAAATTTTTACCCATGCCTGCTCGTCCCTCTTTGAAGCTATCGACATATGATGGGAAGACGTCCTGGAAAGTGTATAAGACACAATTTTCTATGGTTTCGCATGCGAATGGATGGGATTCCCAAGCTAAGGTCTGTCACTTCACTGCTTCTCTGAGAGCAGATGCAGCAAATATCCAACAGACTCTTCCCAAAAACCAGGAGCCGCGCTTCGGGGAGAAAGGATTTTTCAAAGACTACAGCAGGTTTCAATTAAAATCCCTTCAACAGAAGTCCACCGAAACACTCTAAGAGATCGCCACGGGTGTTCAAAGGCTATCTCACCTCGCCTTTACGGAGTGCCCAAGAGTAACAAGGGAACTACTGTCCCTACAATACTTTATGAACTGCATCCGGTATCCTGAAATACAGAAAGCACTGCGAATGGCTGATGTGAAGGACGTAAAAAGTGCTCTGGTGTGCGCCATGAAATTCGAGGCAGTACAGCAAGCAACTCGTGGAGACCGCAAACCAATCAGAGCTGCAGAAGTCCAGGAGCCTGTGGATCAATTAATGGCTCGTTTAGATGATTTATCCAGACAAGTCAACGCTCTGATAAGGAGTAGGAGTGAGAACAAATTGCTTCTGATCTGTTGGAAATGCGGTACTGAAAGGAACGTACGAAAGAGCTGCAGAACACCCCTAGGCACGAAAAATAAGATAGACGATTTAACGAGACAGCTTAATGCCTTGAGATGCAATTTTGGTGACAAGGAATCGACCCTATATTTTGTATATATGTGGTGCTGAAGGCCGCATACGGAGGAACTGCAGAATACTCCAGAGCACGGCAAATAATGCAGAAGATTTAAAGAGACAAATACATGCCATGAAACAGAAAAGGCCTGAGACGAAACCAAAGTGCTGGAACAGTGGAACTGAAGGCCACGTGCGAAGGAACTGCAGAACACCCCAGAGCATGAAAACTAAGACCATTTCTCAGCAGCGACGCAGGAAACAAATCGCAAAAAGGAGCTTGAACGATAATGAGAAAACCCATTTTAAAGCACTCACGATTTCTGCAGTGAGTGGCAACAGTATTGGACTATTCATCAATGCGCATATCGATGGAGTTCCTTGCAATATGGTGATCGATACAAGACTTAATGTTACCATCATTCGGAAAGATTTAGCTCAAGCATTTAAGGATAAACTCATTTGGAAGGCATCCTGTGTTACGCCGGAAGCCTGTAGGCTTCGAATCGTAGAAAATCGACATAGATGGGAAGTTAAACGTGAAAATCGCGCTTGGAAGTGCCCCCTACCATCACACGGCATATACGGCGGATATTACAGATCCTTGCAGACTCGGATTGGACTTTTTAAGGAAATACAATTTTCCGCTGGACTTCCAAGACGACAAATTGTTCTCAGCATCAGAGGACATAACTATCCATCAGCAGAAGGGATCCTCACCTCGAAACGCCAACGCGTTGTCCGAAAGACACGGCTCAGAAAGCTGCCGAAATCATACTAGCGTCGAAGAGAAACCCCAAAGCTACCGGCAATTCTCCATCCCAGATGCTCATCGGTGGAGACCTTCGTCTGCCTTGTGACCTTTTGTCTTGATCGCCTTCCGGATGCGCCTTCATCGCCTGAGGAATACCTTCAAGATCTCCAGGCCCAGTTTGAAGTGATGCACAATTTTGCACGAGAGCAAGTAAACTTGGCGATGGAGAAGATGAAGACCCGATACGACACCAGAGCTACTAGACATCGTTTCAACGAAGAGGATAAGGTGTGATTGTGGAATCCGACTGGGCGAAACAGACTCTGTCCGAAACTGCAGTCATCTTGGGATCGACAAAGCCTTGCAGTTACCTCGGCTTACTTCCCTCCTAGTGCAGATTTAGATCATAATTTCAGAGAGATAGAACTATGTTTTCCTTCTTCAGAAACAAATAGTTTCATCGGGGGAGACTTCAGTGTCACGAGTTCACTATGGGGAGCAAGAAGGGATAATTCGATTCTTTCCCCAGGATACAAAGGTAGCAGACGTGGCTTTGTTCCTAAAACAAGGAAGGGATCCAGCGTCCCCATTCTCATATCGACCAGTTTGTCTTCTTCCCAAATTCATTTGGTAAATTCTTAGAAAGGATTATCTTGGTTCGTCTCCAGTTTCACCTCAATAAGATCCAGTGCATCTATATTCAACAATTGTATAGAAGGGCATCTATATTCAACAATTGTATAGAAGGGCATCTATACCTGAACAATTGTATCGGGTTTTTCTACAGACCACGCATTACAGCTCTTGCTACAAATCATTACATCTAACAGAAGAGGAAACCGACATATCACAATAGTTGCACTAGATGTTGTAGGTGCTTTTGATTCTCTCTGGTGGCCTGACATTATCCACAGCCTTGAACTAACTGACTGTCCAAGCACCTTAATGGATCTTACAAGAGGTTACTTGGAGGATAGACTTATATAGGTTACCTTAGATGGAGGAATGACTATGAAATCCCTTAAGAGAGGCTGCCCACAGGGATCGTGTCTGGGCCCGACATTATGGAATGTTGTTGCCAATTCCGTATTCTATCTCTATGACGACAAAGAAGGAGTTTATTTGCTGGCATATGCAGACGACTTTCTCCTCATTGTATCAGGGCGAAGTGACTTGGAACGGAGGACCCAAGAGAACATTAACATTTTTTCAGAATGGGCAAAGAAGCGCAAGCTCCAAATAAAACAAATGCCTTGGTAATTGGAAGGAAAAGCCCACTACGAAGCAACCCGTGCCTTAGACTTGAACGGGTTTCTATTAAATGTGTAAAAGAACTAAAATACCTAGGATTGATCATCGACTCCAAGCTCTCGTGGTTACACCACTTAAAACACGTGAAACAACGGATTACTGCTTTGACCAATAGCATGAAAATGACTACCTCAGTACGGTGGGGAATTCCAGGCAAGCTACTCAAGATATGGTATACGACTATCTCCAAAAGGATCATCTTATATAGAGCGGCGATCTGGGGTACACAGGTCACATCACACATGAGACATATGCTTAATTCTATCCAGCGACAGCAACTCCTTATCATCTGCAGGTCATATCGCACATCTCCGACGGCGGCACTACAAGTAATAGCGGGAACGCCTCCTCTTGATTTAGTCACAGAGCGAGAAGCTACGACACTGAAGGTTTCTCGTCTTAGAGTTACAGTTAATCTATTGGGACAAGAATACGTCACTTCAGATTATGAACATTATAGCCCAGAAGATCCCTGCCATCCAGCGACAAATAACCTACAGGAGTATATCTCACTTATGAATAGTGCGGCCTTAATAGTGCGGATGGAATTTACACAGACGGCTCTAAATCTTTGGAGGGAACAGGCAGTGGCCTCTGCTATATCGAAAATAATAGAGTTATTTACCAGTGGCAAAGGAAACTGCGTACAATTAACTCAGTTTTTCAGGCAGAGTTGCTAGCAATAGAGTAGCCATAATTTATCTGTCCAAAGCACCTTTGGCATCTAATCACATCTACACGAACTCAGCTTCAAGTTTAACTGCAATAGCATGGACTGCTTCACGCAGTCCATTAGTGAAAAATATTAGACATCTGCTGCTACAAATCTTCCATTTAGACAATAGGCCTCATCTGAACTGGATCCTCACACATATTGGCATATATGGCAATGAAATGGCTGACCGCATTGCCAAAGAAGCGGCATGTTCTACCAGACTCCCAGAATTCAGAATTACCGGCTCCTAAACCGGTCTCTTTTCTCAAGGAACAAACAATGTCTCAACTTACGGCAAGACGAGTGGAATAGAAGCGCCACAGGACGAAGAGTATATAAGTACATCCCTAGGGTCTCCCTGAACAGACATATTCTGCCTTCCTATACCACTCAATTTTTGACGGGCCATGGCCCCTTTCCCTCTTATTTCTACCGCTTGAGATAATGCATCTTGTGACTGTGGAGAAGAAGGCAGACCGGACCACTTTGCATTTTACTTACGAATCAGAGACTCAGGAAGCTAAGTGATAATAATAAGCCCATGTGGTACAAGAGCCTCCAGTGTAATAAGTATGCAACCACGCGGCTCAAAAGCATTATCGATTGGTGTGCAGATAAATATTCTGAAGATAGGCAAACAATTTCAGCATAATCAGTTCATTAAGGGAGTACTGTAAATGGATACGAGGAATAGCCTATTTGTAATTGCTCGAAGATTATGGAAACTAGAATGCTCCGTGTCTATGGTAGTACATTAGTGCTGTGGTCTGGTATAATACATTGTTAATGTATCTGCAGCTGAATG
Organism: Stegodyphus mimosarum; assembly: GCA_000611955.2. Taxonomy (NCBI): domain Eukaryota; kingdom Metazoa; phylum Arthropoda; class Arachnida; order Araneae; family Eresidae; genus Stegodyphus; species Stegodyphus mimosarum. Next base: position 274,909 of record KK120007.1, read on the forward strand.
TGTCTTGTAATATATCTGTAATTATAATTGGAAATTATGCATTAGTATTTGCATTAGTAAGGATCTTATATCATTTTAACAATTGTTCAGGTTACCATTTAATAGATTTTTTTCCCAGTAGTCCGAGGTTGCGTTATAAGGTGTGATAACTGTTTAAGTATTAGCAACTGTATAATGTACTGGATTTTGTAAGATGAATCTTTATTTGAGTAATGCTTCAGTTTATGCCAAAAAGAAAAAGAATGGTAACTGAACAAAATATGAGTATGTAATCAGGATCGTAATTATTTAAGTTATATGCAGATGAAATATTTTGCATATTAATTGTATAATGTAATAGCGACTATAATATGTACTAGATATTGTAAGGTGCTATTATCCAGTAACATATGGGTATTTAATCAATAAGTGATTAATCAGCATCGTTAACTGTGTTTGTTAAATAATGCATTTCTGTTATTTACCCCGTATGAGTACTAATTGTAATATACTTGCAATTGTATTAAACATTGGTAACTATGTAATGTACTGGTATAACATATTTGCATGATGTACTTCATATAATGTACTTACGAGGTTTTTTTTATTTTTTATTATTATGTGCAGTAATATTAAGAAATATATGTGACTGGATATTAAGAAATATACGTGACTGGATATATAGTAAGGTAAATTTGTAATTTTTGTAAAAGGTAAATTTGTATGTAATGTATCAGTATTTAAATCACGTATTAGTACAGTGCTCGACATTGAAAATGCAAAACCAAGAAGGAGTGGTCAGAAAGTGATGAAATTTGGAAAAAAGACAGAGAGAGCAAGCAGCAATAAGTGATGTGTATTTCAAAATGATAGTCAGAATACAGAGCGAGAACGGCGTCGGCTCAGTAGGATAAGCGATAAGCGACGGAGGACGTGGGCACTGTCCCTTTACCATTATGGTTAATCAGTATAGCGCCACGTCCATCTTTATCTAGAGAAGCCAGTACATTTATATGATACATTATGCTGAATACATTTACACAACATACATTTACTCTTCTAGGGTACATGAAGCATTTAAATAGTTATTTTACTCTAATATACGATACGCAGGATACATTTATACAATACATGCAGATACAATATATACGATATATACAATATATACGATAGGCAGAATACATTTATGGCATATATTATCTTTTTGCACATTTGTTACATATGATACTTATACTAAAATTTTCACTGCAAGTCACTTCGGTGATACATTTCTTTTCAGCAGTATACTTGTGCATTAAAGAGTGTTGCACAATTCTGTACCTAAGTCCATAAGCTTGTTAATGACTTTTATTATTTTATAGGACGCGTGCCTGTTTTTGATCATAAATCTGCAGAAGGCCTGCGTGTTGGATGCTGGTATAGGTAGATGCAGACCTTCTGTCAGTGGACACTCAGAGACGTAGTGCTCTGGGCTGCCCTCCTCGCCGCAGATGCATTGTGCCGTGCTGGCTATGGTGAATCGCTCATAGTAGAGCGGAAAGGGATCATGTCCTGTGATATAACGCACCAATTGTCTGCTCACTATGTGGCGGTCATTGTCTACCTTGGGGACATGGTAGTAAGCACGGCGTCCTGTGTCACCGATGTCCCATTCAGTTTGCCATAGGGCTTTCACCTTTTCATTAAGTTTCTTTTTGAAACTTGACATGGGCCACGGGATCTTAACTGGTACCGCGTTTTCATTTCGAGCGGCTTCTTTGGCGAGCTGGTCGGCCAGCTCATTACCTCTGTTTCCGACGTGGGCTTTAGTCCATTCCAGTTGTATTTGGAGATGGCTGTGGTCTCTCAGTTTGGATTGTATGCTGGCTATTAGCGGTGAGCTATGGCAGGGATTTAATATTGCATACAGCGACGAGAGACTGTCCGTTATAATGTAGTTTTCTCATGCTGTTGCTGTATTATTCTGGTGAGTGCTCGCTCTATTGCCAGAGCTTCACTCTGGAACACACAGGCTCAGTAGGATGTAGGAACACCGCGGACAGCGATGCATGAAGAAACACGTCTAGGCATAGAGTCAATAAGAGTGTGGATGGTGTCCTGAGGGATGGCTCTCTGTTCTCTTTCAACCATTTCCCACAGTTCGTCTTCTGAACGAGGCAGCGGCAGAGTTTGCAAACGGCGTCCAATCACATGCCATACATGTTCGATTGGTGACAGGTCAGGAGAGTACGGGGGCCAGGGAAGCATCTGTATACTTTGCAGAGCATGTTCGTAGATGCGAACACAGTGTGTGGTCGGGAGTTACCCTACTGAAAAATTTCATTAGGCAGCCCCTGAAGGTAGTTGATTGCCACCGGCCGCAATATATTATCCAAGTATCGTTGGGCCGTCATAGTGCCCTGAATGCGAACTAGAGGTGACCTGGAATCGTAGACAATAGCGCCCCAAACCATTATGCCACGTTGTCGCGCGGTGGGGAGTTCCACAGTTACTGCCGGATTAGATCTGTCTCCACGTCGACGCCACACACGTATGCGGCGATTGTCGCTGGATAAACAAAAGCGTGACTCATCTGATAACACGACGTTTCGCCATTCTGTCATCCACATCGCTCCAGTCTGGCCCCATTCTAAACGTTGGCGTCTATGCTGTAGGATCAATGATGACTTCTTAACGGATGCCGTGAGTGCAGGCCACGTTCAACCAATCGACGGGAAATGGTTCTTGTTGACACGGGAACATCCAGGGTATTTTGCACATGCTGCAAAATCGCGGTACAAGTGACTTGCGGGACTGTGACAGCTTGTCGGCCGCTGCGTCGATCCACGCATGCTGACGTCACTCTGGCTGCACCTGCATCTCTCCTTCTTCCCACATTTCCTTGTTCTAACCATGTTCGCCATAGCTGATGCACCGTGCTCGCATCCATGTGGTTATCAGCTGCTGTTTGACGTAAGGACCAACCCGCCCTTCTCAGTCCGATCACCATACCCCTCCTAAAATCATCTCTCTGCTTGAAGTGCTTTCGTTGACGGCGGCCTGACATTGTCTCCTATTTCACGTATCCTCCGGGACAAAAACCAACTTTCTTTGATAATTCGTCTGGCAGAAATAACGACACGAATATTGCCCATTCTGCACGTTCCTTCCCTGATATCTTACTTCACGTGCATCGGAGAGCTGCGCATTTCACATCATTCGCATAACTCAGTAACGTGCGTCTACTCTAAAATTTGCATAAATTTCTGACCACTCCTTCTTGGTGTTGCATTTTCAATGTCGAGCTGGTATTTACCCAGAATGTAAAAGTACTCGTTAAGAAGTAGATTGATAAAATGTACTTGTAGCTGCAGTATAATGCATTTCTATTTAAAAATATCGTGAAGGTGTAGATTCATAATGTATCCATTTAAAAATACATAAATAATATAAATTGCTCTATGAAAAATACTTGCGAAGAAGTAGATTGATAATTTGCAAATGCTGCGTAATGCATTTCTGTAATAATATGGTGCAAGTTTATGGTCTATCAAGTATTGGTAAATGTATAGTGTATAGGCATAAACTACAGGCATACCTTAGTTTCATAAGATGTAATTATTTTTGTGTAATGTTTTAATAACTCAGTTATGTTTTAGTACTTATTCAAGAATGTATCAGCATTTATTCAAGAATGTGCTATGCATTTGTATTATGTAATTGCTTCACATAGTTGAATCTATTTTTGTTATTTGTACTATGCATTAGTAAGTATGCATGTACTATGAACGGTGGTAAGAGCTTCGGCTTACTAAGAAACACGGCGATATTAATATCTTTAAGGACTTTAAACTGCTGAGTTGGTAAATATATAGTATATAGGTATAAAGTACAGGTATTGGAAGCATACTTTAGTTTCATGGGATATAATTATTTTTATGTAATGGTTTAATAACTCAGTATAGTTATGTTTTTGTACTTATTCAAGAATGTATTAGCATTTATTCAAGAATGTGCTATGTATTTGTATTATGTAATTGCTACACATATTTGAATCTATTTTTTTAATTGTATTGTGTATTAGTAAGTATGTATGTATTATGCACGGTCGGTAAGAGCTTCGTCTTCCTAAGAAACACAGTACTATTAATATCTTTAAGGACCTTAAACTGCTGAGTTGGTAACCAGTTCTGTATGGATTATGTAATACTCCAGGACGGAAGCCAACTCAGTGGATTTCAAGATTTCAGTCACCTTGGGATGGTCGGTACACAGTCCTAAACCGAATGAACGACGTCATGGTTCGGATCCGTAGTCATCGAACTCGTTCATGACGACAGGTTAGCTCCTTACTATGGCCATAATACGCAATGTATATAATTGTAAATAATAATGTAAATAGTATACGACCATGGTCCTTTTTGTATTTAATATCTGATAGTATTTGATTTGTATTTAGTATTTGATAGTATTTGATCTGTATTTACTCTTTGATAGTGTTTTATTTGTATTGATAGTATTTCAGTTGTATTTAGCATTTGATAGTACTTGATTTGTTTTAAGTTACTTATTGCAATTATTGTTTCTGTTTTTTTTGTAATGTAATGCTTATTATTGCAATGATGCGTTAGTTGTAAATTTGGAAATATTTACTCAGAGACATTCGCACAATATTACAATATCTCAGAGTAGTTATATTTAAAACTACTGAAACGTTGAACACAACTCAATTCAAAATATAGAGAAAGTTAATCCGATCTCACAACGAATTCGCTACAGTCAATAACAGTACTAAGTCAACAACACTTCGCTTAAAACCACTTCAAATGAACTGAGATGTTTTAATGTAGCTTTTATAAGCTTGTTAATCATCACGAGAATATTCTGATTTAATCTATTTTCTCGATTTTTCATGATAGCAAAAGAGTACAATTACGAAATACCTATTTATTAAATATTAAATGCACGCGCTCTTGCATTTTTACTTCTTCGGCGCTGCTTTCTCTTAAATTTCGCCACACGCTGCATTTCACAGGAAAGTAAAACAATTTCAATTATAATTCTATTAAAATAGCTAAATAAATAGAAAATCCGTAATAATATACTATACATGTTTTTAAGTTGTAGAACAGACCAAAAAAAAAGGATTAATAAATAATATTTGTAAATCAATTCTAATTTATTGAATGACTAATTTAGTTTTAGGATTTATATTTTAACTTAAAATTTAGGCTTGTTTTTTTAATTAGTAGGTTTTTTATTATTAATTAACAATTTTAATAAAAAGTACTTTTGTTATTAATTAATAATTTTAATAAAAAGCCCTTTTAATTATTAATTTTAATAAAAGGCTTTTATTATTCGTTATACATTTAAATAAAATTATTAGGCTTTTTATTATCATTCGTTAATTTTAATAAAATTTGCCAATTTTAAAAAGTAATTAATAATTAATTAATTAATTTTGAATTATTAGGCTTTAATTTTTTAGTAGGCTTTTTATTATTAATTAACAATTTTAATAAAAAGTACTTTTGTTATTAATTAATAATTTTAATAAAAAGCCCTTTTAATTATTAATTTTAATAAAAG
>KK120007.1:281001-304919 GCA_000611955.2 Stegodyphus mimosarum
TTTTATATTTTATATTACGATTTGTATTTTTATATTTAATTTTTTTGTATTTTTAACTAAAATTTACAATTAATTAATTTATATATATATTGTTGCACGCGTACGGGTTTGTAATAGATTGAATGCACACATAATTGATGATAGCTTGGTTGAATTTATTTTCCCAAAAGAAACACTTCACAGTTCTGGAACTTTCTACAAAAATCACGTACACCTCTTCACAGTATCACAGAGTACAATCAGTAATTACACGTCAGACTACTAACAACGTTAAACGTAACTCAATGCAAAGCGCATCTAAAGAGCGAAGTTGACACGGATATCTCAGTACTCCGAATTCAACTCTGAACTAAAATCTGAGAGCAGATGCTTTCTCCGTTCCTGCATAATTTTCACTAGACCGCCGAGAAATCTTTAGTATTTTCACCTTCTTGAAATTACTAGAAGGCATATGAAGGCAGGAAACGGAACAGTTACATATAGGGATCATTTACAGTTATTCAATCACAATACTAATTACAGTTATACAGGGACTAGACCAAAATGTTACCAAGTTTGGCGATTTCTGCCGATTCCGCCAAATTTGGCGAAACAATTAATTGACAAAATCATCGCGTTTAATTATTACACACAAAAAAAATTACAATTTCATATATTATTTAACTAAAATTAATTATATATATACAAAATTCGTAACAATATATATACGTTTTTCTTAACTTTCATGTATTATTGATATTGTTACGGATTTCGTATTTATTTAGCTATTTATTTAGAATTGTAATTAAAATTGTTTTTCCCGTGCAACGGAGACGATTTTTGAAAAGAAAGCTACGTCGGAAAAGTAAAAATAAAAGAACGCGTACATTTAATATCTAATAAATAAATATCTCGTAATTGTTGCCATCCAGAAAAACCGAGAAAACAGGTTTTACCAGAATGTTCTAGTCAATAACTAAAAAGCTTATGAAAGCCGAATTAAAACACCTGAGCTCAGTTGCTGTTGTTTTAAGCGAACTGTTTTTTTACTTAATGCTGTTAATGGTTGTACCGAATTCGCTGTGAGATTGAATTAGTTGCTCTGTTTTGAATTGAATTCTGTTTAACGTTTGAGATATTGTGATATTGTACGAATATGTCTGAGGGAATATTTCAGCATCTTGTTTTATTTCTTGTGAAAAGAATAAATTTTGTTAACTTATTTAATGCATAATTTCGTAATCCATTCAATCCATTACGAACCCGTGCGCACGCAACAGTTTTTTGTGTCAGGTGTGAGGTATTTAAATGCCAATAACAGGAGCGATGGAAGAACATTAAGACAGCTGATAGTAGCCTTTGCTGCATTTTAAGACGAGATGAAAGATTCTGTTAAAGATGAGATGAAAGATTCTATTAAAGAAGAGATGAAATCCGTTAAAGAAAAGATAGAAGCTGGTCAAGTTTCCGTTACAGAAGAGATGAGAGCCATTCAAGAAAAGATAGAAGCTGGTCAAGTTTCCGTTACAGAAGAGATGAGAGCCATTCAAGAAAAGATGGAAGAATCTGTTAAAGATGAAATGAAGGCTGTTGAAGAAAAGATTGAAGCAGGTCGAGAGAAAATGAAAAAAAAATTACCAACGTAATAGAAAACAAATTCGATGCTATGGAAGGCAGAACTGACGCTGTTGAAAATAAAGTTGGACACATTGTAGAAAGAGTTTCATCTGTAAAAGAACAAATAGAATAGAGAGTTTCTGCCTTGGAACAACAAATTGATGACAGGGTTACCGCTGTCTCCAAAGAAGTTGATACTTTGAAGAAAATCGTATTGAGGGCAGGGAGCAATAGTGATGGTTTTATATTCTTACCAATGCCTGCTCGTCCCTCACTAAGCTATTTACGTATGATGGCAAGACCTCTTGGCAAGTTTATAAGACACAATTTTGAATAGTTGCAGATGTGAACGGATGAGATTCCCAAGCTAAGGCCTGTCACCTCGCCGCTTCACTGAGAGCAAAGGCAGCGGATATCCTGAAGACACTTCCTGAATACCAGAGACTAGACTTCGAAGCCTCTATCCGGCGCACTAGAGCTGCGCTTCAGGGAGAAATCTTTGGAAAACTACAGTAGGCTTCAATTAAAATCCCGTCACCAGAAGCCCACCGAAACACTCCAAGAGCTCGCCACGGATGTTGAAAAGCTGTCCCATCTCGCCTTTACCTAGTGCCCGAGAGAAACAAGGGAAATACTGTCTCTGCAATTCTTCATCGACGGCATCCAGGATACTGAAATACAAAAAGCATTGCGAATGGCTGATGTGAAGGACTTAAAAAGTGCTCTGGTGTGCGCCATGAAATTCGAGGCAGCCCAGAAAGCAACTCGCAGAGATCGCCACCCAGTCAGAGTTGTGCGAGTCCACGAACTAGTGAATCAGTGATGGCTCGTTTAGATGATTTATCCAAGCACATCAATGTCTTGAGACGGTATATTAGTGATAAGAAACCGATAGTAAGGTGCTGGAACTGCGATGCTTTAGGGCACATGCGAAGGAAATGCAGAGCACAGAAAATAACGCGAACGCAATAAGAAAACAATTAAATGCCATGAGATGGGAAAGGAGAGACAAGAAACCAAATTACTGGAACTATGGAGCTTAAGGCCACATACGAAGGAACTGCAGAACACTCCAGAGCATGGAAAATAAGATTATTTCACAGCAACGACGCAGGAGGTAAATTAATGACCGTATCGAGAAGCGGAGGTTGCCAGATAAAGAAAAACAATGTTTTAAAGCGCTCGTGATTTCTGCAGTGAGTGGCAACAATAATGTTTTGTCCATTAATGGGCATATCGATTGCGTTCCTTGCAATATGATGATTGACACGGGAGCTAATGTTACCATCGTTCAGAAAGATTTAGCTCAACAATTTAAAGATAAACTGTAACACAGGCGCCATCCTGTCTTACCCTCCAGACTGCGTCTGGCGAGAAAACCGACATAGATGGGAAGTTAAACGTGAACATTGCGCTTGGAAGTACCACCTACCATCACACGGCATATGTGGCGGATATTACAGATCCTTGCAGACTCGGATTGGACTTTTTTAAGGAAATACAATTTTCCCCTGGACTTTCCAGACGACAAACTGTTCTTAGCATCAGAGCACATAACTATCTATCAGCAAAAGGGGTCCTCACCTCGAAACGCCGACGCGTTGTCCGAAAGACACGGCTCAGAAAGCTGCCGAAATCATACTAGCGTCGAAGAGAAACCCCAAAGCTACCGGCAATTCTCCATCCATTCTCCATCCCAGATGCTCATCAGTGGAGACCTTCGTCTGCCTTGTGACCTTTTGTTTTGGTCGCCTTCCGGATGCGCCTTCATCGCCTGAGGAATACATTCAAGATCTCCAGGCCCGGTTTGAAGTGATGCACAATTTTGCAGGAGAGCGAGTAAACTTGGCGATGGAGATGAAGACTCGATACGACACCAGAGCTACTGAACATCGATTCAACGAAGGAGAAAAGGTATGGTTTCGTAAGCGGACTCGACGAAACAGACTCTCTCCAAAACTACAGTGACCTTGGGATGGTCCGTGCACAGACCTAAACAGGCTGAACGATGTCGTGGCTCGGATCCGTAAGTCCTCGAATTCTATACCTAAAGTGGTTCATTACAATAGGTTAGAAATGTCGTAACCTGTCGCAATGAACGAACATAGTCCATAGTGTATGTAATTGTCAATAGTAATTGTCTTAAAGAGTATAAGACCATAGTACTTTTTGTATTTAACATTTGATGATATTTGATTTGTATTTAGTACTTAATATGCTGAATGTTACTTATTGCAATTATTGTTTATTTTGTTATTGTAATGTAATGTTTATTATTACATTGATGCCTTAGTTGTAAGTTTGGCTTTCTGTCCAGGGATTGTACTGCCCGGGACGTGCAGTCTTTGGGAAGGGGGCTGTGTTACGGATTTCGTATTTATTTAGAATTGTAATTAAAATTGTTTTATTTTCCGGTGCAACGCAGACGATTCTTGAAGAGAAAGCTACGTCGCAAAAGTAAAAATAAAAGAGCGTGTGCATTTAATATCTAATAAATAAATATCTCGTAATTGCTGTTGCCATCCAAAAAAATTGAGAAAAATCGGGAAAATAGGTTTCCCAGAATTTCTAGGGAATAATCAAAAAGCTTATAAAAGCCGAATTAAAACACTTTCAGTTGCTGTTGTTTTAAGCGAACTGTCTGTTTACTTAATGCTGTTAATGGTTCTACCGAATTCGCTGTGAGATTGAATTAGTTGCTCTGTTTTAAATTGAGTTCGGTTTAACGTTTGAGATATTGAGATATTGTACGAATATGTCTGAGGGAATATTTCAGCATCTTGTTTTTATTTCTTGTGAAAAGAATAAATTTTGTTAATTTTTAAACCACTTGTGCATTCAATCCATAACGAACCTGTACGCGCAACAATATAATAATAATAATAATAATAATAATAATAATATATAATAATCATTAAAAGTAATAAATTATAGTAATATTACATAAATTTAAATTCATTGATAAATGTGTATTGGAACAGAACTGCAATCAGCTCTTGAGCTCGGTTCGACTTCCAGTTCCTGCGTTTGCTCGATATTTCTAGATTTCTGGCAATGAAATTGGGATATAATGATTATCCATTTGCGCCACACGTTTTTACAACCTCTCTTCCTCTCTATATTTTCTGATTTCTGGTTCCTGTTTCAGTAAACATGTTATTATGTAATGCTATATTTGATGAAACGGAAACCAAAACGTGATGCTTGGGAGGAGGGGATTGAAAAATGTGGCATTAGCTATGGATTTAAAATGTAAATATCAAATATTTAATATTTTGCTTGCAAAATTGAACGTGCGAGAACTTTTCAGCAGTAAATTAAGAACATGGATCCTTACAAAAGTATGGGAATGGAAAATGGAAACTTCTCAGATATCAGTTCATTTCACCAGAAATGAACTGATATTTGACTTAAGTAAAATGGCCATAATTATGTTCTTTAATATATATCGATTGAAGCTGGCATAATTAAATTTAATAAAATTTAAAAGAATTAAAAAATCTGCTTGTTTTATCACAAATCCTCCTTGGCATAACGAAGTTTGAACACCAGGGTACCTAGGAATGATGCCCCTAGGCTGTTGTAGAACATGTTGAAAGTTTCTGAATAGATCTGAGTCAAAAGTTCTAAGTTTTATAACAGAAGATGAATAAATTGTCCAGAAGTTCAACATCATGATTATCATACACAAAAGTTTTTGAAAAATTAGAGTCACTAGAATCATGAGAATGTCAAAACGTGCACGAAGGGCAAGCTGTAAGAACTAGTACACAAGGATTAGCAAAGTGCGAACAAAATGGTGTCTAATCGATCCAGACACAGGTACGTAACAAAAACCAAGCATACATTATACTCGTAATGCTATTAAACTGTATGACAAGTACAAAATTATTAATTGGCAGCATCAAACAAATCTCCGAAGGTAGAAACAGCAATGAACCATTTATCTACGGAATTATCCGATGCTTGGATTTTAGGAATTTTGTCAGTAATTTTCCAAAGAATATTCTGTACATATATGCCATTAAACATTTTGCTCAGTTCCTCGAACAGATATCTTTAATGACGTTAAACGTTTCCTCTGATTTTATTAGAAAGAAAGTTTAATATCCTCTTAAAATGCTTCGTTTGTCAATGCAGCTTAATGAAACTTTCTCTCTCCTTTTCGCGCACATTTATGGTGTAACTGGAAGCACGTCCGACGTGTATTCGAGAGGTCCGGAGTTCGGATCCCGGGGAGAGCATTGCGGGTTTTTTTAGTTTCTTGATTTTGAAAAATTCTTAAAGATTCTATAAGTGGCGCCTGATCCGAAGAATTATTAAGTGGACTATAACTGTAAATTAAACTAATTAACATACTAAACTATAATATTTCATCATCTTTATTTTACTCATTTGTGGAAGACACTCTGGCAACCACACTCACTATGCTTCGCCACTAAAGCCTCCCAAAAAGGTAATAACATTCTTTCGTAACCAGTAGCCATGGCAGCGCCATCTCACTTCAAAGGGATTTAACACCCCCCCGGATTGAAATTACAAAATTTAAAAAAATTATACAAATATTCCTAAAGTAAAATTAATATAAAAAACATAATACTATGAGTATAATTACTGCTATTACAATATTATAACAAACACAATTTTTCTTTTTACATACGCAATAATATAAGTTCAGTTTTCTATGGGAAGCACTGCGATCTTTGTGATTGCTCTTTTTAATTCTCCTGATTTTGTTTTGATTTTAACAGTTCTTACTTTATTGTCAGATCCATGGTAGACTTTAATATCTCGACCAAAAATCCATTTGCAGATTGGCAGATAGTTCTCCTTGACCGGTACCATAGTGCCAACAGAAATATTGTCTTTCTCTATCATCCACTTGTTTCTCTGCTGCAGAGTTTCTCAGTAGTCATTCGACCATTTCTTCCAAATAATCTAAACTACGTTTGTAGTTCTCTACCACCGACTTAACCAATTTTCATTTACATCTATTATCATTAGTTCCGGAATCGCGTGTATCGATTTCCCTATTAAAATGACCTGGGGGTCAAAACTTCATAACAATCAGAATCATTGGAAATGGTTTTAAGAGGTCTCGAATTTAGCATTTCCTCTATCTGCACAATTATTGTTTCAAACTCCTCATATGTAAAACTCAAATTTCCTGTCGTTCTCTTTAAGTGATGCTTTACAGATTTTACACCGGCTTCCCATAGCCCTCCAAAATGAGGGGGCTTGGGAGGAATAAAGTTCCAGTCTATTCCTTCGGACGTGTAATATGAGGCCAATGTTTTGTTTGGAAAATTAATTACATTGTAAAATTTCTTCAGTATAGAATTAGCTACCACAAAATTAGGGGCATTATCCGTGAATATTTTCGTACATTTGCCGCGTCTTGCCATGAAACGATTAAGAGTGGCAATTAAGGCACTAGAAATCAAATCTGACAAAGGCTCAAGATGAATAGCTCGTGTCACAAAGCATATGCACACACAAATATCAATTTTATTTAGCACACCCTTTCTCTGATGCTTGAAAGTTACATAAAATGGACTGCATAGATCCAAATCTGAAACACTAAATGGGGGTGATCTATTGATTCTCTCGTATGGTAAATTACCCATAATCTGTGAAGACAAAACTGGTTTACATTTAAAACATGTCCCACAAAGGTATACTGATTTTCGCACCAAATCTCTACCACCTAATAGCCAAAATTTTTGACGTAACGCATTCAGTAATCCTTGAGGACCAACACGCAATAATCGTCTGTGCACACTAGAAAAATAAATCTTACCTATCTTAGAATTTCTTGGGAGCATCGCAGGGTATTTCTGAGAAAATGGTAAAGACGCTTTTTCAATACGGCCACCAACACGAATTATTCCATTACAATCAACAAAGGGATGCAAATTTTTGAAGTTACCCGTTATGCCTTTTTTACAAGATAGAGCCCTCTGCTCATGTTTAATAAGCGTTTCCTCAGCTATTCTTACTTCTTCTACAGTTGAAGAGGTCCTACCATTTTTTATCCATTCCTACAATTATAAATAAACCTAAAAATATAAGAAAGAACATTAATAGTTTTATAATTATTGTTACCAATACTCAAGAGTTCGTCTAAGACGTTAGAGTTCATGTCAATCAGCATAGTTCTCTCAGAAATGTCATTAATGTCACGAGAACTTCTGCTTTCGTGCATAAAGGATTCCCTTTCACTTGGTGTTAGATGTTCAACTTCTGGAACTATTGGTTGTAAGCACTTGTAAGGAAGATGTCGCTCTGTCAAAAATTATACACAAGTCCACCACTTGGAATTGTTCATTAGAGAAGAGGCACTAACTCCACGCGTTAGAAGATCGGCAGGATTGTCCTTGGTTGAACAATAAAACCATGAATCTGGACTAGTCAACTTCTGAATTTCGTCAACGCGATTTTGAACGAAAGACTTCCATCTTCTGGATCCCTTAATCCAATACAATGTGACTTTAGAATTACTTCAAAAAAGATATTTGATGAATCTTTACGATCTATAACTTTTTTAACTTCTGTTCCCAATCTTGCTGCAATCAATGCACCTAACAGTTCCAGTCGAGGCAAGGAAATGTATTTGAAAACTCTGCTCTTGGAGGACAACAAATTCACAGAAATTTGCTCTCGATTCTGTACCTTTGCATAAACGGCTGCACCGTACGACCTTTGGCTTGCGTCAGAAAACACATGGATTTCTGCATTTTCATCACATGAATCCAAAACAAATCTTGGAACACTAATGTTACTTAATTCTGAAAGCTCGCTGCACCATTGCGACCACTCGTCATTCAGATGAGAAGGAAGTTTAGCATCCCATGGTAGTTTACGTAGTCATAGCTTTGTAGTAAAAGTTTTATTCTAACAGTAAATGGTGTGATGAGTCCGAGGGGATCATATATTTTTCCAGCTGTTTGAAGAATGAAACGTTTAATACTCTTCTTTCTTCTTGAACTTTCAGTCAAACAAGAAGTCTCTATACTCAAGCTATCTTCCTGAATTTCCCATTGAATTCCTAATACTTTGAGTATCTTTCCATTTGAGCTTAGTGGATGAATGTCAAAATGGTTTTCTTCCCAGTTCTTAACTAAATAATTATCATTCGTTACCCATTTGCGTAGATTCATCCCAGCTCCACGCATAATTTCCTTTGCTTCCCTTGAAATTTTTATGGCTTCTGATACATCATCTGCTCCCGTAACAAGATCATCAACATACATACATGTATCAAGAATTTGAAAGGTATCAAGATACACGTTTCTGTACTTTTGGATATGCAGCTTTATAGTTGCCGCCAACAAAAAGGGACTGGAATTAACACAAAAGAGTACACGCTTAAATCTATACACTTCTAACTGATGCTCAATATTCTGCAAAGGTGTACCAATATTCTTAACAAATAAAAATTTAACTGCATCTCGATCTTTCTTAGCTAAAACGATCTGTAAAAAGGCCTTTTCGATATCTCCTAAGATTGCAACTCTATTAAGTCTAAAATATATCAGCAAATGAAATATATTTTGATTCAAATTAATACCAGGCCACAAACAATCATTTAGGGATAGACTACCTATTTCATGTGAGCTCGCATCAAACACGATACGCATTTTTGTACTAATGCTTTCTTCTCTGTTAACCGCCTGATGTGGCATATAAAAAACTGGCTTGTCTACTGGGTTTATAGTATCTAATACTTTATCTATTATTCCTTGATTTAGGTATTCTTCTAAAGTTTCTCTGTATTTTAAGTATAATGCATTATCATGTTGCATTTCCTCATCAGAATTTTTATTCTTTTCTCTGCGACACCAAAATTATCGCCTAAATGTTCCCAATATTTTTCCCAGGGCAGGCTGACAACATACCGACCATCTTTGAAGCTAACAGTTTTATTGAATATCTCTAATGCTTTATCTTCATCATATGAATTGGGATCATCTCTAATACCAATTGATTCTAAGTCAAAAAACTTCTTCAACCGTGTCTCGACATTGTCATAAATTAATGCACAATGCATTAATTGTTTCTCATGTGGTAAATCTTCAATGCTCCCGCTCACCAAATACCCAGCTGCTGAGTTTTGTAACACTAAATTTGTATTTGGTACATAGATTTGCCCAGAACCTATCAAATCGAAACATATTTCAGATCCAAGAAGTAGCTGAATTTTACCCGGTTTGTGAAAGTCTCGATGAGCTAATGTAAGTCCTTGTGGAACCGCATTATTACAGAAATTAATTTGTCTAGAAGGCATTAAATGAGTAAATTTTGGAACTACGAAAAAATATAGTTTACGACTGAACGTTTTTTTCTATTTAAAATAACCCCATTCATTTTTTATTTCACCGTTGCTGAAATCCCAGATAAACATCCTACTGATATGTTTACATTTTCCTTTTGCAAATGAAGCTTTTCAGATAATTCCGATGGACAAAGATCACGCTTCCATTGTCGAGCAGAGTTCTGGCTGGAAATATTTCTCCTTCATTTCTCTTAATATAAACAATCGCTGTCGATAATAGGACTCTTATTAACTGCATTACATCTCTTATTTACATTAGTAGCTGTCATAAAACACTCGCTATCCTTATTTATGAATGGCTCGGCATGAACGTTGACTTTCGTGTTTTCCGTAGACTGACTGGCGTCTGACTTTTGATCGGATGGAGACGCGATTTCGCAACTTTTTTTATTTTGTGGAATCCTCGTAACAGAGTAATTAATGAATTATGCTTTTTTCTGCATAGCTGACAAGAGGAATATGAAGGCCAGTTTCTCACTCCATGATTCCCAAAACAGCAGAAACATAAATTGAGCTTTTGGACATACTCTATCTTTCAAGTCGAATTTTTGAAATTTAGGACATCTAAATAATTTATGCTCCGCATTACACAGTTTACAAGTACATACATGTTTATCATTGACACATGAAACCATTGAAGAAACTTTTGGTTGACTTCGTTTAGGCATTATTGGAATTCTGGAAGCGTTTAATGTCCTCGCGTGATATTTTAAAAATTCTAATAAATCTGTAACGTTCGGTATTTTTTTTTCTTTAAATTCTTTTCCCACCATAATTCAGTATTCTGATCAAGTTTCTGGCTAAGTATAAATACAAATATAGTGGACGAAACCCCATCTAACTTTTGTTCTAGACATTCTAACTATCTTACCACTTCGCTTGTAACATCAATTAAATTTAGAATCGCGGAAGCTGACTCGTTTTGAATAACGGAAAAACTCATAAATCTTTTGAGATGTGCATACACTTGTTCTTTAGGGTTTCAGTATCTTTCCTCAAGAAGATACCATGCTAACATATAATTATTATCCGTTATAGCTATCGTTTGGATTATTCTAAAGGCATCTCCTTTCAGTGCTGATTTTAAATGCTGCAATTTTACATCATCTGATAAACTTGGATTCTGATCAATACTCGCTTTAAAAATATCCTTAAAGGAAAGCCAAGAATGCATTTTCCCTGAAAATGTCGCTAAGAAATCTTAGGTAAACGCACAACAGAATTTTCAGAAATTACTGTATTTTCCACTTTATTCTCTTCAACAATTTTCAACAACAGGGCTCGAATTTTCAACAGGGCTTCAACAATTTTCAACAACAGGGGTTTATTTCGAACTCTTTATCAATACTATTGATTTCATCTTGCTCACTGAATATTTTTTTCGTATTTTCTTCATCACTTAATAATCATTAATAATCATCATTAATAATGGAATCAAAAAATATTATCCCATTCATTTTGCAAAATGTTAAATTTAGTTTTTAACAATTCTAAGTCACTAACATCTGGCTCAGAAAGTTTCTTTTGCAACTTCGATATGATAGTTTTTTGAGTTCTCTTTTAAGTGAGAACATCTTTCAATTTCGTAGCCATTTTCGCTACACTTATGAATATAACAAATTATCACACAAACTTAATTCAGACTTTAATAAATGCAACAGTTAGTAATGAATAGAGTTTCAAGGGTTACTTACCCCTTTTTTTCAGCATCTACTGTAATCCAGAAACAAATATTCCAGAAACAAAATGGCAGTCCCTGTTCTATTGCAAGATTATTTACTTAGATTATTTATTTATTATATGGCTGCGGCTCTACAGGACCACTCAGCGCCCGAAGTTTAAAACAAATGTGGTGGATGACAATTCGTTACCCCAGGATTTGAAGAATTGGTTCCCTCATTCCTACTCGACCTTTGAAAAGAGAAGTATATAAAATATTTTTCTTCCCTTTCTTCATGCCATCGTAGCATAAATCGAAGCACGCTCGACGCGTGTTCGAAAGTTACAGATTTCGAATCCCGGTGAGGGCATTGCACATTTTTCATGTTTCTGCATCGATATTACCTTGTAGGGATTTATATTTATTTTAAATAACCAGTTAAATTTAAAGTTACTTTCCTATAAGCCTTCATTCCCCTAATTTTCAGTGCCAGAATATTTAAATTTGGTACCGCGCGTAAGAAATGCAAATTCTACCAGGGGGAGAAAAAGTTTAAATATCGACGGTCCAATAAGGAAAGTTAAAGAGAGTATGGAAAATCTCCGTGCGTGCTTTATACACAAGCTTCCGCTTAACAGTTATCGCTGGTTAGACGTGGCTTTACAGCTATTATCTTGCTGCCACTAGTCTCATCTACGCGCTGTAGGATACAGGATTGTATGAGCCCCGTAGTTTAATTCTACTACTTGTTAATATTTTGAATTTTTGAGTTTTGGTACTACTGTTTCAATTACTGCCCAAGCAGAGGCGTGGTATGTTAGCGTCAAGTTGACGCATTCTCAATAATTTAAAGAGTTTAATAAAGGGCAGTTTTAACCCTTCTTCGTTGCAATCACTATTTTCTCAAGATTCTACACAACAGATAGACAGTAGAACCTTACATCTGGCGCCCGAACATCCTACTCGAATCCAGTGGCCAATAATCAGGACGGATAATCATCCTTACAAGAGACAGAAGTAGCAGACCCGATGGTAACAAGCCCATTGGATGGATGTGGCTTATTGATACACACGATGAGAGCTGCAATTGAGCCAGCATTGGTGTTCCACGGTCAAAACTCCGTCACTTCATTCCTGGAATCGCTTGAGACGCACTTTCAGTTGTATCCAGTACCCGAGAGACAAAAAGTAGCTATCGCTTCCAGGGCCCTCCGAAGACAGGCGAAGTCTTGGTGGAAAGGGATTGGAAAATTCTTAATTGAGGAAGTCGGAAGCCTCACCTGCAATTTTGAAAATTTCAAAATGGCACTCCTAAAGGCCTTCCCAATCATGAAGGATCGTGCGAAACTTGAAGCCGAAGTGTACAGTTTTTATCAACGGAAAGTTGAACACCTTACCGAGTTTATCCTGCGTAAAGTCAACCTAGTGAATATGCTATATGGAAGGAAGAACGATAATGAAGTAATTGAAATTATATTACCAAGATTATTACTCGCAGTACAAGATTTCGTGGAGTTGAGAAACCCACGAACGCTGCAAGAGCTATTCGAATTAGCCGTAAAATTTCAGAACCGGCAGATAGCGGAAAATTCGAGATTTCCTACCCAGGGTTACTAACAGCAGTTCTCTCGACAGCCGGCCGCATAAAGAAACAAATACAATGTAGGAAAACGTTTTCTAACCACTCCGTAAACAAGCAAGAATGAAAACATTAAAGCCAAAGACCGCCAGCACACCCAGCAAACATGTGTCGGAAGGCTATCGCTTGAACGTTCAGGTAAAAAACGAAGTTTTGAAAGCTGTTCAAAATTTGCAAAAAAAGGTAATTTTAGGTACAGAGTTACTGAGGGCGGCGAACGCCACAATAAACTTTGCAGAAAATTCTGTTTTCTTGGATATGGTGCCAAAGGAGGTAAATATTCCAGATACCGATTTCCAGCATCTAAAACAAGATGAAACAGCGAAGCTGGAAGAACTCGTAAGTAGATTTAATACGTTATTTTCTGAGAAGCTAGGGAATAAACAAATTGTTACCCATGCGATAGAACTAAATCAAGCAAATCTTCTAAAGCAAAACCTTATCGATATGATAAGGAGAAAGAAGCAATAATAGAACATCATATAGAACAAATGTTAAGGGATAAAATAATTATTCCCATCAATAGTGAATATGCTAGAACAGTTGTGCTATGCAAAAAGAGAAATAACTTGCCCCCTTCGGATACAAAAGCTCGTCGTTTTGTGATCGATTACCGAAAACTTAATAGCTTGACTAAATTTCCTGTTTACACTTTACCGGTAATAGAAGAAATAATACGTAAAATTAGGTCTACAAAATATATGACTATTCTTGATCTTACTTCAGGCTACTTTTAAATAGCCATGAAATCAGGAGATGTGAATAAAACAGCGTTTATTACAAAATCGGGAACTTATGCCGTTTGGCTTTTGCGGGCCCCGACAAATTTTCAACGTGCTATGGACATAATTTTATGTCCCGTCTTAGGAAATTTCCATTATCATTTATCTCGATGACATTATGATAACTAGTGACACTATTGAACAACACGAAGTTTTCTTATTATTAAAAGAAGCAGGTTTAACTATTAATGCCGCAAAATGTAAATTTGCAAGTAAGGAATTGCGATATTTAGGATACAAAATCTCAACTAAGTATATCGAAACTGAGGATTCTAAAATAAAAGCATTTAAAAGTTATCCTCCGCCAAATACTGCGAAACACCTTTCATCTTTTATTGGCATGGGCTCATATTATCGTTCGCTTATCCAAAATTTTGCCGATATTGTTGAACCTTTGTCGTTTTTAAAACGATAGAAATCCGAGTTTGCATGGACAGCAGAGACAAACACCGCTTTCAAAAAATTAAAAACATCTCTAATTAATACCCCAGAGTTAAAATTCCCAGAAGGGGACGAGAATCTGGAGATCGCGGCGGATGCTTCAGATTACGCCGTGAGTGCAGTTTTAACTAAAAAAGAGCACCCCTTGTCATTTTTTAGCAAAACCGTAGGTCAGACTCAAAGGAACTACACATCGACAGACAGGGAAACATTAGCAGTGTTAATGCAGTTCAGAAGTTTAGTCTGATCATGCGGCCGTAGGCGGATTATTCTGGAAAGAATTTAACTCATATATTAATTAGATGTGTCTTAAAGTTACAGGAATACAACTTAATAACTAAGCACACTCCCGGCAAGGAAAATACAGTGGCCGACACCTTGTCAAGTATTAAACTGGATGAAAATGGGGATCAAATAAAATGTGCTGTGTTAACTTCCAAAGTTTTAGATTCTCGGGAAACATTTATAGCTGACTTACCGAAGGATCCAGAATTTGGTAATATCTATCCTTATTTAAAGGATCCAGATAGTTGTGAACATGTAGATCTTCCTGCAATTAGAAATAGGGCCGGAAATTATGAGATCATAGATAATCTGTTGTTCTATACTAAACCAACAAATGAAAACCACGAACTGAAACCAGCCATCCTCGCCACACTACGGTTGAGTATTTAGCAGGAACTTCATGACAGCCCCACAGCCGGTCATTTAGGAGTGAGGAAAACGGTGCGTAGACTACGCAAGGCGGTGTATTTTTCGCAACTGCAGACGGTAGTGACAGCGCATGTCAGGTCCTTTAAGTTTTGTCAGTTTATTAACGACGTTAATTATAGCCCGGCCGGATATCTAAATAGTAATCGCGCGACTTTTCCTAACGAGATCCCTGAAATAGACCTTCTGGGCTCTTTTCCCTAAACAGAGTTAAATAAAAACCGATATCTTTTCGTGATTTCAGACCATTTTTCTAAATGGGTAGAAATAACTACTTTAAAGCGAGCGTCAGCTAAAATAGTTGCAGATTCGTTCTTACATAAGAATATTTTAAAATATGCGGTGCACCGTTAAAAGTAATAAGCGGTAATGGTAGGCAGTGTGTTAGTCAAATTTTTGAAAACCTGTGTAAAGGGTTTGACATACGGCATATGAAAATGGTCCCGTACAGACCACAAGCAAACATCGCGGAAAGAGTTAATAAAAACATTGTTAAACTAATTAGAAGTTACGTTAGAAATTATCATAAACGCTGGGATGGCTGCGTTGATGAACTAGCATATGCTTTAAGAACTGCCAAGCATGATACAGAGGGTAAAACGTCCGCTGAATTATTTCTGGGTAGGAAGATGTTGACTCCTTTAGATGAAAAATTCCGATGTAGCAAGAAAACGGCAAACTCTACTATCACAGGAAACGCCGTGAATCAAATTTTAAAGTAGGAGATAAGGTGTTGAAAAGAAAATTCACTTTGTCTAGTGCACCTGAAAACACCGTATCGAAATTCGCCCATAAATGTGAAGGGCCTTGTGCAGTACAGCAGATCGTTGGGGCTGTGGTCTACTTAAAAACAGAATCGACAGAAAGAATAAAGGCTAGTCCGGATCAATTGAAGAAATATTATGAACGTAAAGATTTCGATGTCTTACATGATTTCTTCCAATCTTCCGAATCAGAAGAAGCGGCTTCCCCAGGGCAATTCTGACCCCTCCACAACTTCCACCACCAGCGAAAAAGCAAAGAATCAAAGAAACTGCAAGTTCCCAAACCAGCAGAAGAATTCCGGAGAAAAGAATCCCTCAATGTGTGGAAGATTCAGCGAAGAAAAAATTCAAGAGTGAAAGAAACGTCCCGGCTAGAAACAAGCATCGCCGTATTATGACAAGGTCTCGCAGTAGACAGCCCCAAGATACGTCAAGAAGGTAGCGGACTGAAAGATTAGTACAAAAAAAGACCACTTGTCGATAGAATGAAGAAGAGGCCTGCCGAAAATGAAGGCACAGAGCAAAGATCGAAACAGCCTAGAGTTTACAGGCAAGCGTCCTTGAAAACCGATGTGCAAAGAACCAGTTTGCCGGACAGTAGTAGTAGTAGTAATGGGGGCGCAGCCCTCCGGCCCACCTGACTGGAATGCTCCAGTCGTATGGCTCAAATTAAGAGCTAGCCCATCTAACAACAAACAATGAAAACAACGGTCGGTCCGGCAGTGTCCAGAATAAAATTATGAAAATACAACGATGTAATGACTATCATAGTATAAGCCGAAGCCCCAGAAAACCAAAGCCTCAAGAACCGGGCAACAAAAAAAAAAAAAGGTTAGTATAATGTGAACAAATCAAACCAAAAAGATGCATTTTAGTATGGATGCAATTAAAAGACCGATCCATCCATTCATACCAACAAAACTAAAGAAAATCACACCGTTAGTTACAAGAAAAAAGAACAAACAACATGTAACCATACATATTACAAACAAACCAGGGAACTACCAATAAAAAAAAAAAGGGGAAAATCCCAAAAATCATAACAAAAAATCTAAAACAAAATGAATAGGTCTGTGATTTAATCGGTACAATCAAACACAATAGGCCTCAAATCCAAAACAAAGAACAAACCAAAAATCACAATACATTGCCATCAAAAAACCAACAGAACTGTGACAAGAGTAACTCCACTTTTCCAACACAAAAATATAGAACATCTAAAATCTACATCTAATTAAACACACACAACAAATACCACAACAACAGGGAAGTAAAGAAAGCCAATGCCAAGATCCCTAAAACCACTAGTACCGAAAAAAAGCCTATCTGACCTACGGAAAGATCATCAACCGTGGGGTCCGTCTAACAACCACTGAGACACTAGTTCTCAGTGGCAATATGTTTAAATTAAATAAATCCCCGTTTGTAAAATAAAGCATATTTATGAGTTTCTAATTTCATGTACTCCAAGTACAGAAAAATTTTTTAAAACAGGTGCGTAGTGTTAAAAGCAAAACAAAGGACTGCATTGGTGAAAAAATTAATGTCAATTATCTAAAATTACTAGTAAGTAAAAATTAATCAATTTAAAACTTATATTTAAAAATATAAAAACGGAAAGGAAATTCTATCTGTCAGTCCCAATTATTTAAATCTTAAATTGTGTTAATGTCAATAAAAGAAAAACACATACACATGTAATACAATTCAGAGCAATACAAACTCTGTTGCCTCATTTCACATGATCCATCACAAAAGATATAAATATAAAAATTACAATTGATAATATATCTCAAACATTTCTAATATTTTACATTATTCATTACAATTTCTATTCACATTTAGCAAGAAGGTTTTATGATATCATCCTCTCTTTAAACAATAATTTACAAAATCTATAATTCATCAATTAAACATCAGGTTTTGACATCAGTTTTCAAACTACATACCAAAATTAAAATTATAAAACATCGAAATTATAACATTCAGTATATCAACAATACATTCCTTTAAAATATACATTAAAAACTGACTATTGAACGGATTTTTAAACACTTAAACATCAATTCCCACTGCTTCTCTATTTGTATTTAGAATCTTCATAACAGTCCTACTGTAATCTATTAAGTTCTTATAGTTTTTCCTTATATCAATTTTATAGTTCTTCTTATATTT
Source organism: Stegodyphus mimosarum (assembly GCA_000611955.2). NCBI lineage: Eukaryota > Metazoa > Arthropoda > Arachnida > Araneae > Eresidae > Stegodyphus > Stegodyphus mimosarum. The sequence continues at coordinate 299,105 of KK120007.1, forward strand.
AACCCAATTTTGCCGGACAGTAAAAGGAAAAGACAAGACGTGCCGCCAGTGCATCCTAAAAGACCACTCAGCAGAGGTCAAAAAAGGAAAAGCCAATTCCCACCAGCGGACAGGAAGCAGCGACGGAAAGTCTCATTTATGAAGCAGTTGGCTTGGATACAATTCTGCGGCAAACGAATGGGCCGAATACCCAGCTTCAAAAAACAGAGATAAGTGAATTTTTCCATAAATCTTTTCTGTTATGTTAAACTGCATGAAAATGTTTCCAATGCGAAGTTACATGATAAGCGCTCGTGCCTCGATTGAGGATTAAAGTTATTTCATCTTTATTTGGCGAAAGCTCAAAGTATAGTGTACTATAGAATTGTTATGGTAATGTAAAGAACTAGTAGTTCGGTTTTTTTGTCGAAAGACTATTTATGTTAACGCGCCAAAAGATCTGGCTTGATACAAGCTGCTTCGTATTAGTACTTGTTAATGAAAATTTATTTTAGGTTCGCACTTTTGGCGAAGAAAAGGATTCATTCAAATAAAATTTTCATTTTATTCTCTATTGTCTTAAACGTATTTGTTTGTAAAATGTTGAAATATCTGTTGTGTTAAAGTAAATGATATTTTAAATGAAAGTTTAAAGCTCAAAAGAGCAGCTATAATATGTATTTAGTGCTAAAACTTCAAGAAAAATTAATGCATTTTGTTCCGTACTTGTAACTTCATCGTTTGGCTGACGGAGCACTTTCCCATCGCATTTTTGTTGTAGTGCATTTCTTATGTTAATCTGTTAAATCTAGCAACTGGAAATTAATGTAATGTTTTGTCTCTGCTAATTGGAAACTGGTATACCACTGCACAGAGAAGAACGCTGACTCGCAAATCAGAGTTGAAGCCACGATAGTGAATGTCTGGAAGTTCTGTCTTGAACTTTCCAAGCCTCACGGACTGGAGGAAACGGCGTTTGCCAAAGTCCTCATCTACTTTCTTCTTGCTTAAATGTAAGATTGCTACAGAATGCTGTAGACTCGCAAATCTACTCGCTGGCATAACTATTCCTACTTTCTAATAATAAATAATTAAATTATATTCGTTGGTATCTCAAATAGCACGCATCTATGATTCACTCAGACTCTTGGGTCCTGTTATTGTTAAGAAAAAAATCTTTATGCAACAGTTATGGTTGCTTAAGCTAGATTGGAACGAAAAACTACCTCCAAATATTGCCGAACAATGGGAAAACTTCATTAGAACACTACCACATTTGGAATATATTCATGTGCCAAGATGTTTTTTTTAAAAACCGATACCAAGTTGGTAGTACTTCAAGGTTTTTGAGACGCATCGTCAAAGGCTTACGGTGCAGTGATATAGATCGAAATTGTGTCCAGTACCAGTGAAGTAAGCAGTACACTTCTTTGCAGCAAATCACGCTTTTCCCCTACAAAATTCACTAGAATTCCACGTCTAGAACTTTCTACATGCCTTCTTCTCACAAAACTAACGGAAAAGGTCCTAACAGCTGTTAAACTTCAAATAGACTCTATGAAATTGTACTCTGATTCTACAAAAGCCCTAGCATGGATCAAGACATCTTCAAATCTGCTTAAAACGTTTGGAGGCAACCGAGTATCGCAAATCCAGCAGATATCTAAGGAGTTCGAATAGCATCATATTCTTTCAGAGTTCAACCCAGCAGGCTTGATTTTCAGAGGACTGGAAGTTAAAACATTTGCCGCTAGTGAACTTTGGTGTAAAGGACCAGACTTTTCAAAATTAAATTCACCTATTCCTCAGACTTTGCACAACGCCAGTAGTTCAACTGACAAACTTTATACTGATGAACTCAAGACTGTTTCTAAAGTGACATTAAGTTTAAACAATGACTCTTTTTTTTTTGATAGCTTACTTAATATCAGTAACAATTTTCATAAACTAATTAGAATTTTAGCCTTTATTTTTAGATTTTGCAGAAAATGCAAATCTCTTAAAACGCTTACAGGAGAACTCACATACGCAGAATATGAAGGAGCAGAAAATTATCTGCTACAACACATACAGGTAAAGTATTTTCTCGCGGAGATATCAGCTTTAGAAAGGGGATCTTCAGTTCCACCTACGAGTAAGCTTAAATTTTTGAATCCCTTTTTAAATACATCCAATGGATTAATAAGAGTTGGTGGTAGACTTTCACATTCAAATTTAAATTTCAATCGTAAACATCCGGTTATTCTGCCGGCTGGAAATAAAGTAGTAACTCTAATATTTCAATACTATCACAAGCGAGATTTTCACGTAGGTCCTCAAGCCCTACTAAATACTGTTCGTTTTAAATATTGGCCACTTGGTGGCAGAAGTACGGCACGAAAGGTCGTCCATGATTGTGTGGAATGTTCCAAGAATAAACCAATTGTTGTAAACCAGATTATGGGAGATCTTCCCTAAGAACGAGTAATGCCTAGTTCCCCATTTTTAAGTGTAGGAATAGATTTCTATGGACCCTTTGAAATTAAATACAAAGACCAGAGAAAGGGTACATTTCAAAACATCTATGCAGCTATATTTGTATGTATGGCGACTAAAGCTGTTCACATGGAATTTGTGTCAGATCTCACTTCAGAAGCTTTAATTGCAGCCTTAAAGAGATTTTTCCACGACGTGGCAAAAGTTCAATAATTTCTAGCGATAACGCAACCAACTTCACTGGAGCTTCTGCAGAGTTAAAACATTTGCATAAATTAATGTTAAACAGTAAGGATATTTCGAGCCTGTTAACCTCAGAAGGTATCAGGTGGAAATTTTTGCCTCCTAGGCCACCCAATTTCGGCGGCCTTTGGGAGGCGGGTGTAAAGGCCTCCAAGTACCATCTAAAGAGAGTTGTAGGTTCCGCTAAGCTAAACTTTATAAGAATTTTTAACAGCAATGGTTCAAATCGAGGGCATCCTCAATTCGCGGACACTCTCACCCTTATCTACTGATACAGATGACTTTCAAGCATTAACTCCTGGACCGTTTCTGATATGGAAACCGATAAATGCCATTCCAGAACCAAATTTAATTGACAAAACAGATAATCTTCGAAATAGGTGGCAGAGGACTCAAAAATTGGTTTAAAACATTTGGAAATGTTGGCAAAATAGCTATCTAAGCCATCTGCAACAGCGCTCTAAGTGGGTGCTTAAAAAGCCAAATATAACTCCTGGCATGCTAATTTTATTAAAGGACTCTCAACTTCCCATTTGCAATTGGTTTTTGGGTCGAATTACTAAGGTAATCACAGGCTCTGATGGAAATTGTCAGAGTTGTAAACGTACGCATGCCAAAGGGTGTCTTCAAAAGGCCAATTTCAAAAATTTGTATTTTATCCATTATGGATAACTATACTTCTACTGTTGGATAATTTATTTTTATTCTTATTGAATTATTAATTAGTACTTGTTGTATGTTATTATAAGTTTGTATTCATACTTTGTTTCTTTAATTTTGAAGTAATGTAATATTTCAACGCCGGGCGGGATGTTCCGCACTTGTAACTTCATCGTTTGGCTGACGGTGCACTTTCCCATCGCATTTTTATTGTTGTGCATTTTTTATGTTAATCTGTTAAATCTGGCAACTGGAAATTAATGTAATGTTCAGTCTCTACTAATTGGCAACTGGTATACCCCTGCGCAGAGAAGAACGCTGACTCGTAAATCTCGCTGTTGTAACTGTTCCTACTTTCTAATAATAAATAATTAAATTATATTCGTTGGTAACGCATTTCTTCACTACGCTGAACTACGCAAATATTTAAAGTTTAATGTAGTCAATTGAGTTCGCCCAAAAGAAATTTTAGTTAAATCAAATCATGGGATTTTGAGCGAAAGCTTGCATGCGTTTAAGATGAATGTATAAATATTTAGTATACATGTGTTTTGTAGGGCTTTTCACCGACACTGTAGTTAATTTTCATGTTTATTAGCTCATGGAAAACTTAGAAATGAATTTAGGGTGTGTCTAAGAAGTTTGTTATGTGCTAACAGTCGATGTGCGTTTAGGTGGAGATTTTGTCCACTATAACATAGTGTAACAGCTTTAGATATTGTTGCAATAATAATCTTGTACTTTTGAAATAGTTGAATTATATGTTAGTAAATGGCAATGTTTGAAACGCCAACTCGAGAGCTGCGCGCGGTTCTCGCACGAAGTAAGAAAATGATTTTTAATTTAAAAAAAGAGAGAATACGTTTTGGCTGTTAATTTTTGATGTCACCTTTTCTTTAACTTATATGTTGCAGTTATGAAATTGATCTATTAAATAAAGTTTGCTGTGTTCCAATGGAGTTTGCTTTAATTATGAAACAAGCATTACAGTCTTAATTATTTTTGGAGGCACCGACGAGATAGAATAATCGTGCGTGCTTTTGAATTGAAGGCACATCTTCTGGAAAGCAAGGTATAGCATTTCTTTATTCCCAATTCCAAACGATATTATAAAGTTATTTGAACGAATTTTGATTTTATACACTGCTGAAAAGCATACGAAAATGTGTTTTGCATCGTTGCAAAAAATTTTAGTATAACTGTGCAAAAATTTTCTGTGTTCTAAACTCAGTTTACTATTCCTTACTTAGTTTGAAGTGTCCATCATTGGACTTAGTTTGAAGTGCCCATCATTGGACTTAGTTTGAAATGTTCATCATTGAACTTTAATAATCTTGCATTTTTACATATATATTGGCAAATTTTCCGTAACCGGCTCTTGGCTATATTTTGGCCGCCATCTTGGATTTCAAAAACGCGCCGCTGATGTAAACAGAAAAAAATAAAAAAAAAATAAAAACATGTGATGTAAACCGAAAAAAATATGTCACAAAAACTAGCAGTAAACATAGTAAATGAAAAGTAATATATCGTAAAAAAAATTATATTTAAGTTGCACAGTAAATGAAAGGTAATATAAGCAAGCAATCGATCGATCGTATGAAAAGTAATATATCGTAAAAAAATACTAATGTAATAAGGTAATATAAGCAAGCAATCGATCGATCGTATGAAAAGTAATATATCGTAAAAAAAAATATGATATTTAAGTTGTACAGTAAATGAAAGGTAATATAAGCAAGCAATCGATCGATCGTATGAAAAGTAATATATCGTAAAAAAAAATATGATATTTAAGTTGTACAGTAAATGAAAGGTAATATAAGCAAGCAATCGATTGATCGTAACTCGAAATAAACGGAAAAAATCCCTTTTCACCCTTCAGGAAAATTCCCTGTGCGGGTTGCAACACTTTGTTGGGGTTACCAGGATCTGGCGCGCATGCTCGCTTTCTTGATGTCAACAAATCCGAAGTTTCGCCAAGAGCCGGTTACGGAAACATCCCCTATATATTTGAGTCGTAAATTATTGTATGTTATTTTATGGTGCATCACTGCATATCAACTGATGGTAACAGTCATAGGCTGTTCGGAATAAATGTGGTATTGCTTATTCTGAGTATTTAAACAAGTGCATTTAATTCCTTGTTGCCAGAGCACTTTATTTATTTATTGCAATTAAGTTGAGCTATTTTGCGGAAGCGTAAAGAACAGAGTGTTCGTAAACTTTAGAAGTAGAAAAAAATGTCTTTCTTAGGAAGAGCTCGTAAGGAGGATTTGCAGAATCTCGCAACTGAACTAGGTGTTCAGGTGACTGCTGATTTGAAAATAGTTGATCTGAAACAGAAAATTATTGAGAGCAGAGATTATGACGAAGTATTCGTCAAAGAAGTCTTAAACACGATAATAGAGGACCGAAAAGAGAGGGAAGAAAGAGAGGAACGTAGGAGACAGGAAGA
>KK120007.1:305869-349748 GCA_000611955.2 Stegodyphus mimosarum
AACTGCGATCGGACATGTAATAACCAAGGCTGCCATTATTGGAAACGAACTCGACAAAGGAAGGTATTTATTAGGCAACCGAACTGCTGCACTATTGAATGAAAAAAAAAACCTGAAAATCACTCTCACCAGGTTAATGCTGTGACTACTAGAGCTCAAACGAAAAGAGAAAAAGAAAGCAAATTCAAAGCTGGGAAAATAAAATTGTATGAGAAATGCAGCGATGGATTTCATTCAAATATTGACCAAAGTAGTTGCAATGATGAAGTACCAATGGACTTGAGCATATCTTGTCGGACTTTTGATGGAATCAAACAAAGTGCATCAGTGACTAATAATCATTCTAGTACTGGGCCTCTTCCTCTTGATAGTAAAAATTCATTACTTCCTGATTCCAAAAGAAGTGATTCTCTGAGAAGTACTCATCCAGAAAGTGTTGTAGAAAATCCTCTCTCTGACAAATGTTCTAATGTAGAAAACTCTAGTATGAACATTAATCCTCAAGTACCACGGCCATTTAAAAAGAAACATTTATCTATGGTGAAAGATGATTCTGTTAAAGGAAGTTATGAACATGCTAGGAAGTCAGTGATATTTGAAGTTAAAAACAGTAAATTATTAAACCAATATGGAGATATAGCTTACAAGCATGATGACAGACCATCACAAGTTTCAGGCTTCTCCCATTTGCAAGCCTTACAGAACATGTGTGATAATAACCCCATGGCTGGTCTTCAGAACAGTGTTATTCAATCTGTAACTCATGATAAAAAATCAAAACTGGATTCTAATTCTTGTAAAAATATAAATGCCAACGAAAAGCTTTCATTTAGTGGTACATGTTTTGATAATTTGAGTAAGTATAATTTTAGTGGTGCACAAGTGTCCACTGACATCAAAAGTGCTGCTGAATGTGAAGTAACAGATACATTATTAAAATCTAACATAAACTGTAGTCCTGTATGTACTCAAAATGATAAGCATGAAGTCAGTGCTCCTGAACTAAACTGGGAAGGCATCTATACAAAATCTGAGATAACGAATCAGAATTGTGAAACAGATACTAAAAACAAAATAGATATCCTTAAGCAAAAAGAAAAGAATTCTGTGAAAAAGGACATTAAAAGCAATTCTCAGTGTATGGAAAATGTTTCTAAAGTACCAGTAAAAGCTGTTGATTCAACAGAATGTGTGATGAAGTCATCTGAAGAATCAATTAAAACGAAGAAAATCCATTTCACAGTGTTAGATGCTGATGATAGTACTCATTCTGTTGTGCAAAACAATAAATCTTGCAGTAATGCTGACGTAATGTCTGATGGTAAAGAAAAGGAAGTGATGGGATTTTTTGATAAAAATGCTGCTCAAGTTGAGGCATCTGCATCAGAAATTTCTGAATGTTGTACTGTAAAGGCAGAATCATCTGAAAATACTGGAAATTCTGTTGGTGGTAATAATAAGCAACAAGAAAAAAAGCATGTAGTGACTGATAGAGAGAAAGAGCAAGAGGTAAAACCTGCTGACAGTAGTGAACAGACATCTAGAAAAATTAAACTAACTGATGAAGAGGCAGAAGAGCCTTTAAAATCTTCTGACATTGGCGGCGAGCAGTCTGACCGGAAAATAACTGATAAGCAGCTGACATCATCTGAGGAAGTTTTTGAGAACAAGAACATTTCAGTTCCAAAAGATGAAACAAAAATGTGTGTGGTTAGTTCGGATAATGATATTGTTAGAAACGATTCTGACATAAAAAAATCTTCTGGTGAATCAGATAAATGTACTTCAACAAAATCTCAAGAAAATGCTGATTCATCTGTATCATTTTCTAGTGCTGTCTCTGTTGAAACTGGTATTAAATCTTTAGAAGATAATTCAAAGTGTTCTGAAATGAATTTGCATTGTCCAGAAAGTGAAGTTTCTAACTCTAATCTTATTTGCCTTCTCTTAATATTAATGAGAAAGTCGCGTTCAAGAACTTTTCTCTTCGGAAAAGTTTCTCCGTTGGTGGAGAGATTGTAACAGCTTTAGATATTGTTGCAATAATAATCTTGTACTTTTGAAATAGTTGAATTATATGTTAATAAATGGCAATGTTTGAAACGCCAACTCCAGAGCTGCGCGCGGTTCTCGCACGAAGTAAGAAAATGATTTTTAATTTAAAAAAAGAGAGAATACGTTTTGGCTGTTAATTTTTGATGTCACCTTTTCTGTAACTTATATGTTGCAGTTATGAAATTGATCTATTAAATAAAGTTTGCTGTGTTCCAATGGAGTTTGCTTTAATTATGAAACAAGCATTACAATAGTATACTCGCGTTTTCACACCACACATTTTGGAGAGCCAAAAGGGGATTAAAGTTTAAACTTTAAGCATGAATGTGAATTGAATAATTGTGGCATGAAAAACCATAATGTACGGAAAAGCTGAGGAAGCTACGCTAAATTCAGAAAGGTTAGAACTTAATAAAAGATCGTATTGTAAATTTAAAGTGTTATTTAGAATCATGTATTCATAAGTATTCCTTCCAGATTACTGGAAGGACATGACTGAAGCCCAATTGAAAGATGGGGAAAGATGTCCAGCAGAACTATGATGAAAATTTTCTCCTGTTATAATTTAAATTTTAGTATTTTGAATGTAAACGGGGCTTAGATCTTGTTAGTTGTAGAATTTATCAATTTGTAACAGGTCTTTAAGGACCTTCATCCATGTCTGTTAAATTCTGGCATGGGCAAATGTAGGGATTTATATTTATTTTAAATAACCAGTTAAATTTAATTTTAAGTTACTTTCCTATAAGCGTTCATTCCCTAATTGTCAGTGCCAGAATATTTAAATTTGGTAGCACGCGTAAAGAACGCAAATTCTACCAGTGGGAGAAAAGGTTTAAATATTCATGTTCTAGTAGGGTAAGTTAGAGAGAGTCTGGGAAATCTTTGTGCGTGGTTGTAACGCAAGCTTCGGCTTAGCATTTATTGCTGGTTAGACGTGGCTTTACAGCTATTATCTTGCTGCAACTAGACTCATCTACGCGCTATAGGATACAGGATTGTATGAGGCCTGTAGTTTAATTCTACTACTTGTTAATATTTTGAATTCTTGAGTTTTGATTCTACTGTTTCAGTTACTGCCCAAGCAGAGGCGTAATATGTTAGCGTCAAGTTGACGCATTGTAAATAATTTAAAGAGTTTAATAAAGGGCAATTTTAACCCTTCTTCGTTGCAATCCCTGTTTCTCAAGATTCTGCACAACAGATAGACAGCAGAACTGTACAACGTAATGGACTCTGTATTCGTTTCATTGCCTTAATATTTAAGGATTAGTTTGTTTAATTGATTAAACGGCACTATCTATCAAAGGGAAGAATACCTAGAACGCGTTTAAGCTCGTATTTTCATTCATATGGAGAAAATTACGAAACCCCCATGCATCTAGCTCATTTACTGGAAATAAAAGTCAGACAGAGGGGTCTTATTATCTTGGTCACAGTCGACAATCAACGAAATCTTCAACTAAAAAATTTTATTGAAAAAAAAATCAAAATTCATAACATAAAGTGTGGTCAAACCGTGTTATTGTATGACAAATATTGACAAATAATTACACATTTTTTATGAAATTTGTAAGGTTATTATTTAAATAAACCAGTTACTCATATTTTCAGCCTTTACTCTAACTTCTCCTTTCAGAACGTAAATAAGTTGTAGCTATCAGTTTAAACAGAGGTTTCTGGAGTTTTAAGACCGTGTCTCTGGATGATCATGCACACTACGTTTAGTTCTTGCCAACTCTGTTAATCTGTAATAACTCGGCTTTGCATTATCGCTGTCGACACTTGAATTTGATGCGCCGGTAGATGAGCCAGTTTAGATTCTGTTTAAGTTGTGCAGTCTTTGGCTACTTTCTACGTTTAAAATTGAATCTGACTACTCTGTTTAGTTACACGAGCTGCAGTTAATATTATTAGCACAAGCACTAGCATTTATGAGCTAAATTCTGTTTAAATAAAAAGGTTTATTTAAGTATTTTTCTGACTTTGTTGTTCGTTTCAAAGACAGCAATAATTCGCTTCACGTCTGTTAGGTGTTTTGAACTCATTACCCGTACCAGATCAAGTAAAACCACATAAATTTTAAAATTCCTATTGATTTTTGGTGCAGCCGGTATGTTATAATTCAAATTACAATAACTTCTAAAAATTTTGGTGTTGGAATGGATTTAAGGGCCATCGATTTTATGCTGGAGCTACATTTAACTTCCCAAGATAAGATCTGCCATTTAGATATTTATGTCTTTTCATTAATCTCCATTTTTTGTCTTGTTATATTCTTTCTTCCAAATTAACGCACAGATCAGTAGAATCTGAAGAATAGAAACACCATAAATTTGCATTAAGAATTATTAACTACGAAGTTTAGTACACGTATTTTTCCATTTTACTGACTATGTCTTAAGTTGCAAACACATTAAATAGAAACCTTAATGAAATATTATTGTTAGAGAAGTGATTAGATTACAAAGCAACATTAAAATTTCCTTTTTTTATTCTGATGTTAATTTTAATAATAGTAGGAATTTTCATCGGTATTTTCAGATTTAATTTTTGAATCACCAATAAACATGTTTTAGTTTATCTTAAAAAAGTTATGTTTGTATGCGACATAACATTATATAGTACTTCGTTGCTATGTCAATAATATTTCACTGTTATAGTTACGATATTTAATCCTTGGCAATTCTATGAATTTATTTAATACTTTATATTTCGTATGGAAATAGCTTTCTCGGATATTCTTCGGAGAACAGCCTTGGTTGTGCCAACTTGTCTTCTTTAAGAGTATGAGCGACATTTCATTATGCCAACGGAAGTAAATACTACAGATAATCAAATACTACAGAATAAATACTAATTACTATACTACAATAATAAATACTAATAATAAATACTACAGATAATCCCTTAGCAAGGGAAAAGTATTACGGCTGTCTACCTAGAGGAAGTACGTCATCGAATGACAACCATTGCGTGCCATACCACGATAAGTTGTTTCTCCCTTTTTGGGGTCAATGTCGAACAATATCGCTTTCTCTCCTCTCCCGCTTGTACGAAGAATTGGTATATAATGAAACGAATGAGTTCAGCATACCTTTATGTATCTGCATGCCTCTACTTATATAGTATGTAAAAAAATACAATAGATTCCCGCAAACTCGACTCCAGATATCGCGACACTCCGTATAACTCGACAACGTTTTAGGAACTTAAGATATCTCTGGTATGGGTATTTTGTTCCTCTTGAAACTCTACGACGACGGAATCTGTAGCATTTCGACGACGGAATGCGAAAGATAATCTACCATCACACGATATTTTTCTACCAAGAACTCATAATAATTTTTCTTCATTTTTGTATATAAGTTTTTTTACTCAATTATCTTAAGGTATTTGTTCTTTTTATGACTCCTATTATACTAGTGGAATAAAAAAGTCAACATTAATTTAATTGTATGCTATACCTTTCCGAGTCCAATATTGTGATACAAATGTCTAAAGTAATTTACAGTTAAACATTAAGAGTTCTGAAAAACCCACCCCTTATTCCGTAAAACTTGACTTTTCGGAAACTCGACAGTCTCTCAATCCACATTATGGCGAGTCTGCGGGACTCTACTGCATTAAAATAATCTTCGAAAAGTTGCTACGCTAACTAAAAGTTACCATCAAAAACCTAAGCTGTCATTAAAAATTGCAATAAACAGATAAAAATATTTTAAAGAACATTCTATGAAAATTTTTGAAACAAAGAATTTTGCTATTGGCAAATCATTCATACTGATATATTTTAAGAATTAAATTTCAGAAAAGTAAGTCCATGGCGTTTACAGGAATATTACAAATTTCATGAACGTCATGTTTTTGTAAATTCCTGTTATTGAGTTTAAAGCTTTCAAGACAGTATTATAAATTTTTATCATGTAGGTTTTAAGTATCATTCATAGGATTATTCATTATTCATAAATTTAAAGATGATAATCTTAATAACAAAACAATCTGAAAGCTTTCAGATTTTATGTTACACACAAAGAAGCGTTTTTATCATTTGCATGCACATACATACACGTTTCGGGAACATTTGGGATAATGTTCCTTTGGCCTTGCTTCACCAAAGATAATGAAATTAAAACAAGTTTCATCTGGGCAAAAGGTAGAGTCTCTCCTGTGAAACGAATAACGCTTCCTCGATTAGAATTAATGGGAGCCGTAATTGCCGCGAAGATGTCTAGGACTTTAAAGATGGCACTAGACTTTAAAAATGCGAAAATAAAGTTTTGGACAGATTCAACAATAACGCTTCATTGGATAAAAGGATCTGCTACGAATTGGAAGCCCTTTGTTTCCAACAGAGTAAGAGAAATTCAATCTCTTACGGATCCTGAAAATTGGAACTATTGTAGCAGAAAAGAAAATCCAGCTGATTTAGTGACGCGAGGTGAAAAGCTGATAACACTTATAGGAAATAACGTCTGGTGGCAAGGTCCAGTTTGGTTATCACTTCACGAACATTCATGGCCGTCAAAATTAGTGACTGAATTAAGCGAAGACGCGCTAATTGAAAGAAAGTTGAAACCTCAAATTACTCAATTATGTTGTACCATAACACCGGAAACAATTTTAGACGTTGAGAAGTTTAGCAGTCTCAAACGACTTTACCGTATCACGGCATGGATAATGCGCTTTATGCATAATTCAAATAAAAGAAACTCTAAGGTCTGCGGTCCATTGACAGCTTCAGAACTGGATAATGCAGAAATGTATTGGATTAAATGTACTCAAGAAACGGCATTTAACGTTGAAATAAACCAACTAAAATGTGGAAAATCTATTAGTAAGGAATCAAATTTATATAACCTTAATCCCGAATTAGATGAAAGTGGATTGCTTGTGCTGAAAGGTAGACTACAATTCTCTGAATTCCAAGAACGAGAAAAACACCCACGGATACTTCCTGACAAATCTAAATTTGTCAAGCTGTTGATTATGGATACCCATGAGAGGTTATATCATTTTGGAATAGCTACGACATTATCACATCTTCGAGAGAAATATTTTATCATCAAAGGAAGAAGATGCGTGAAATCGGTTCTGAAAACTTGTTTAATTTGTAAAAGATTTAATACTACTCCAGGTAAGGAAGTAGTAGCACCATTACCTAAAGATAGTAAATGAGAGATAAAGATAGTAAAGATAGTAAATGAAAAGATAGTAAAGATAAAGCTAAAGATAGTAAAGATAGTAAATGAAACTCCGCCATTTGAAACAACTGGCTTAGATTTTGCTGGACCGATTTATATCAAAACTTCATCTGGTCCAGAAAAGGCTTATATTTTAGTATTTACTTGCGCGGTAATTAGGGCCGTACATCTAGAATTGGTAACAAATTTGAACACTGACACCTTTATTCTAGCTCTTCGAAGGTTCGTTGCACGAAGAGGACTTTGTAAAATAGTTTACAGTGATAACGCAAAAACATTTATCAAAGCTGATTCACTACTAAATGAAATTTGGAAGAACATTCCAAAGGAAAGAGTTCTAGATTATTTCTCAAGAAATAAAATAACATGGAAATTTATTGTGCCTAGAGCCTCGTGGTGGGGCGGTTTTGGGGAAAGGATGGTTCGCACCGTGAAAACTCCACTGAAAAAGATCCTTGGTAGGACTTGTCTTACGTTTGAAGAAATGGAAACGACGTTGACTGAAATTGAGGCAGTTATCAACTATTGTGTTATATCTACGAACAGCCTTCCGAACCAGAGCCTTTAACACCAGCCCATTTTTTAGTAGGAAAACGACTAACATCATTGCCTCATGGATTGCCTATAATCACTGGATCTGAATCCAACAGAAGAATGCTTACCAAAAAATTGAAATACCGACAGCAAGCCATTAACAATTTTTGGAAACGCTGGAGAAAAGAAAATTTGTTAGAACTCCGCTCTGCGTATCGAGTCACTCCAACAGAGTCCTCATCATTTAAAGTGGGTGACGGAGTGGGGAATAAAAACATTTAAAAACAGCCTATCTTTAGAATTCTCGTTAGACAGTCTCGCGCGCTGAAGATAAAATTTTTTATTTTCTCTACAGTGTTGCCATTGCTCGCTTTGAAATCGTTGAGTTTGTTAATCAAAATTTCGTTAAGTTTTGCAAAATTTTAAATGCACAGTAAAATATTTAAACACAGTATGTCTTTAGAATTCCGATAGACAATCTCGCACGCTGGAAATAACTTTTTTTTTCCCGTACACTGCGTTTCCATTCCTCGCTTTGAAATCATTCAGTTTGTTAATCAAAAATTCGCTAAAGTTTAAAAAGATATGAAGTACAAATTAAAACAAATTCGAAATTCGGGCTTCCAAGTGTCCATATTCAGGTATAGGACTACGTTATTCTAAATTTGATGGTTCTAGGTGCCGTTGTTTTTTCAGAATGTGAAAAACATGCATACATTCATGTAAATTCTTCATTATTTAATTTATTTATATTTAATACAGGGCGATAATATTTGGTGGCTACAATTTGAAAAGTGATTCACATTTTTATAGTAATTCTACCCAAAATTTCGTTTTGAGACTGATAGCCTTTCTGGGTCAACGCTCTTTTGGGCTTTTTTTTTATTTTTTTATTACTGATTATGTTATTTCTAATTGTGCTACTTAAAGTTAAATGAAATATTTTGAAATTAAATGAATAAAATTACTATACACAAAATGCATTAAAACATAACATTTTTACAAAAATTATATGTATAGAAATAAGCTTATTCTATTTTTTCCAAAAACTAATCTAATTTAGTAAATCAAAAAACAGTAGATTGCATTTGCAGTCAAAAGCCGAAAAAAAAAAGGCAGATTAAGAAGGAAAAAAACATCTTTCAAGATCACTTTTTTAATCAAAGTAATATTAATACACTACTATATCATAAAGCTGCTGTGTAAATATATTTTGACATGATTATAGGTAATTAGTACAACCTTTAATTAAAGAAAATTATTACGATGACTAATTTGAAAGAAAAACGTGCTATTCGACCGAAATACTATGGACTACTTCATATAAATTAAAAATTACTTTATAACAGGTTCAAAGACATAACAAAAAGAAATGTAAATAATGCCTCTAATATTATAATGCTTATCAAAATTAATTTATTATTTATCAATATAATTAATTAATTTTGATATAATTAATCAAAATTAATTAATTATATCGCTTATGTGGAAGAACGAAATGGCAAAGATCTTCATTTTTCGTGTCTTAATTTAAAACCAATGGCCTCTAGCACACTTTTAAGATTTGATCTTTTGAGCTCACTGCTACACAGAATTCTACCCGTTTTGAATAAAAATTTCCTATAATATTCAGAAAAAGTAAAAACAAGAATAACTACTTACATGGTTCTTCTTTTCACGTTCATTGCATAAAGGTCTAAAAAATGCCACATCTTCATAAACACTATTTAAGGGAAGAGGTTGCCCTAAATTTTGATCTAAAAATTATTCTTATCATTGAAATAATGATAAAAAGGGCAAAAAATTCTTTCAAACTTGATAGTTCATTGTATACACAATACAAGCATTCTGATAGTGAACGACATGTTATTAAACTATTTCTTTATCCAAAGCCGGTTCTTTAGAAATCCACTTGTTGCCGTTTCGGTTTCCTTTAGATACGAATTGCTGTTTGTATTAAATTAATCTGTTTTTGGCAGAGGAAATTTCATTTACTAAATGTTCACTTTAGTTTAAATTAGCTGCATTGCGAATATACTAAGTTTATTGTAGATCTTAAGCCAAAAAAATCTAATAGATGCCCAGTGCTTAAATTTGTCTTTATTAGGAACTGGATCTTTTCAAATATTTCGCACAGGTATTCTTTAGTGTGCATCTATAGTCAACCTATCTTTGGAACCCAGAATTTAAGATTTGGTTTGTTTTATTTAATTACGTTAAAGCACCCCAGAGCTACCTGCCTATGTTTTCGCAGAGGACTTTCTGAGAGAAACTGGTTCGTATACATGCTAAGCATGAAAAAAACCACAAAAACGCTTATGCAGCCAAGCCCGTTCGCCTGGAATCGAACCCAGGTTAGAACTACCAATTTTCAGTGACTTTACCTCTTGGCCGCTCGTGGCACCCCCCTCCCACTATTTAAGAGTTGTTACACATGGGGCCTAATATATGTACAAACTGTCATTCAATATATTTCATTTAAGGCTTGTACTTTTCAAGTTTTCATTATCACCAGCGACTAGGATGATTTTTACTTCCTTATACGAAGTAAAGGAAGTATTGTAATCGCAAAAAATTTCGGGTATCATATTTTACCGAAAATATCCATTTTGACCATTATCGAATACAATTTCACGATGTTTTTAAATAACATCTGTACGTAAGGACAGAATAAAGGACTCTTTTTTCCAAAACGGATTGTAAAATGGATTCAGAAGAGATTTTTTTTCGTGACATCTGTACGTACGTGCATACGTGTATATATGTATCTCGTATAACTCAAAAATGAGTATCCTCAGAAAGTTGAAATTTTGTATATAGGACTGCTATAATATGCAGTTATGCTTCCCTTTTTGATTATAATCGACTGCACCCAAAGAGCGGGTATCTCTATCCTCTCTATTACTCGGATCAGTGAGTTGTTTTTTTTTTCTTATATGTTTCTAACTTGTACATTTTTGCTTTAAAACTGATTGAATTATGTTGTTCTTATATTCCGGTTAAGGCTTTTATTCCCTTAGATTATCTACATGCTATAGTTATACAATTATCGACAATTTAAAAGTTGCTTAAGTGAGGCTAACTTTAACGGAGCAGCCATATTTGTTTACATTTGAAACTTATCAGGATAGTGAATTAAGTCAGTTTCTGCACCTTCAGTCTCTTTTTGTCGAGTGAACTAAAAGTAAGCTTTCAGTTTTGTGTACCGAAAACTCTGTCTTCTTGCCCGCTGGCCGAATTACCTATTTTTGCGTAGAAACTCTACTTTTAATTTAAAACATTGTTTTTTCAATTTTTTTGACTGTGTTTGATAGCTGCTTAAAAAATAATTTTCGACCTCAAAATTAACGTTCTAGATCTAGTGTTCTCCCCCTAAATTCATCTGTTCTCCCAAATTCGAGATCTTTCAATGTTATGTAACGGTATGTAAAAAGGACAACTAAAACTAATATTAACTAATCATAGCTTCCCTCTGCAATTACATTAGACTTAGTATAAATACCGCTGTCGAATTAAGTCATTCCATTCCTTTCTCTAGCTTCATTATCAATTAAAATATTATTTAATGAATTTATTCTCAGTATATTTGAGTGAATTTTTTACAGTAGAAATTATTATTAATTTTTTTACTTCCCACAAAATATAACTATTAAAATAACTTATGGCTACACATTAGCTTTACTTATATATTGTGCATGCTTAAAGAGCACAAAAATCTTAAAGAATCAAGATTAAACACACTATAATAATTCCTCGTAGACAACATGCTCTTTAATCATAGCAATTACGATAATTTCTTATATACAATGTACACAGGTTAATGGGGGTGCAGATCATTTTAGCAGAGCATAGAAGATATGTTATTAATGGCGGAAGCTAGGGAAAGGAATTTAATGACGTAATTAATTCGCCAGCGGTATTTATACTAAGTCTGATGTAATTGTAGAGGCAAGCTATGATTGGTTAATATTAGTTTTAGTTGCCCTTTTCACGCACCGTTACATAATATAGAAATATCTCGAATTTGAGATAACAGATGAATTTAGGGGAAGAGCACCAAATCTATAATAGTTAATTTTGAGGTCACCAATTATTTTTAATGCAGCTATCGTAAAGAAAATAAATTATGCAGAATTAATATCCTAATATAGTGATAAACTTACTAATAGGAAAATGCAAAATAATGTAATATAATTCGAATACTTTTAAAACAAAAATGAAATTAAATGAAATTAATGGAAAATAAGAATAATCGTCACACAATATTAAATAAGATACATTCTGTCTCTTAACAAGCAATACAACATTAATACTCAGCTAACTCTTTTCCATCTCTGTCCCCTAAATTTACCTCATTTACAAAATTGCACTGAATAAAAAGAGTGAGAAACAAATGACAAACTTGTAGCAATACCGGTTGCCTTATTCGAAACGTTAAAACTTTATAAATTGTTTTTTCATATTCACGATGAACACTTAGATATAATTTTGGGAAAAAATATAACTGCACTTAGTTTTTACAAGTAGCTTCAAAATTTCAAATATAATTCATTTAAACCACTCATTAAATGCCATCGCATCAGCTTCCGCTATAATGATAAGAAAGGTTTTTGCAATCAGTTTATTTGTTAGAAGTTTAAGAATACCCACAAATATAAAAACAACGGTTTGTTCCAAAAGACGTTATACCGGTAAAAAATGAATTCGTTTTGATGTCAAATATTAATATTTAACTTAAATGCCTTCGATATTAAAAAAATAGCTTGGTTATATTTTAGCAAAGAAATTTATTTTAATTATCATAAATATGGTGTTAAGTGTTCACTTGGTTCCTTCAAATTACCCAATTTTTAATCTTTATAAATATTTGCAATTTTTAACCGCTTCTTAAATCTCAGGACTCAGTAAATCTTCACATAAAAGTTGAACTAAATTACAAGAAGAGGGGAAAACTGTGGAATCGAGAAAGAATTAAATTGATATACCCAGATCTTCATGTTCTCCTCATTTCTTTATCATCTTTTCTTAACCCGTTCTTCCACATACACTTTTCACATTGTACTTTTATCCATCTATGTTCTTGTAAGTACTGATAAGCTGTTGTTGACTTTATAAAGGAATAACTTCACAAGTGGAATACTTATTTTTCTTAGAAGGTTTTTAGGATCAAAGCAGAAATGTTTCTCTGCGGATACCCTATTTAATTTTCAAAAGTTACCTCTGAAAAATGCAGTCTGGTACCCCAAAGTTCACTATATCTCCGTCTCTATCTTTCTTCTTTAATCTGGAAAGCATTACGGCAGTAGGAATATGGGTAGCATTACTTTAAACACTGTGTAAATGCTAACTTTAAGGAAACCATGAAGGATTTCATTTTATAAGTTGTCCTTAAGCAAATGCAATGCTATTGTTAAGTGCCATACGTTTAATTTCGAGAAAATTATTTAGTTAGGGAAACTCAATGAATAGTTTAAATGAGTGGTCTCAAACTCACACTGCATATGAGACACGTGCACAATCTGAAAAGCAGCTGAGGAGGCCGAAATAATTTTTAACAAAAATCTTTAAGCATTTTTAACAAAACAAAAAAAATATTTTCATTCTCTAACTATTTATCAAAACATACATAAACAATAATAATAAATAACCCAAAAGAGAAAAATCAAATTTATATTTACTTTCTATCTGAAATCTAAAGGCTGGTATATGCAAGAAATTTTGTTTGTTATGCTTTGTAATTCAAACGTACTAAAATAAATACTAAATATAAAATTTACGTTGTCACTAATACGATACTAAATATAAAATTTTACATTGGCATTTATTTAATATAATTTCAATATGTTGAATGAACTATTGAATAACTTTACTTTTGACTTAACCGAAAAATCGGAAACATTAAAATATCGAAGGGCTACCACCTGTCGGCTGGCAAACTAAAGTTATTGACTGTACCAACGGTGGGAAATTTTTCACCTTCTTCCAATCATGTGGCCTGGCGTACAGGACCCAAAACCTATTTATTCTGCCTTTTTCTTTAAATAGCAGTCAGCATATAATCTCAGTCCATATCTTTATGCTTTTAAAACTATAAGCACGGTATTTACACCTAAAGCAGATTGAAATGCATTCGCGGCCCGCATAAAATCATATCAGACCCGTATGTGGTACTAATGCAGCAAATTTGAAACCAATGACTTAAGCACTATTTATGTACAAATGATTAGAACTAGAGAAAGGCTAAAAGACAAATTTTCTTAGAAATAATTGACAGTTTTATACAGTTTGCAAATCGAAGCAATAATATCCACCTGTATATACTAATTCCTCATTGCAATCTACTTCACGAAACATTTCAACATTTATTAGTTTACTACAAAATGTTTTTATTCCTTTTACATAAAATACACTTTTCTTTATACCATGTGAACTATACAATTTGCCAAGTAAACTCAAAGTTTATAGGCAAAGTTAAATATGAGAATATGTAAATTTAAAATGATATCATTTGTAAAAAGGAACAATATTCTAAATGAAGTTCTTTAAATTCTTGGGTCTTATTTTTATGGTAGAATATTTCATTCCTACGTACGACTGCCATTCGTGCCAATACATGCTCTTTTTATCATCGACTCCAGGCATGTACAAGCCATTCAGATTAACAGAGGTACATCCGTTATACCACCAAGCACTTTTTCTTGTCATTGAACAATGTTCTGAAACATCTTCATCGGTTTTTCTATCTTTCGTAGAGAAAGGACGACCATCGATGCTTTTCATCCCATTTCCTGGAGAAATAAAATCACAATATATTTTTAATACTAGCTTATAGTTTCAAATATTAGCTTATTTGTTTCTAATTTATATTTTCCGTCCTTTAGTTGTATTATGTATAACTTTTATCAATTTATTTATTTATTTATTTATTGCATTTCTTTTAATAATTTCATTATGTACCTTTGATTAGTCAAATTTGTAGACACTTCACTGTTTATTTCATGTTAATACATGAATTCGTTGTCATTATACAGGAATGTATAATGACAACGAACGACATGAAATTTTTCATTACAAATAACTTGATTATTTTTCAAATAAAACTCATTGCATAAACAAAATACTTTATTTATAGCAACAGCACATTATTATTATCATATTAAAGCAAAAATTTAATTTTTACCTTCAAATTTATATTTTTGGAAAGAAATTTGCAAGTACTTTTAAAACGGTAGATTTCAAATACTTGATTACACACTGGTATCCATAAAAGCTTTATTTATCGCAGAAACAATTTGCATTGACTTTTAAATATATATTTTAAAAAATCATTTGAACGTATTTTTATTGTAACATATATAATATAAAAATTCAGTCAAAATTTTGAATGCAAGAAAATGTATAATCTCAAAAAATACAGTATACGCTTCATTCATAATCAGAGTATTAATAATCACTTGAAGCATTGTTTCACAGTGTAGCTCCTGAAGCTTTTCATATAACGATGAGTTTCAGAATTTAGATGATTTTTTAGCCTTAAATTTCTGATGAAATCGAATCGAAAGTAATATATACAGTGAAATAAATAAGTGGCAGCCTTGCAGATAAAGAAAAGTCTCACCAGCTCTTTCTACGAAATTACCAGAAGCGGAAGAGGAACGAATATCACGTAAGTTTGGAATATTCGTCGTGCAGGTAAGGAAATTCTGCAACCATTTCTTTCACCAATAAATTAAAACTTTCTTTGGAATCAGCCGTAAAATATGTGAATGGCTAAGAGTTGGGCTACAATAAATAAATCAAATTCAGCTATGACACTGGAAAGCTTGATGTTACTAAGATAACTCCTGGACAGAAGTAACAAAAAGCGTGCGATATTCCCTCATGTCTTCGATGAACACAGCACGCCATTAGATAAACACTTCTGTAAAAGGGGAAAATACATATACTCTTCGTAGCAAATTTAAATAAAAAAAAGTCGATAAGCATGTTAAACAAAAAAATGGAAGACCAGTATCATCTGCTTTTGTACTGCAATGGTATCTAAAAGCTTTCCCGTTATCTTAAGGTAAGGAAATGGAAAATCGCTGAAACTATTCTTCACTTCTGAAAATCGTCAAGATCGCCTAAATGTTCAAAGCCATAAAAAACAATTACCAACCATTCCTTTGAAACAGGTAAAGATACTCCTCATTTATGCCACTATCTGTTCATTTCTTCGTGATTTTAGAGATCAATGGATTTAAATTATGTTCATTTCCTCGCTTTCTTCTTCACACCTCAAATTCCAGTTTGTCCACTATTTTAAAGAATCCAAATTAAACAAATTCTCAATCCCATATCCTCAAAAATTTCTTTTGAGTTCTACTAGAATGCACTTTTAGAGGCAGTGCGTAACATTTGTGGATCAAGGAATTTATGTATAACTCAAACCGAAACCACGTCAGAGGCTCTTTAATAATCTAAATAAAAGCTAAAATTGAAGTTAGCAAAATATCGCCGCTAGAGGGGTGGAGTTGTCAAATGAAGATCGTGTGAAGTCTCTGATGGAAGATGCTGAAACGGTGCTCGCAGACTTAACTCTCTCTTGTTTTCGTTATGTACGCTCAGGTGCGAAAACTTAAATACACTGCACTTGAATTGCATAGTTTAGGCGAACTGAAAAGAAGTAATATAAATAATAAACTCAAGGTAACTGCAATCTGAATCTGTTTAATTATATACTTTTAAATTAGTTTTATGTAGATTTCACCATAAGGTCAGGGTTTCTGGTAACTTTCGACCCCCCCCCCTCTTTTTCGTTAAATTACTGTCATAAATTTTGAATTTTTATGGTTTTGAAGAATTTACTTCCAACTAATTAAAGTAATTTCAAAAGCAAGTAAAAATTAAAAAACGCGATGCTCATGCAATCAAATTGTGAACTGAAATTCGAATTTAATGGTTTTTCTTCCCGAAATTTTTGCACAGAAAATTCTAGAATTCTGATTTCAGTTTTCCTTTAGCTAATACATTTCACTAAATGTGTACCTCTTTTATGAGGACAATTTATGTCAATAGTTGTAACGAAATTAGGAGAAGAACATTCGCGAAAATTGAATCCAGGTTTCTAATGAGTTAACAATTTTAAGAACGTATCTCTCTCTTTAGAAATTCTGGAATTATTTACCTAAACGTTTTGACCTAAATAATGCTGAAAGTTCTAGAAGCCATTGACGAATACCTGAAGGATGAAGAAAATATTTCTATCCATGAAAAATAGCAACAAAGTTTCATATTCAATTGCGTATTTGGAAAACGGTGTCTACCTCGCCGGCTGATAATTTCTTACATTAGAAAGAATAGGAAGACAATGGACAGCAAGGAAAAGGGTTTTCTGTGAATCCAATTTTTAGCTTGTCAGAACAACACGCTTTTCTTTGTGCATGAAAAAACAGCCCACCATTCTCATGTTAATCAAAAACACGTTGTCGAGAGACTGGCAAACTTTCTAGCAGGAGTGAATCACGGCGTAACAAAAGATGTGGTGTTGAGATTACAGAGAAGGTACTCAGCGGATGAGGCTTGAAAGTTTTCTTTGAGGAGATGGCTACTTTGGCCCAAATGCTAGGACGTCTTCCATAAAGAGAGCTCAGCCAAATGCCATCCAATAACTTGTTTTCCCTGCATGCATTGGGTCTCTGGAAAAGGCCTGAAGATCTTTGCCATGAAAACAGTTACTTTGCGCGGGAGATTTCTCGTCGATAGCGAGTAGAAGGGGTCTTCCCTATGCCTTCTTTTCCATGTTTTCCCTGTTTCAAATACATATTATGATGGACTCAGTTCTAAAAGAATTCTGCACGGCTAGTACTATCACTGGACATCTTTCTCGTAAATGTATGCTTTAATTTAAAAGTATGTCAACTTTTATTTCGTATGCGCGTGTCCAACATGTGACGACGTGTATTTGTATTTAGGTGTACATCCAAAATCAAATTTAGATTTGCTGACCTAAATTTGAGGTTGGATATTACAGTTCAACAAGAATCTAAATTTGATGTTGGATAAGTACAATTCATTTCTTTTTTCATATAAACATCGTAAAAAAGGGTGTACATCTTAGAATCAATACGTTTTAGCATCGTAAACTTTTATTTTTATTATAAATTAGTAACGTTTACTGGTAATTATTTATTTTGCATATTAATCACAATTTTTGCATTAACCATCCAAACATGTTAATAGCCTTTAGCCATAAAAATGTTAACTGAAAGCAATATTTTCTGTGTTCCACCATTTAACAGGTAAAAAAAAAAGAATAGAGTAAAAGATTTGTGCCACTTAATGCTGTGTTCTATTTGATGATTTACTAATCTAATAAGTGATTATTCTAGTTTTACTTTTAGTTTAAAATCCTTCTTTTATTACTTTAACAGTATTTACTATGCGGAATTTCATAAAAAATAAGTATAGGAGCAATTGAAATAATTGAGCAATTGAAAAACAATATATAATAATTTTTATTTTTATTTTATTTATGTAAAAAGCGTCAGTGATCATATGACTGAAGTCAGAATATATCAATAGAATATATAGTATTCAGAATGTACAGGATATACAGTGCGGCTCAGAATTAATCAGTTTTAAAAACGGAAAATTTTTACATGTTATTAATTATTTCGAAGTAGTTAATTTTTCTTACGGATAGAGTTTTCTAGTCGATTTCCAGAGTAACTATTTAATTTCATTTCTTTATTTCAATAATAGACGTATATTTTATGTAATTATACTTATCATTTATTACAAATAAGAGCATGCATCCTTGAAACTTTGCGTAAAATTATAATCGCCTGCAATCTAATTGATTCTTAAATTAGTTTAGTAAGTTCTTAAATTAGTTAGCTTTTATAGAAGATTTCCACATTCATAAAAATCATTTCTTTTTTCTATTTTTGTTGTTAATGATCAAAATTATTTAACCACACGAATTTGATTCTTTGTTAGTTTCTGATTTAATTTTCTACCAAAAAAACGGCTTTAGGAGGTTCGTTGTCATCAATCGAATACGTACTCTAACTGAATCTGAATAGTTTCCTACAGCGATTTTCCTTTTCACAAGACCTGATTCTAATTTTCTTGTTTCCAACCAAAGAAGAACATTATTAAGTCCTTTGAAACGTATCTGTCACTTTTATATACATTACGGTTATTGACTCTGCTAAATTTTTACGGATTTGTTGTTAACTTACTTTGGTGTATTTCATTTAATATTATTCTTAACAAAAGGTAACCTTCTTACTATACCTCTCTCTCAACTGATCGAGCGATAAAGTAGCTGAGCAGTGATAGTTCGATCTGAGTTTGACTTCACGATAACGGGCTTATTACATGGTCATTTTCGAGGCTTTTCTCATGCCTAATGTGGACAGTTTCCCTTAAAAAACTTCCACGAAAGCATTCCTTCCGTGAGGCTGATAGATCCAGCGTGCTTTGCTGTAATCAAATAGACCAAATAAAATCCACTCCATCCAACTCATTTCTTTTCAATTCACTCTCAGGCCCACCAGTGACTAAGTGGTTAAGACTCCTGAATACAGGGTGTTCGACCCCCAAAAAATGGATTGGCTGAATGGTTGGTATGCGTGTTTTTTCCCACGCGTAACCCAACTAAGAGTAGGTTTCCCTTAGAAAATTCTCCCTTCTTCTAACCAGATAGCCATCGTGTGTTTTGCCATATTCAATTAACTTAACTTACTTTATTCTCAGATTAATTTGGTGGATGATAATGTTCCACAAAATGGGCAATAATTTTCTTGGCGAGAAAGAAGAATGTAAGGAATTAAGCTTCATAAGTACCGAATTCGAGACTGAACCAATGTGAAAGTTTCTGACACACTTTCAGCTCATATTTTTCCTTCCCGAATTACGCTTTTGAACTTGGGTTTTCAACACAAATGTTTTAAACAGAAGCACTAGAAGATCTGTTTTGCTGTTAGTATAGAATTTCAGTAAGATGGTAATCCTACTCTGTTATTATCATATAAAAAAAACAGAAATTAAAAAAAAGGTGATATTCCTTTTTAAGTAAAAATTATACTTGAGAAATTAATAAACTGATATTAGTGGTTATAACATTAAAATTCTATGTATGAAAAAGATACTTCTAAATTACCTGCATCACCGCTGTAGCCTTTAATATGTATCTTGTAGTTTTTATTCTCATCATCGATTGCAAATATGTCGTAAAGAGCAAAGCGGCTTATCCCATCTTTATCTGTGATATCAAATCGAACTGAATAAAGTCCCTCATTGGTTAGAGAAAATATATTCTCGTTGCCTGAAATAGAGACGCCGAGGTTAGTTATACATTTTCTTCTGTATTATATACTCGTTTAATGATTCTCTGCTTTTACTCTTTTAATAATAATAATATGATAATACTGATACAGATATAATTTTTTATAATATGGCAGTACTGAGTTAATATTGTATGAAGAATCAAAGAAGGAAACTAAGTTAAAAATTCAAATGATTTCGGTTAGATTTCGGTATTTTAGACCGCAATATTAATAAAATTGTAATAAAGTCACTGAAAACACGATATTGGCGTATAGTTTCTGTTTAGCACTAATAAACATTTTGAGTCTTAAACATGTTTATTTATTTTGCATTACAAAAGGCATTCGCAGCTGAATTTTCTTGCAATGTAGAAGTAAAATGCAACGTGTTATTCCTGTACAAAGCGAAGGCATAGATACTGACTTACTGAAATGAAAATCAATACCTAGCCAATAATCGTTGTTGGCGTTTCCAAATCCTTCTTTGTATTCTTTCCAATCCCTGTAAAAGGAATCAGGAGAGCTAAATCCTTTTCCTCTTCTTTGTATAATCTTCCAAAAAAAAAAGAAAATGGAAGTCATATTTATGTAATAAAATGAACTTAATAAAGAAAAATTAGCAAGAACCAATTGAAAATAAAATATTATTCACAGGAACACACTGCTATAAACTACAATGCATAATGCCAATTGAAGAAGATTACGTGTATCTCTCGGCTTGATGCAGGATAGTTTAACAATGAAGGAAGTTTATGTGTGTCAGGAATCCAATTTGGATTCCGTTACGTATATTCGTTGGAATCTTTTGCGTAACTGAATTATCTTTCTGTAACCTAATTCATTTTCGTATTGATATAATTCTGATGAAATAACTACATAGGATCATATGATGATTGAATATCATTATTAAAAGAGATTTTCCTGTAACGCGTAAATTATTTGTTAAACAGTATCTTTTCAAATACTGATCGTATTTATTATCCAAGGATGGATTGCCCTTGATAAACACAGAAAACATCATCATTCTCGAATCTACACTGAAGTAAAGCATTCCGTTGCGACTGTAGGATATTTTATTTTCTCACAATAATTTATTAAAATAACATTTATTATTAAATAAAGTATTTCCATCATTTACAACGTCATGTATATAACAGCATTATGATCATTCTTCATTTATGCCTTTTTATAGCTACAGATTTTTTGATATGATACGATATTGTATAGCATATCTGTATTTCTTGATATGATACTTGTATGACTATAAGGTATTTTTCCCGCCTTCTTGGCATGTCTTCGTGGTGTAGTGTTCAACACGTTCAGCGCGTAATCGAGAGGTCCGAGGTTTGAGTCCCGGTGAGGACATTCCTTATTTTTCATCTCTCCTGCTTTCAAAAAAAAATACCTAACGTCTCTACATGACATGTACTCGACTGTATTTCTTGTAATGATTTTAATTTAAAATAAAAATTATTATTTGTAAGCAACAGATCTTAAAACAGCACAAATTTCCTCATTTAAAAATTCATTAAACACTTGTTACACGCTTTAGACTTCTATGACTTTAAGTAAAAAAGAGATGAAAGTTATAAATGTTTTCAACATCCCCAAGTTTTCAATATTCCAAAATTTTGAAGACATTCTGAAAAAATGAAAGATTTGAATTTCAAAAATCGTCAGCGTATTGAATTTTATTTTTCATAAAAAAAGTGGGAATCTGGGTGACAAATGGTTTCACGAAGACAAGCAAAAGAAGCTATTATAAACACCGATGGAAAATTTTTAAGACTGATTCTGTTTCTCTTTCTCGACATCAAACGGAGCAATTCAGCATTTGATTTTGTATTCAACATTTCAAACCTGCTGTTGGACATCATAACCTTTAGTATTTGCTCACAGCGAATGGAAACACCTATGATTTGCAAGGTTATACGGAAGACATCTGTATAAAAAGTTTTAAAAACTAATGAAAGATTTAGCATGCGTAATGAAATATTTAACTGCATTTCAGAATTTCAATTACAAAGCGTAGAAAGATACGACTGATGGGCAAAACATATTCTGGTAGACCATCTGCTGCGGTTTTGGGATTTCAAAATTGGAAACCCATGAAAAGACAAAGAAATGTGATTATTAAACATCTTGAAAATCCTTTCAGTGAACCCATGGAAAGGAAAAACAAAAACTGTTCAAAGGGAAACAAAACAAAAAAATAGTGGTTTTTGTAACACAAATATACTCGATTTTATATTGCTATTTCTGATTTACCAGTATTATATCAAAATCGATGTATTAATGTCAGATGCCCTGTACGTAATTTATAACTTAAACACCTTGTTGCGTTTTCAACATTTAAAAGCACTTACACACGTGATGAGATCCTCTACATTCACAGTATTAAACAGGACATCACAAACAATCTATTTCGTGTTTTTGAATCGCTCATTAAAACACTTTGAAAGTGCATTCACATATGAAGTACTCCAATATGAAAAATGACAAATTTGCTGAATTCGTAGAATCATCTGATCTTGAATAAAGGAATCACTTCTTAAATCTTTCAGACAGCTTATGTATAAAAATGTAGTACGTATGAGACAGCTGAGAGCTGTTTATAGTCTTTGTTTTCTCTTATTTTCCTACCCACAAAGGCACAGCCATCCACTGGGTTTGGTTATTTGATTGAAAGAAAAATTCTACTCCCCCCCCGGGTCTGTTTGCGGCATTATCATCAAAGGCAAAATTTACGAAAATTATTTATTAGATTTGAATTTATTTATGTATGAGTACTTGCCACTTATGATAAAATACATTACTTTATATAATGTACATTATATACGTATGATCATATTGTATTCAAATATATAGGGTGTTTATAAAGTCCCGGACCCATTTTGATGTTTAATAATTCATAAAATAATGAAGCTATAAACAAACTTATGGCATTTATTGATGGAATAACTTATATATTTTCCTTTTCAGGTTTGAATATCTTTACTTTTGTAAATATCGTCTGCGCGTGTGGTTAATTTCAGATAATTTCATTTTCCAGTCTAAATATCTGTACTTTTCTAAATATCGTCTGCTTATTAATTGCATTTTTCCCTCTTTTGGTTTTGGCAACTATTGCAATGTTATGTTTACTTTTGATGTGTTTGTTCTAATACTTTCGTATGTGATGTTTTATTCGACCGATATTAAGGAGAATGCATATACCACAAGAGAAAGCACAGATTTTATGGTGGTTCATAGAAACGAAATCCATAATGCAAACACAAAAAAAAATTGCAGAAGGATTTACGAAAACGATCCTCCATCCAAAAGCAGCATCTTGCGGTGGAAAAAGAATTTCCTAGAAACTGGAAGTATCGCAGATAAGAAACGTTGCGGACATCCCTGCACAAGTGATTTTTATGTTGAGCGTGTCAGAGAGACATTTTCACACAATCCTAGAAGATCTGTGAGATCAGCGGCAAGAGAATTGGATATGCCAATTTAGATGGTGTATGAGGTTATTAAGAAACCATTAAGACTGCATGCATACAAAGTTCAAATTTTTCAAGTTTTGGAACCGGACGATAGGCTTAGGAGGATGGCCTTTGCAACAGATATGTTAAGGAAGATAGAAGATGATGCTGAATTTCTGAAGCGCATAATGTTCTCCGACAAAGCCTTTTTTCATCTTTCTGGCATTGTTAATCGCCATAATGTGCGCATATGGGGATCTTAAAATCCGCATGAATACCGTGAGACACAAAGGGATTCCCCAAAGGTTAATGTGTGGTGTGGACGAATGCACGACCGAGTCATTGGGCTTTTCTTTTTTACAGAAAAGACGGTCTCATCAGTCGTATACTTAGGCATGTTGGAAAACTTCATATTTCCCCAACTAAAAGATCTTCAGCCACATATCTTTTTGCAACAAGATGGTGCACCATCTCATTGGGGTACCATCGTTCGTAGTTCTTTGAATGACACTCTGTGAATGACCATTTTACAGGAAGATGGATTGGGCGAGGATGTCCAATTCCTTGGCCACCCAGATCAAGATCTTCAATTCCTTGGCCACTCAGATCACCTGATATAACGCCGCTGTACTTTTTCCTTTGGGGATTTGTAAAGAACAACGTTTACAGGAGGAGAGTGTCGAACATTGATGACCTAAAAACCAGAATTAAACCGCAATAACCTCTGTGGATGCCGACATGCTTGCCGGTACCTGGCGTGAAATTGAATATCGACTCGATATTCTCCGTGCGACGAAGGCGGCACACGTGGAAGTTCATTGACAAGGGTCATGAAACTTTTTGAGTCTATCTAACCATTTATGTTATTAATTTTAATCTATCTTTATTATTTTATGAGTTATTAAACATCAAAATGGGTCCGGGACTTTATAAACACCCTATATATTCATATCCAAGTTCATATTTAGGAACAAAAAATTAATAATATATTGGCAATGTTGTATGAAAGTGCTTGTTAGATTTCTGTATTTGTAATAAAATACGCCTTCTCTCACTTGTCCAATCTTCAAACGCTCCTTCTCTTTTTTCAAAAGATTTTTTGAATCGCCATTTCATTTTGCCAAATTGCCGTGCCAGGATTTAATGCCAGCGGCACCAAAATAGTAAACACTACTACTCAAAGATTATCAACCAAATTAACGAGGCTTTTACAATAACAAACAGATTTTATTGTGAAAAATTATGCCAAGACCTATTTGTATACAACCGGATAATTGCATAATTATCCGTCCGTAGCTTTGTTGAATCCATCTTCTTATGCTTTTAAAGTTAATCAGAGTCAGAATCTGACTATTTCTATTTTTCATTGGAATGGATTTCTTAATCAGAATCTGACTGTTTCTATTTTTCATCGGAATGGATTTGAAAGCATTTTCAATACGTAGAGAAGATAGAACGACTATTCATTTAAACCTTAAAAAGAAGTCATTATTATTTTTTTAACATTAGCCATGAAATACTTACCCGTGAAGTCGACAAGAACCACCTAAATGGAAATCTTTCAGTTGGTACTTGTTTAATGCGCTGAGCACTGCGCAACAAGAAAATCAGGAGCAATACGTGTTTAATTCTCTACACCCCTTAAGTTTGGAAAATGAATTAACTTCGTACAGCAAGCAAGAGACATAGAAAATGAGCAACGCCTTCGCCGAGAATCGAACCACGGACCTCTCGGTTACACGCCGAGCGTGCTGACCACTACAGCACGAAGGCATGCGAAGAAGAAGGAAGAAATACCTTATAAGTTCACTTAACGCAGCATTAGAAAAATCATTTAGTCCAGCAAAATGTTCTCTTTCATAGCACACCTGATGTTGTTTTTGACAAAAATATTTTTCATTACACAGCATTAATAACAGCATTTCATTAAAAAATTAACGTTAATTTAGAATTAAATAAAATCAAATAAATATTATACAGGTTATTCCAAGACACATATCGTGGCATCATATCTGTGTATATGATATTATTCAGTAACTTTCTTCATTACAACTACTTTAATTAAATAAATGAAAAAATCAAGCATACCGTCCATCCTCCTCCATCCGTCTCCATATCGCAGTATACTTCAAGAGATCTACAGGACGAGAGACGGCATCGTGGCCATATAGTATACACACCGCTATTATTGTGACCTTTAATTCTGAGGTCATAGCAGTCTATTGGCTTTTCAGCCAGTTTAATAATATTCTCATCTAGAATATAAAACAATGCGTTTCATCAGTTATCTCTTTAATTGGAAAATAAATATGAAATAAAATTTTCAATTCAGTTATGTTTTTACTGAAATAAATTTAAATTTATAAACCGCAATTAAATCGTGCCATGTAATTTAGATATTTTATGGAAACTTTTAATATATTCGCAAATAATTTTGCTTGAATCCAGAGTTCAGTTGTTATTTACTCTTTTTTCTGAAAGTCATACGAGGTTAGATGTAAAATTCCGGTTATTTCATGAGACGAAGTTTGATGAAATAACTACTATTTTAACTGGATCATTTAATCATAAGGAATATAATCATAGTTCAATAGATGAGAAAATCCTTACAAGAAACCAGGGATACAGATATAATTTTCAGAGTTGAGTACCCACTAATCTAGAAACTCAGCTTGCATTTCCCAAAAGTTATTCTTACAATACGTTGTAATAATAAACACATATTATGCAATATGTGTGCATGCTTTGATTAATCTATCTTAGACTATGACATGATAGTCAGGACAAGAGATGGGTGATGCAATGTTGTAAACTAAAAGCATATTCATAAAATCTAAAAGTTATATTTTAAGTTTTAGATTTCAAATGTTTAACATGGATATTGTACTGACATTTAAACGTATCCAAAAGACAGGTCTACCAAGTAGAAGAACACAGCACTTTTCGAAGCTGTCGCAAATGAATTGGAGACGAACTACATTGTATATTACCACAAAGTTTAGTGAGTGCTAAGCAAAAGTAAAGCATTTTCTGTCACTAATTCTTCTCAGGGTTTATTAACGGAAGAACGTTTCATGTTCGATTCTTACAGATCATTGCGGAGCTCAATTATATATAAGAATCACTGTGGAGATCACTGATCACTGTGAGTGGTAGATTTGTTGAACAATGGAAAATATTTTTAGAAAGTTAATGGGGTGATGGTCATCACAGCTGACGCGAAAAATGTGAATCAGTTTTTTAACCGATGCATCAAAATTTCAGTTCTTTCGAACTGATGGCAACATTAAAGTTGGAGTAAGTCGCATGTATCCATAGATACTGTTTGAGGGCAAAAAATTCTTCCAGATGAAGCTAGCTCCTGTGTGTACATATAGGTGTGTGTTTGTGCAAGGTCAACGCTAGATCCTTTATTTGCTTGAAACAATTACACTAACAGAACTCGCTATGACATATTTCAGACTGCTTAAAGTTCTTGAGGACTTTCAAACATACTAGTGGTTAAAGAACTTAGAATAAGGTAATACACTGGGCCACCAATCGTTGACTATTACAAATTGCATCGAGAAATATTCACAAATTTTATAACGATAGTTTGGACTAGTAATACCTTCATATGAAACTTTTGGAACATTTCCTTGAGCTACAGCAAGAAAACACCTATTATCTACGAATTCACAACATTTGCTGAAGTTCAGATAAGATCGCGTTTGCTGAGAACCAAACCTGAAACGTACTTCTAGTGTATAGCCCTTTATTATAGAATTACGTTAAGAAGTGTTAATGGAAAATGATCAAACTCTTATGAAAAGAGTTCTGTCTAATGAGAAAGTTGTTCATTCAGCTGTGATCTAAATTAGAATATTAAAAGGTAGGTTATGATCAGTTCATAGATCTGCATGAATATAATTTTAACATAAATATTTCAGCACATATATAAGCATCAAAATGGCGAAACTTTTACCTTCGATATAGCTTGTTTTCGCTTTGGTGATTAGTTCCACAGCTATGTCCAACAATGTGCAAGTCTTCGTTTTAGAACATATCGAAACTTCACCACCAACACTAGATGAAACTACGACAGCTAAGACAAACAGTAACAAACTTTTCTCCCTAGGTAGATTGAAAGTACAATAAAATTAGTGAATGTCAAAACTAAGAAGCACGGCTCAGATTTTGATGACTTAAAACTTCAGCAAAAATGCCATTAAAATAGTCGGAAAATACACTTTAAATTGAAACAGTGCCCGTATAAATGAAAAATAGATATAACATGAAAAATGATACAATCGATAAACGTTGAAAAATGAATTACAACTCAAACAATTACGCATACCTATCACTCGAATTTTATTTTTAATTCCGAATTTTCACCCAAACACAATGGATTATTAAGTGCTTCTTGATGCTTTCGAAAGCGAAAGAGCTTTTGTCAATATGTCCGTTTTTGTATCCCGAGAAGCTTCTTCCGTCAATTAGTGGAGTAACGAAAGCATAATTAAAACAATTGCATCCCTAATCACCAACTCGTTTTCAGTTTCAAAACAGTCTGCTTCTCCTGTCAAGATAAGGGATAGTTTTCAGTTTGGAAGCCACTGAAGTCAAAACCGTGCTGAATTTAGCAAATGCAGTATAAGTTTTGTCTTTGCCCTTTCCTAAAACGATGTCTAATTTATCAATGTAATTTATTGCATTGACAAGTTTTGCATTTTGCTCTTGTAAGGATTTTATAGTTGAAATTATATGTGATGTACCTAAGATTACCTTCAATTTTGTCTGTAGAGAAAACCTTCTGCGCAATTTGAGTCGAAGCAGGACTATACCTGCTCAACAAAAAAAGAAAAATAAAGAAAATTTTATCGAGTTAGAAAAAGTATTGCTCACGGCTGTGAGTGTGTTTCTTCAAGAATGTGTCTTTGAAATAGCATTTTCATCTCAGCATGTATTCCTATGGAACTGAGCAGAAAAAGTCTTAAAGAGCTAAGAAATGCCGATATGCAAAAATTCTCAGAAGTGACATTCTTACCTTTTGGAAAAATCATGTCTTGATAGACAGGACTAAAAGATTACATAATCAGTGTTACGTAGATATAGAACATGCTTGGCCAGACTTTCATATGAATTGAGACAATGTTATTTCATAAGTACCTTTGTTTTTCAGTTTGATTACTAGAATATCCCTCAAAATATTCTGAAATGCTCAAAATTCCCTAAAATGATCCACAAATCCCCTAAAAAGTTTAAAAATTCTGAAAAAGAGAAAATATTGGAATTCAGTAAGAGATTGCTTAAGTCATCAAAATCCAGGCTCTGCTAATAACTATTAATAATATTGTTGCAAATACTAAAAATATGTATCAGAATCTTAAACTGAAATTTTAAGCATCAAAATCCATTAACAACTTATTGTATTTATTATTTACTAAATAATTTATCACTTAACATCAAAAATGTAATGATAAAATTAAATCTGAAACTTCATACATTAGACAACAAAAGTCTCTATAATAAGAGTCTGTATCAATCTTTAGGTTTTCTTGAACATTAAAGAGTTAGCTCCAGTTAGCTAATCATGAGTTTGTTTTCATTTTTCCTTTAGTCATATTTATCAAGCAAAATGGGAAATTCCAGAATGACGTACACTTTGAATATCAGAGATGTCTCAATAAACTTATCTAAATAGTGTTATGATTTTTTCCCTTTGTTTCTTGTTTTCGCAAGAGGCAATAAACAAAAAATCTATTTAAGCGCAAAATTTAGTAAAAGGTTCAATATGTTTTTTGAAAGTCAGTATTGTTTATTTAACATAAAATAAATTTACGCAAATTTACGCTACCTGACATTGAAAATGCGACACCAAGAAGAAGTGGCCGAAAATTATGCAAATTTCAGGGTAGACGTCATTTATGTGAATGACGTGAAATGCGGAGCTCTCCAGCGCACGTTGAAGAAGATATAAGGGAATGAATCTGCAGAATGTTAAATTTTTTTGCCGTTATATTTGCTAGAGAAATCATCATAGAACATTTGTTCTTGTCTCAGAGGACGCGTGTAATAGGAAAGAAAGCCAGGCCATCGTTAACGGAATCAGTTCCAGCAGACAGACGATTTTACGAGAGGCATGGTGATCGGACTGAGAAGGGCAGATTGGTCCATACGGGAAATCTCAGCTGACGCACACCTGGACGCATCTACAATGCACTGGCTGCGGCGACTATGATTGGACCCAGGAAATGTGGCGAGTTACAGGGGTTCCGGTGCAGCCAGAATGACCTCAGCACGCGTGGATCGATGCATTCGCCGACAAGCGGTGGCACGCCGACCAGCGGTGCAAGCCACTTCTACCTCCTTTCTGCAGCATGTTCAAGACACTTAGAAGTTTTTATACGGACCAGAACCATTTGCCGTCGATTGAAGGTTAGTGGCCTGAGCTCGTGGCGTCCGTTAAGAAGATTGCAACTGACTCCACATCAGAGACGCCAACGTCTGCAATGGTGCCGGGCTCGAGCGACGTGGACGACGGAATGGCACACGGTCCTGTTTCTCAGATGAGTTACGCTTACGTTTTTCCAATGATAGTTGCTGCGTAGATGTGGAGACGGGTCCATTCCAGCAGCAAATGTGGAACTTTTCATCCTGCGACAACGAGGCATCATTGTTTGGGGCGCTATTGCGTACAATTCCATCTCACCTCTGGCTCGTATTCGGGACACTATGACGGTCCACCAATACGTGGATGATGTGCTGCTGCTGGTGACATTCTCCTACCTTCAGGGAGTGCCCAGTGTTCTTTATCAGCAAGATAACGCAAGATCCCACACTGCTAACATTAGCCAACGTAATCTCCAAGGTGTGAAGATGTTTCCCTAGCCATCGTTCTGTACCGATCTCTCACCAATCGAACACATTTCGAATGTGATTGGACGCCATTTGCAGACTCTGCCATTGCCTCATTCAGAAGAAAAACTCTGGCAAATGGTTGATAGGGAATGGAGAGCATTCCTCAGAACACCATCCGTAGACTCATTGACGTACCTAGACGTATTCCTTCATGTCGTCCAAGATGGTCCTACAACTTACTAGGCCGACGATGTTCTCTCTCTGTATTACGTATATCTTTTCAAATCAAAAATAACTTATTGTTTGTTGCTGTCTCTTTCTGTTTGCCGAGTTTCATCACTTTCTGGCCACTTTTTCTTTGTGTTGTATTTTCAATGTCGGGTAGTGTATAAAGATGGTTATTGAAAGTGTGATGATAAAAGGAGAACAGAATTAAAATCTATTATAAGTAAACATAAGTCCATGAGATTTTGATATATAATATTGAATCATGACAAAAAAATTTTACGTACAACTTCTAAAGTTTGGTATGTTTGCCAACCATCCAAAGCGTCC
Organism: Stegodyphus mimosarum; assembly: GCA_000611955.2. Taxonomy (NCBI): domain Eukaryota; kingdom Metazoa; phylum Arthropoda; class Arachnida; order Araneae; family Eresidae; genus Stegodyphus; species Stegodyphus mimosarum. Next base: position 336,839 of record KK120007.1, read on the forward strand.
ACACTCTTGGTGAGTTTGCTTTGGTTTATTTGATTATGGCGGAGCACCCTAATGTTATCTGCATTTGTATAGAACTTTCTAAGGGAAACTGGTTCATATACATGTTACACATGCAAAAAACTACGAAAACATCCATGCAGCCAGCCGGTTCGGGAACGATTCGAAATTCAGGCCTAGCTACCAGCGCTCAGCGACTTTACAGCTCGGCCGCTGGTGGGATCCAACTCGTGGTTGACATTAAGCGAATGATCGCTAAGTCTAAAATAACCACTGATCCTTGAGAAGAGTGTAAAAAAACCCTTTTATTTAAAAGTAAGATGAAGAAAATGGACATCTAGTGCTTACAAGCTCAGCCAGCATTTATCGCGAGGTAATTTAAAATAACATTGAGTGTAAAAGTTTAAATTAAAGTAATCTAGTAGCCGAAGGCTACACAAATTAATTTAACGCGAAGTTGGTTTACAATCTAACTGTCACAGAGATTCAGTATCAGCGATTATAATGCAAGGCCGAAGTCTACAAATTTTATCTGAGTTAGCAACCCAGTAACGTGGCCTTGAGAGGCAGTACACTCTGTTTCTTACAGTCTAAAATACCTAACATTAAATACGAGCTAATTTGCATTCTAGCGTGGAAACGGAAGAAAAAACTAAAGTAAAGGTTTAAATCATAAAATAACTACTTAATTAGCATAAAAAAATTCTACAATATTTCCTCCAGAATTTAATTAATCGCAACGAAAACCTTTAACGACCTCGGTAAGATTTAAACTTTTAAACCTAACTGGAGCCACCGTTTTACAATTAACAACTTCCAGCTAATTACATTATAGATGAGTTTCCACAAGAATGTTCTTCAGGGATATCTTTTTCTGTTTTCTAGAAGCATCAGCTCGCCTTCCAGTCTTCTGAACGAAAAAATGTTTTAGCACAAAACGTTTCATATTAATTGTCATTTTAGCTTTACAAGGAGAATTATTGCTCATTCCTTCTTTCTAACATATAATTCTCCCTACTTCTCTCCAGCAAAATATACTGAACAGAAAGTGTAGTATAGGACAAGTATTACAACACTACCACCTGACCAAAATCCTGTCTTTTAATAACTTAGACACACAAGACCTTAAGAACACCTTACGTTCAAAACTATTTCTAAAGTGCTAAGCAAAATAGTTCATTAAATTTTAGTGTTGGCTGGAAAACCTAACTTTTAATTATTTTCATGTATGCCTCTAGATTTTACTTTTACTTATTTTATTTTAACCTACCAGTTTAAAATTAAACATTTCATGCATATTAGTTTAGAAGTCAAATAACAAAAATCAGCGTTATATTTTCAAATTTTCAAAAGCTTTTGCAGATGAGGATGGTGGTTCCGTAAAACTATCAAAACTAGTCCTGTGAAAATTTGAAAATATAACTCTGATTTTTGTTATTTGACTTCTAAATTAATATTTGTTCGGCGTGTTATTGTATTTTAATTTCATGCATATGTCAAGAAATGAGTTTTTACAAATATGCAAGTACCTACTTTGCTTCTAACACATAGTTTAACAGAAACTTTTAGTTTTACAAAACTAACATACCAAACATACTTCATGAAACATTTACAATTCATTTACACTGAGAAATATTTATTCAGTTTTCACTTTACATCGCCTGTACAGAGGTTGTTTAATATTTTTCTATAAACACGCCAAAATTCCTGAAAACAATCGCTTGGATTAAAATCAAAAATTTTATTCTTATAACTAAATTATTACAATAAATGTTTCATTAAATTAAAAGCTTCTTGCTATGTAAGAAAACTGAAATATCCTCGCTTGAGGCAAAACTATACATAACATATGTTGCACTTCAGACATAAACTAAAATTTAATGCTTGAACAAATTAAATTTCACTTTTCTTTTGCTTCGCTGATAGTTGCTCTTGCATTTGGCGACTTAAGGTAGTATCACACATTCAAAACGTTTCGCAAGAAACAGCTCTTTGGAATATTTTTTTCTGCTTTGTTGCACGATACAAAACATCCAATCACCGCGGATCGTTTTCGGGTTACCATATAAAGGAAAAACTAGTTCTGCAATACAAATGATAATTGATGACGTGAGATTCGATACTGACAGCTGACTGGTTGTTGAAAACAAACAACTTACAATTTTTTTGGCAAAAAAAAGAAAAACATCTTGCGTCTTCTTTCAGAGGTAGAGCAGGTTAAAAAATTGTCTGAAATAATGGTTCGTCTGAAACAAATGGATGTGTGATACTCACTAAGCCGCTTCAAGTCGAATACGCAGCAGCTTGGTGGTCCATCACTCACCGACAAGGCTTCGTTCGCCTTCCATGTGTTCTGACAATTTCTGTTTCTTAGGTCCTTTTTGGACTCAAACTTCGTCTGCCACTTGGGGAATTCTGGAATCGTCTCCTCTCATCAGAACTCCTTATTTCGTCGAAACTGGCCCCTGGTTCTTGTAGATGTTTTCTTCTCTGTGGTGATTCATTCTCCATTGACCTCTTTCGGGGTAGATGTTGCGTTGAAGGTACATCCGGGAAAGGTTGGCATCTTTTGCGGAAAGTGCGATACTGTTCGCTGATCCCTCGGCCGGCGCTAATTCTCCGTCTGTCGCTCGCTGGATCTGGTGGATTGTTGAACTTTTGCTTTTTTTTCCTTAAAGCTTTCTTACCCAAGCTTAGATTGTCACGCTTTTTAAATTTATCTTTTAAAGAGCTGAATGAGTAATTCACCCTAATTCTCCACAAAGAATTCTTTCATTGTAGAGAAATTCTGCCCTCGGATCGTCATATTATTACCTGGATGAAGAATGATAAGGTACATATCGAACGTGAACTAAGCCAACAGATGCTGAAAACATATTTTTAATGTTTATATTACACAATTCGATGAAAATGAAGTAAGCTAAAAATATTGAGATCTGCAAAGCATTTACTGAGATCATGAAATAGAATTTTAGCGCTGAACCGGGCTACTTGACACTAGCCAACATTTTTGCTCTGACTGGCATTGAGAGAATAGCATTTTATGAAAGATGAAGGCACGAAGATTTTCCAAACTGAAATTATATTCCGCTAAATAACCTGAAAAACACTTTAGAACAGTTTGAGAAATGATGGAGCATAATTTGCTGCAGTACTGTAAGTTTCTTCGCACAAGCATCCTATAAATTTAGTATAAAACATGGTACTTGATTTCCATATAATGTCATAAAATAGTATAATCTAATGTAAATTCATTTTACAGGTAGCAGGCAAGGTTGAATAAAAGAGAGGCAAAATATAAACAAAGCACATATTAAAATAAATTTTCCTTCAAGAAAAAATTATACTTACATCACATACTAAAAATGAAATCCTTAAAAAAGTAAAAATCTTTTTAAAAATTTTTTATTATTTTTTTATGTTAACATATTCTCAATGAAAGTAATTAAAGAACATTTCAAAAATCTTCTTTACATTTCTACTTTCATGCATTACTATAATTTAAGGCCTACTAACAATTTAAAGAGTAATATAGATTTATGTTCATTAATCGCAAGACGATTTTCACTATGAAATTTCGAAACATTAATAGTCCTTCTGAAGCATATGTATCTCAATATTAGGAATTTATACTTCATTAAATGTAGATTTTTACCAAATAGAGAGAGTTCTTATCTTTCTTCACTCTTTTCCCACGTATTTGCTTTTTGTGTTAATATTTTTTGCCATTAGCATAATTTCCTGCGAAACCTTCGATCGTATGATATCGCCTCAAAGTATCTTATATATAAATCTAATATTTGCAGTCAAAATCGACTTTGTCAAACTTCCTGTAATTTAAACCTAGCTTAAACGAAACGGTGGTGTAAAATAACTTTGAAGCAATCAAACATCAGATACCTCAACTCTTCTATTAAAACAAGCTACACGTTGTGGTAATTTTGCTAGCATATTCATAAATTCACACAATAAGCGAACAACTGCTATTTATATATTATTCTCTGAGTCAAGTAATAGCTACAGGAATACCATTTATTAGTCGGTGTTTCAACATACTCCCTAAGAAATAACAGTCCCCTGCAACATACACTTTTCCGATCAGGATAGGAAGTGAACCGTCCTCGTGATGGCACATTGCGTGGAATATTAGCGACGGAAGGTTTGATACGTTTTTTCAATTGAAATGTGACGACACAAAAGGAAGGAAAAATTCTTATTTGAGGTTGCCTTACAGGAAGATAGAGAACTGCTATTTTTGAAATTACAGAATGTTAAACTTTGAACATGGAATTATAAATTTCCTTGGCAAAAGTTTCCCATGGTTTTCCACTGTGCTCAGCAGTATACTCTCCATATTGAACAAACAAATAAAATGGCAGCTACATTGATGTCTACATAAACGCCATCCAATGCACTACTCAAGTCAAAGCGCATTATAAAAGCTGCGACATCTTATATATTTAAAGTTTTCATTCTGATCAGGTATAACATATTTCACGAGTAAAATATAACATATTTTTGAAGGAAAAATCTGAATTCTGTACCTTACACAAAAAAATATAAAACAGTGGAAGAAACATTGCGGTCCCGGAGAAGACCGTCATTTTTGTAACACAAAATATTATTACATGTAAGTAGTTAAGTTACCAGAAACATAAGCATCAAAGATTTCAATAAATTAATAAAATAATTTCAAAGTACATCTCAAGAGAAATTGTGCGATAACGAAGTTTGCCAGTGACCAGCCAATTACGTTGATTTACGTTCTAACAAAGGATTTCGAAAATCAGAAACCCGTGGTTATGAATGGGATGATATGAGTTATACAAATTTCAAGTTATTTATACATCGCTAATTACAGAAGCATTCAAAACACTTTAGTATTTGTTTCATGAAACATTTCTACAACTTCATTCGTCGGACATTGGTTTATTAATTTCGAAAAGATATTTAGATAAAAATGAAACAATATAATTTTTTGTGATTATTGATCAATACGTTTTACAGTTATGTTACTTGAAGAAGCTCCAATGCTTACAAAGCAAATTTATAGCTTTCGGTGAGGAAAAAAAGTTAAAATTAAAAATTAATCAAAATAATATGTATATAAATAAACGTTTTATTATTTTAATAAAAACATCTAACTTAACAGATCAGGAAACAGTTAAAACGTTCTTGCTGTAGAAAACTAAAATAAGACTGAAAAATATTTAAACACACTATTTACTTGAAATAATATAGACTGTGGAAATATATTATGACACAAATAGGCAAATGCATTGCAATACATATATTTAATTAACATTACCACAGGCATTTATTGCTGCAATTTATTAGCGGATATAGTTATCGTGAATTATTTGAATAAATAAATATTATCCTAAATAGCTACTGAATATAGATTTAAAGCTTTAAAAGCATTCAAATAATAATATAATCTTAATCCATCATTTTATATGGAAGAAAGAAAATGCAGAGCTGTACATTTTTCGTTATCCTAATTTAAAAGAAAAACATTCCTAAAACTGGTAGCTAACACATTTACAAATATTAAAACTATACGTATAGAAACGTTTAATCATTTTGAATGAAAACTTCCTAAATGCTCAGAAAATTAGCAAAAAGGCAAAAATAGCTACTTACATAGTTCTTCGTTTGACGGTCATTATGCTAAGTTCTAGAAAACCTCTCTTCAAGAACGGTACTTAAGATAAAAAGACATCGTAAGTTTGGATCTGATAAAATTTTCCTTATCAGAGTATTAACGATGAAGAAAGAAAGAAAAAATTTTTTAAAGTGCTATCTGTATGGGAATTCCCACTTTTACTTTTGCCTATATAACCATTTGATTATACGAGGCTGTTTTGGAAGTCTGCTTATTATCTTCAGCTTTCTTTAGACTCGTGTTTCATACCAAAATAAAGTTATTTTTAATAACATTTAATATCATTATATATAGCAACTTCATTATTCATAGCCGATCTGTTAAAAGTCTACTTGTTGCCTCATCAGTTTTCTTTAACCTATTTCATTTGTAAGGTGCACTTTCATTTAATTATCCATTTTCTTGTGATTTGTAATTGTGATTGATCCATTTTCTTGTGATTTGTAATGCTGTCTTAGTCCTGGATTCATTGGGACAAATCCGCAGTGCTGCCTCCCTTCGAATCAATACTTCTTATTTTCGTTAGCTCCCAACAGGATATAAATGAAATACGAGTATTTAAGACATTGTATTTAAGACAGAGTTCTTGGGAATTTAAACAAAAATCTGGAGCACCACACCCACTGCGCACAAATACATGTACATTACAGAAAGCTTTTGGCAGTTAGACTGACCGTAACACGCTTCTTTCGGCCAACTGTGCTAGTTATTATCCGGTATTAGCCATTTTGCTAGCCGAAGTGAAACCAGCACTTTTAGTTGAACCAACACTTTTTAAACTGTTTATATTCTAGTTTCCAACATCTAATTAACTTAAATGCTAACTTATCTGTTTCTGATATCCCGCAAGTTCAGGAGACTTAAGCTGTAATCATAAGTTGTGCATTTTTTCAGTTTAAAGATTAAAGTTCTTTAAACATTCTTCTGTTTCAGAAATTAATTTCTCAGACGGGCGATAATTCGCCTGACAATCTTAGTAGGGTTGAAGGATTCAAGTTATTTACAAACAGAAACAATACATTTGTCGCCCAACTTTAAATATCGATTCCAAGAATCTACGCGACATGTAGTTTTAACTTCCTCAAGACTTTAGGTTTGCGGAACACGGGCAAGCCTCGTGGAAGGAATTGGTTACAAAATTGAAGGTAATGCTAGCGTCTGTGAACTTAGCCATTAGCTCTGGAAGAAATTCAATTTTTATCTTTGTAGGAAGAAGTTGAAAGTCCCTTTCTGCTGTATCCGTTAACATGCAGCAGAAAGTCGTATAAGTTTGATGCACTGAAGGCCGCAGTTCTGAGAGTTTTTCCTGAAGTTAAAGGGCCCAGTTAGAATACAAGTTTCGCGGAAAATATCACGTACAAGGAGAACTAACACTCTTTATTCCAAAGAAGGTTTAAATTGTGATAGTTTTGTATGGGAGAAAACCCGATGCTGTAGTCATTGAATTGATACTTTCAAGATTGCTGCCCCACGTTCAGGATTTGGGAGACTTGAGAAATCCCGGTATGTAAAAAAATTGTTTGACATGATTGTGTCGGTTTGTGTCAGAAATTAAGCATAGAGTAGAATTCTACGGAAAATTCAAAGATGGTCTTCGAAAACCCGTAGCCGACAGCGATAACAGATTTCCAGACAAGAAAATTTTAGAAGGCCGCAGAATATTTTGCTAAGTAGACAGAGTGGGGATACGTAAAATAAAAAGAATTTGGATTACAGAAAATGGGGTGTATAAGATGCCGAGCTATCTAAACTAGGACGGGATTTTGTGGCTCAGAGAGGTCAACCACAACTCGATATGAGATAATTCCCTCAATAGAATACTGTACTACATAAAAATGGATAATTGCCAGACATGCAGGATGTGTTAAAAACCATTCCATCAGTGGCGTGTTTGGTATAAGGAACACAAAAGTTAGCTTTAAAAAAAGCTCAAAACTGCATTGATTCAAGATCCTGATTTGAAATTTCCTCACCCAGAGAATAAGTTATATGTAGCGGTATATGCGTCTGATTTTTGCCGTGAGCTGTATGCAAGCTGATCAACCAGGAGCATATTTTGGTAAAATAATTTGTAGGAATCTATATTTATATTTATTTTAAATAACCAGTTAACTTTAATTTTAAGTTACTTTCCTATAAGCCTTTATTCCCCTAATTGCCAACTCTAGAATATTTAAATTTGGTATCGCGCGTTAAGTAATACAAATTCTACGAGTGGTAAAAAGGTTAAATACCAAGTTCTAGAAGGGAAAGTTAGAGAGTGTGGGCGAACTCTGTGCTTTTTGTAGCGTGGGTTTCTGTTTAGCATTAATTGCTGATTAAACGTGGCGTAACAGACCCCTGTAGCGTAATTCTACTACTTGTGGATATCTTCAGATATTGAGTTTAGTTCTTACTGATTTCAGTTACCCCCAAGCGGAGGCATAGTTTGTTAAAGTCGAGTTGATGCATTATAAATTTCTAAAGAGTGTAATAAAAGGTACTTTTAACCCTTCTTCTGTGCAGTCACTACGTTTCCAGTTTTGACACAGCAGATAAGCAAGTAGACCTTACATCTGGCACCTGAACTTCTACTCGAATCCAGTGGCTAACGATCAGGACGGGCAATCATCTGAACAAGATGCAGAAGTAGTAGACTCGATGGTGACCACCCCATTGGGTGAATTTTGCTCCTTAATACAGGGGATGAGTGCGGCAATTAAACCAGCAGCGGTGTTCGACGGCAAAAACTACGTTACTTCATTTTTGGAAGCCCTTTATACACACTTCAAGTTATATCCGGTACCCGAAAGACAGAAGATAGCTATTGCTTCGAGTGTCCTCCGAGGACAGGCAGAGTCATGATGGAAAGGAATCGGGAAATTTTTACTCGGAAAAGTGGGAAGCCTCACCTACACATTTGAAAAATTTAAAAAATTACACGCCTAAAAGCGTTCCCGATAGTTAAAGATTGTGCCAAACTTGAAGCTGATCTGTACACCTTTTACCAACCGAAAGTTAAGCATCTTACCGAGTTTATCCTGCGTAAAGTCAAGCAACTGAATATGCTATATGGAAGGAATCCCGTTAGCGAAATCATTGGCATTATATTACCAAGACTATTACCCGTTGTGCAAGACTTTATGGAACTCAGAAATACACGAACGCTGGAAGAATTATTCGAATTAGCCGTGAAGTTCCAGAATCGGCGGATAGCGGAAAATTCAAGGTTTCCTGCTCAGAGATACCATGAGCATTTCTCGCGACAGCCGGCCGCGAAAAGAAATAAATACAACGGAGGAAAGCGTTTTCTAGCCAAGCCGTCAACGAGCAAGAATGAAAATCATAAAGCCAAAGACCGCCAGCGTACCCAGAAAACATCAGGAGGAAAGAAGGCTTCAAACGAATAGAGGGGTCTGAGAAATTGAGGGTCCAGACCCTCTGTGCAAAATACCTCGAAGGTGTATGTAAATACCGTGGTGATCAAGAACTCGCAACTACCTGTAATCCAGATTCTTTTGAACAAGGCACCTGTAGAAACACTCGTGGACACCGACGCTCAAGGAAAGTTTTTAAGCCAAAACTTCTACTACCGAAATTTTCGAAGAATTTATTTAAAAATAGTAGTACGGAAATCATAGCCGCACAAGGGAAAGTTTGTGAATGCGTTGGGAAACTGTTGTAGAGAAATATGATGTCATACAGCGATAGCATCGCCCCCACTTGAAGTAGAAAAAATTAATTAGATGTTAGATGCTAGACGGAAAAGGCGTAGTAAGCCTTATCCTTTGTTTTGTAAAATTCCATAAGATGATTTATTAACTGTTTAACTCTATATAGTGTAAATAAATATTTAAATTAACCTTTCTTCGAATCAATGATAGATATAGATTTCTTCATAGACAAATTTTGGAAGGGATTTAACTTCGAATTGAAATTAGCCTATTGCGAAATTAGCCTTTCGCCACAATGGTGCATCGTTCGGTAATTTGAAAATTTGTGTTTTCTAATTTTGGATTAGCACTTTAGAAGTGTGCGAAGACTGCCAAGGTAAGCCTGAACTTTCTATTATTAGTATAACGGAAGATCTCATTGCTAAACTGAAATCGAAACGAAAGGTATTCAGGACCGCAGTGTCCAAGATATTAAAGAAAATCGAGACTGAATTAAATAAAAATGATATTAGTATAAACGTTAATGTATTAGAAGAAAATTTAGACCAATTAAACGAAAAATCAAAAGTTTTGAAAGATTTAGACTCTCAAATAGAACGTGATTTAAAACTCGAAACGGGAGAATTTGAACTCGAAATCACAACGGTTCTAGAATACGATGAGAAAGTTCAACTATGGCAATTTAGAGGAAAGAAAAAATTGAAGGAATTGAATAAGCTCGAAAATTCGGAGAATGAAAATCGGAACATTTCTAATGAAACCACTACAGATTCGAAAAACGAAAATAATACATTCACTCGTCTTCCTAAAATAGTTCTAAATTTTATGGTGATCCTTCAGATTGGTTAAAATTTATAGGTCAGTTCGAAAATGCGATTGACAAAAATCCGAATTTATCAAAAATAGAAAAATTAATTTATTTGAAAAGCTTTCTTGGTGGCTCAGCCGCCAAAGCTATTTCTGGTTTCGCCCTTATCGAAAATAATTACGAAACTGCTCTTGAACTGTTACGTTCCAGATTTGGGCAAACGAACATCTTAATTAATTCGCATCTAGGACAACTCTTAAGTATTTCACCTGTTAGAAATCCGAATGATGTAAACGGATTAAGAAAACTTCTCGATCACACCGGAGTGCAGATAAGAAATCTTGAAGCATTAAAAATAGACTCCAATTCCTACGGAAATCTTTTAACGCCTTTAATTTTGAAATTACTTCCTAATGAGTTCGTTCTTGATTATAGCCGAAGAATTAAAGAGGAAAATTGGAATTTAAAAGGTCTATTAGACTTTTTGAGGAACGAAGTACTCAGTAGAGAACGCGCAGCTTCTGTTAATTATAACTCTAAAGAGAAATTCTCTCAATTAGAAAAACCACTACCTTTCAAAGCGAAACTTTCTGCAGTCAAAACAAGTAAGCTGTCGACAGTTGAATTATTAGCAGCGTCAGCCGAATCACAGTGTCTGCTCTGCGGAATGAAAGTCATAAATCTATGGATTGCGAAACTTTAAGTGTGGAAAAGAAAAAAGAGATTTTGAAGAAGCAAGGCAGATGTTTTTTATGTTTGGATAAAAGCATAGAATAAGGACTGTAAACAAAAAGTTAACTGTAGCTTCTGCTGTAATAAACATTCAAAAGCCATCTGTTATTCATTTCATCAGAAAAAAGATAACGATAAACTTGAAAAGAAAACGTCGGATTCCAACGTTATTTCCGCTGTTTCGTCATATAATTCCGATGAAAATAGATCTAATAAAATATTATTGCAAACTGCTTCTGCATTAATTCGAAATAATGGTAAGCTGAAAATGTGAGAATTCTTTTCGATAATGGCTCAATGAGATCTTTCATAACTAAAAATGTATCTAGTAAAATGGATCTTCGGATCGTTAGAAAAGAGTCACTTTCTGTTTACTCATTTGGAGATAAAACTGCGTTAGAAAAAACCTTCAATGTTGTTAAAGCCAAACTAGAAAATATTAGCAATCCCAAACTTAGTATATATGTTGAATTTCTCGAAGTTGAAAATATATCCAATGCTCTCATCTCTCCTCCAGATTTGAACTTTGCTAAAGAAAATAAAGTTTTACAAAATTTACAATTAGCTGACTGTTGTAGGCAAAGTGACAAAATTGATGTTCTCATAGGGATAGATTTCTATTATTCTATAATTACAGGTAAAATTAAAAGAATTTCAAGAGATGTAGTAGCTACAGAATCTTTATTTGGGTGGTGTTTACAGGGTAAAGTAAATAATGAATTTAATGAATTATTAACTATGAAAGTAATAGTAAATGAAAACTTGATATCAGATCAGTTACAACAGTTTTGGAAGCTAGAAAACTTAGGTTTAGAAAGTGATACTCAGAACGACAAAACTGTTGATATAGAAATTATGAAATCCTTCGAATCTGATATCAAGTATAAGAATGGAAGATACCAAGTAAGATTACCATGGAAACCAAATTCAAAACATCTAATGGAAGATAATAGGGATGTAGCACTTGAAAGATTTAAGAAATTAAGTAACAAATTTAAAATTGATAACCCTTTATTTGTTCAATATACAGAGGTTTTAAAAGATTACGAGTTAAAACATATTATTGAACCAGTTAAGGAAGACAATCGAAATGACAAGACTCTATTTTATTTACCTCATAGAGCAGTCGTCAGAAATGATAGAACAACAAGCAGACTAAGAATAGTTTATGATGCTTCAGCACATAGACCAAAGACACTTTCTTTAAACGACTGTTTATATACGGGTCCGAACTTATATCCTGATATTTTTGATTTACTGATAAAATTTAGACAAAATTCGATAGCCTTTACAGCTGACATTACACAAGCCTTTTTACAGATAGAGTTGAATGAAGAAGATAGGGACGTTACACGATTCTTTTGGAAAGATGATCCTGATGATAGCAATGAAAACTTGAAAACCTTTAGATTTACGAGAGTTTTGTTCGGAGTAAAATCTAGTCCCTTCCTACTCGCTGCAACCATTAAGCATCACCTTAAAAAATATTAAGAAATATATCCTGAAACAGTAGAACTCTTAAACAACTGTCTGTATGTTGATGATATTATTGGTGGTCAACAAAATTTAGAACAAGCCCTGAAAACAAGTTTAGAAATTGTGAACATTTTTAATGAAGCTAGCATGTCACTACATAAGTGGCATACTAATTCAAAAGAACTCAAAGACATTTGGCATCACAAAGAATTTTCGATACAAGAATCTCCTGAAATTGTCCCCATCAAAGTGTTAGGAATTAACTGGGATACGGATAATGATAATTTTTATTTTGACGCTCAACACTTAACAAATTTCATATCCTTGTCAATTAACTCTAAACGTTTCCTATTGCAAACTGCAGGGCGTATTTTCGATCCTGTCGGATTTTACGGCCCTTTCACCATTAGAATAAAGTGTCTGATTCAGGAAATCTGGTCTGCCAAAATTGATTGGGATGAACTGCCACCTGATCTTAGTAATAAATGGAAAGTCTGGTACGAAGAAATTGAAGAACTGAACCACCTCAGAATTCCTCATTACTATTTAGAAAGAATATTAGATGATGTGAAACGAATA
>KK120007.1:351527-371663 GCA_000611955.2 Stegodyphus mimosarum
TTATGCCCCCTTTTCTGCTAAATTTGGGATCCATATTTTCTGACTTTGGTGGTCGTTTTGGTGTTGTGGAGAATATATAAAAATTTTCATACTTGATTATTGTATTTTAACTGAAGTAATTTTTATTTCCTTACTATGGTGGTCGTGTTTGGTGTCGGAATAAACCCAAGAAAATTATCTGTGAAATTATTATATTTTTATTTAAGTACTTATCAGTATTGAAGTTAATTTGTTGTAAATTCTATAATTAACTCTTATCCCTTCAAAACTTTCAAATTCAGTCCGTTGCCCTTCCAAATAGATTTATTGCTTTGTTTTCGATTTCTTCGCCCGCTAGACGGTCATCTGTGAAACCTCTGTCAACATTAGTAAAAATTGCACCCTGCGGAGAGGCTAGTTTCTACATTACTAACTCTGCCGCAGGGTCAGGGGGGCGGGTTGTTTTTGCTTACTCGCAGGCTTTTCCTATGCTGGAATGGGACCCCTCGACGAGGCTAGCAGCGATATTCGCCAATTGAGGAAGCTCTTTCTATGTGGAGTTGCACCTTCCTGCGTGTTTTTCCCTTGGGGTTGCCGGGTTGTTGGCGGTTTTCCTACCATCAAAAATCGCCAATTGAGCGGTCTTGGCGTTTTGAGTAAAACGGCTTGGGAGCTGACGAGGAGGTCTGACGGAACACTGACATGCAGCCATTTTGACGGAAGGAGACGGAGCTGAAAGCGTCAGCGTTATCAGAGAAACATCGATGTCGGAAGAAATAGACGAGAGAAGGATACTATGGAGGGCGACGAAAATGTCTAAACTTATTCACATCTAATCACTTCTTTTTTTTCTCTCCCTAGAAAAACCAGTAACCATATCTACAATGTATCACTGTTTACATCACTACTACATCACTGTTTGGAACGTCAAATTGGGTAGCGCAGGGATGTTGGCCGAAGTTTGTTTGTCGTCTGTATCTACAATGTTAAATTCCCTGTTTGGACTGGTATGATTGTTTTTACTTTTTTCCACTCCACCGCCACCTATGTAACTAATTGTAAAGTATTCAGTATTATCTTAATAAATTCCATATTTAATTTTAATTTCTTGTAATGTTTTCACTTTAATTTAGAACACTGGACCTGTCTAATGAGAATTGTTTATCCCAATATTGACTTATCATTTGGTATTGAACTTAAAACCTATACACAAACTCTTAAGAATTAAAAGCTCCAACACCAGTATGTCAACAGAAAAATTTTTGATGGCCTTTAGACGATTCGTATCAAGGCGAGGACATTGTGACACAATTTACTCGGATAATGCCAAAACTTTTCAAAAGGTAAATCGACAATTCGAATATTTTTCAAAAGTACTGAAGGATTCCAAATTTCAAGATTTTATTGCCAATAAAAAGATAAACTGGAAATTTATCGCAGAACGTGCTGCATGCTGGGGAGGATTTTATGAACGTTTAGTGAAGTCTGTGAAGGATTGTTTGAGAAAAACACTTTGAAAAGCCCTATTACATTTTGAGGTGTTGACTATTATTTTGACAGAAGTTGAATATGTCATAAATCAAAGACCTTTAACTTATACTTACAATGACTTGGAAGAACCAGAGCCTCTGACACCAGCACATTTTCTCAACTTTGGTCGAAAAAACCATCATTATCCACTTCATTTTATCGAGATGATTGACAAGAATTCGAATAGAAGTTGTCTGATGAAACGACAAGTGTACCAAACAAGACTTTTAGAACATCTCTGGAAAAGATGGAAGGAACAATATCTGCTTGACTTGCGAACGGCCCACCATTCGGATAATCTTAGCCATAGTAAAGAATTAAAGGTTGGAGATGTCGTTCTCTTGGAAGGATCTACAAAGTCCAAACTCTTATGGGAACTTGGTGTGGTAATAGAGTTATACAGAGGACGAGATCAACATGTTCGTTCTTGTTTAATTAAGACATCCAAAGGACAAATTAAGAGACCCATACAGCTCTTATATCCTTTAGAAGTTGTGAACAAACTTTAGAACTATTGACTGCACTATCAACTCCGATATTTAAGGAGAACTTTTTGAACTTATTATTCAATAATTTCTTATGTTTAATTGATTAATTTGTTTTATTTTATATTTTAGTAGATGTTCAGAAGAATATTTTTTCCTTTTTTTTTAATTTGTGACAGTAAGTAACTGTAAGTATTTTCATTTTATTTGGATTTTTTTAATTTGTGACAGTAAGTAACTGTAAGTATTTTCATTTTATTTGGATTTAATTGTTGTTATTCTTAATTGTGTGGACTCCATGAGTTCAGGTGGGGAGTGTAGAGAAATATGATGTCATACAGCGATAGCAGCGCCCCCACCTGAAGTAGAAAAAATTAATTAGATGCTAGACGGAAAAGGCGTAGTAAGCCTTATCCTTTGTTTTGTAAAATTCCATAAGATGATTTATTAACTGTTTAACTCTATATAGTGTAAATAAATATTTAAATTAACCTTTCTTCGAATCAATGATAGATATAGATTTCTTCATAGACAGATTTTGGAAAGGATTTAACTTCGAACTGAAATTAGCCTATTGCGAAATTAGCCTTTCGCCACAACTGTCGTTTAACATTCAGGTAATAAAAGGAAGTTTTGGAAGTTCTATTTTTTGTTGTTAAAATTTTACAAAATAAAGTCATTTTAGGTACAGAGTTCCTTAGGACGGCGAACGCCACAATAAATTTTGCGGAAAATTTTCTTGTCTTGGGTAGGGTGCCAAGAGTCGTTGAAGAGGCACGTATATCGGAACTCGACCTCGAGCATCTAAAGCAAAGTGAAAAAGCCAAGCTGGAAGCATTAGTAAGTTTTCTCTACGTTATTTCCTGAGAAACCTGGTAATACAGGTTGTCACCCATGGTATTTAATTAAAATCAAGTGAATCTTCTAAAGCAAAACCTTATCGTTATGATAAGGAAAAATAATCAATGATTGAACATCACATAAAACATAAGGGATAAAATAATAACTCCCATCATGTGAATATGGTAGCCCAGTTGTGCCATGCAGAAAAAGAAATAATTTGCCGCCCTCGGATCCAAAATCTTGGCGTTTTGCCTTTGATTACCGGAAATTAAATAGCATGACTAAATTCCCTATTTACCCTTTACCGGTAACAGAAGAAGCAACACGAAATGTTAGGTCTACAGAATTTATGACCACTCTTGATCTTACTTCAGGCTACTTTTAAATAGCGATGAAACCAGAAGGCGTGAATAAGACGGCGTTTATTACAAAATCGGACACTGCGTTTTTACGCATGCCGTTTGGGCTTTGTGGGGCCCGTCAACATTTCAACGCTCTATGGACGATATTCTATGTCCTATCCTCGGGAAATCCACGATAATATCACCGATTGTTTTCGATGATATTATCGTAACTAGTGACACTATTGAACAACATGTGGAAGATTCCACGAAGTTTTTTCATTATTAAAGGAAGCAGGTTTTACGATTAATGCTGCAAAATGTAAGTTCGCAACTAAGGAATTGCAATATTTAAGGTACTAAATTTCAGCTAAGGGTATCGAGACTAAGGATTTTAAAATAAAAGCAATAAAAAATTATTCTCCGCCAAATACGGCAAAGAAACTTTCATCTTTTCTTGGCATGTCTTAATATTACCGTTCTTTTACCCAAAATTTTTCCAATACTGTTGAACCTCTGTTAATTTTAAAACGGAAGAAATCTAAGTCTGCGTGGACAACGGAGGCAAACACGGCTTTTGAACGATTAGAAACAGCTCTAATTAATGCCCCAGTGTTAAAATTCCCGGAAGGGGGCGAGAACTTGGAGATTGCGGCTGATGCTTCAGATTACGCCGTGGCTGCAGTTTTAATGCAAAGAGGGCACCCCTTGGCACTTTTTAATGAAACATTATACCAGACACAAAGGAATTATACGGCGACTGAAGTTAGAAACTGAGTTACGTCTGCCGTGTTATGGCAGTTCAGAAGTTCAGAGTTTATTTTGGAAAAGCACCAGCTACAATCTACTCAGATCATGCGGCCGTAGGTAGATTATATTCTGGAAAGAATTTCACTCCTAGATTAATTAGATGCGACTTAAAGTTACAAGAATACAACTTAATAATTAAGCACACTCCCGGCAAGGAAAATACCGTAGCTAACACGTTGTCAAGAATTAAACTGGATGAAAATGGTGATCAAATAAAATGTGCTATGTTAAGTTCTAAAGTTTTAGGTTCCCGGGAGACAATCCTAGCTGAACTGCTAGAGGATCCAAAATTCGATAGTATCTATGCTTATTTAAACGATCCAGATAATTTTGAACATGTAGATCTTCCTGCAATTTGAAATGCGACCCAAAATTACGAGATCATAGATAATCTGTAGTTCTATACTAAATCGATAAATGAAAACCATGAATTCAAATTAATTCAAAATAATTCTCGTTGCCTCAAAAACAAAATTATCAAGTATGACGTCATTCAAACACGTCCACTTTACTTCGGGTTGTCCCGTGGTTCACAGATGACTGCTACCTAGGCCTCGCCACTTTCCTGTAGTTCCACCTGTTACGTGATCTAAGATGGCGGCTTCATGTTAAAGTCCTGAACCCATTGTTCTCTTCTTCCTGATCTGTTGTTTCATTATGTAATGATTTCCACGACGCATTTTTTGTACTTAGTGGATCGTGTACCCTGTTACGAATTGCTTAAATTCGTGAATTCGAATTTTCTGTAATCAGTTACGCGCAGTTGCCACAGTTTAATTTGTACGCATAACTTGTGTATTTAGCAAAGTTTCAGCTTTGAATTAAAACTTTCTTAATACTCTGTTATACTGTCAAAGAGCGATAACTCTCTTCTCAGTCTAAGTACGGGTTGAAGACTTTATTCTAACCTGACACAGTAAATGAACTTACAATTGACGCCCAACAGTCAAGAATAATATACTTAGATAGAGCGACATATACTTAAGCGCCCCAAGACTTTAAGTGATTGTAACATCGATAAGCCTGTGGAAGGGTTTGGGTATATATTTTATACAATGCGAGACTCTATGAAGTGTGCTATTAGCTTCAATGATAGAAACTCAGTACGATGGTAGTTTTGACTTTCATAGAAGGATTAGAAAGTCACTTTTTAATGTCGCCTGTACGTGAAATACAAAGGGAGGCATAGGAACTGCCGCAGTGAGAGGTCAAATGCTCAACTGGTTCAAAGGCTTAATGAACATTTTGCTTTGAGAACTAAGAAGTACGAAGTATAAATTGGTTGTAATTAAAACTCCGCATTTTGAGAGCATTTTTCGGAGTTAGAAACCTGCCCGAGTTACAACTAGGACTAGGGCTTGTGCGTATTGATGGTAAAGCGAAATCGAAACTCAGCAGCCAGAGCATTTCATAATTTAAATAAATGCTTATTTTGGTTTTAAAGAAAGAGCATATTTATTTTTTATAATTTTCATATTTGTTTGTTACATATTACTTATTTTTCGACATAAAAATAATATAAGAATCCTTTTAAGAAATAATGCTTACGCAACGCTTATCATAGCACACTCCAAGTAACAACCTTTCAGAACTCAACTCGCTTTGCCACACAGCGAATCTTAATAACTATGCAAAAACATTACATTATATTGCCAATTAGAAAAGCCTATTAATTATATAAAAACATTAAACTATGTTCCACTACAGGCTCAGGCTGTAAACATCAGAAGCCTGGGAATGAAATAACAGCTTTTGTTTTGAAGAAAGTGCGGACTGTGAAATAGCTGCACGGGAGAAAATTCGATGGTAAAGTCATACAAGTACTACTGCTACGTTCGTTGCCTGCTGCGCATTCAGGTCGTTTTAGTGTTACGAAATCCAGGTACTTTAGACTAACTGTTCAAATTGGCAGTGAAATTTAAATGTTGATGCGTTTCAGAATATTTACGTAGGCGAGAGTAAGACGAAATATTTTATGGAAATTTCAAGAAATTTGTAGCCAAGGCAGGAGACAGATTGTACAGGAAGACATATTTTCGAAGATGGCAGAATTTGTTGTTGTGTAATGGCGATCATCAAGATTAAAAGCGTTGGGATAAGAATAAAGCGGCGTCATAGAGGTCAGTCAAACTTTTAGAATAAAGAAAAAGGCCTCTCAAACTCAATTAAATATGGTTAGAGTTAAAAACGTAGAACTGCCACATATGCAAGTCCAGTTAAACATAATCTCTTCACTAGCTTGGCTAGAAACAAGGGTGCATAGCAGCTGTTTGGCGAAAACTTGTTTTTTAAATTTCAAAATATAGGCTATTTCAAGTCATAGGTAAGAATATGGTAATAGGGCAAGGAAATTACAGAGAGCGAATAAGGAGTGTAACATTAAATGTGCAAATCAAGATTGAAAAGCATAAGGTTACTCATATTATTCTTTGTGGTTAGAGATTTCGCTGTATCAATAAT
Source organism: Stegodyphus mimosarum (assembly GCA_000611955.2). Classification (NCBI taxonomy): domain Eukaryota; kingdom Metazoa; phylum Arthropoda; class Arachnida; order Araneae; family Eresidae; genus Stegodyphus; species Stegodyphus mimosarum. The sequence goes on from KK120007.1 coordinate 357,976, forward strand.
TGTACACTATTGTACGCCGTATGTATTGTAGCAATATACCAATAATTGAGGAAACTATTAGATAAATATAGTCTGTTGCAAATCAAGACGCTTTATTCGTAATATCATCCCTAGAGGTTGATTCATTTGAACCATGAATTGAAAGGGTAAAGGCTGGAGACGGCAGAAGGAGCTGGAGAATTGTATGGTGCGTTTCGCTGCATTTCCTGATGCTTTGATGCTTTGGTTGCATATTCTGGTTTACAGCGAAAATTAATTGGGCTCTTACTAGAGCTTATCATAGAATCCCACGAGGGGCCTCACACATAAGGGTTCATCAAATGAGTCCACCATAAAGGTGTGTACCTTAAGATAAAATATAATAAAAATAAGAAAACATTGAGAAGCATTGTCTCTTAAATCTCACTGGCGGGTGAGGATGCGATGACAGATTGCCCTATCAGGGGTGTGGCTGCATTCCTATGACTCCTGATGAGCTACTGAAAATTTTGTAATCCAAAATTTGCAATAAAATTAATACAAGTTTACACATGATTTTGTATCTGCGTGTGTGCGCTATCTAAGAGAAAGTAGTAAATGGCCTATTATTCCTGTCTTCTGCAAGTATTTCGTAAACGAATATATCTGCAAAGCCAGCGGACGTGTTTTGCATAGCTTTATGATAAAATTTAGCATTTATTCTATGCAGAAAATCAGCACTTTCAGGTCAGCATGCAGATTTTTGTTTCTAACGTAATATACAGTTCCGGAGATTACCCTGAGAATCTTGTTTTAAATTTTTTGTAGGGAATAGATGTCACTTTCGCTGACGCTTGCCCAGGTAGGCGAAGCGTATGTAAGAATAGGCCGTATGACTGAGGTTTAAATTTGCCTTTTATGATACGATTTAGAAGGGGGTATAATCTCAAGGCTACTCCCCACGCCTTGCTGCGGACTCGTTTGATGTCAGAAGACCATGTGAATGAGCGACTCCAAAGTAGACAGCTTGGGTGACTTTTGGAACTTGATGTCCGAAGAGGGTGATGTTATTGGTGATGTTGTCTTTGGTACGAAATTTTATAAGTAAGACTTGCGACTTCTCTGGATGAACTCGGGTCTTGCATTTAGCGCACCAGTCCTCGATAACAGGATTTTTTTCTTGTAACTTGGCAAGAGCGTGTTTCGACTGACAAGACTTTATCAGGAGTGCCATGTCTTCTGCACAGCAGGCAAGCAAGGCGCTGTGATCATTGCTGAAGTCCGAGAAATCATTTACTTATAAAATATACAAAATAGGACTGATAACACTTCCCTGTGGGACACCGCTAAGGATGATTCTGGCACTTGAGATGATGTTTCCTTGCCGGACAGGGATTGCCTGAAAATTAAATTAGACGTTTTTAATACCTCTATAATTAATGTATGTTCATTAACTCTAAAGTGTGCTTTGTGCAACCTTGCATTCATCATCTGTATTGATATTCCTTGGAAGGATTAGATTAAAGAAGTTCGGCTGGTGGTTCTCTCCTGCTGCTTGTAGTCGTGGTTGCATATTTGATTGCAGGAGAGGTTAAACATTTGTTTAATGTGACTCCAAGTTCCCTTTGTTAATGTGACTTGATTAAACTGATTGATGCCCAGTCTCCAACAATTTAAAATATAGCCAATACAATGTTATTCCCTATTAAAACTATTAATTTCATCAAATATTTCAACGCCTTTCCTTGAGACAACAACCTTACTTCAGTCTGCAGCAAAAGGAACTCATATTAACTTATCATATTCTTCACAAAGAAGTATATTGAGTTTGCTTTGAGAGTTCATTATTATACACGCTTCATTATTTTTACATTTACATTTATTCATGAACGCTTACTTGTTGCGCAATTAAATCGCACAAAGAAACAAAATACAAGAAAATCTCGTGGAAGAATTACTAAGAAATCGCAGTGTTATGATAATGAGAATTCAATATGAATTCTTGACATTCAGTGTTTATTCATTAATTCCCAAATTCACTGTATAAATTCTCTGTTCTTCAGGTCTACTAATCATCTTTCTTTCTATCTGGTTTGGCTTTGTTAAGCTGCGAGCGGATTCTAGAAATTCTCGAAGGATAGCGATACTTCTCGAATGTGGAATTCCAAAGAATGGGAAACATCGTCTGCTACAGTTGATGCAAATTTCAGCTTGTCGAATTTCCCTTTCAGAATATGAGATTCTAAATTTCTTTTATTATTATTCTTTTTTTTTTTGTTTCTTTTTCTACATTTCATTCAGTATCTATTTATTTGTATTTTTTAGGGAGAGACGGAGGATCTCCTGGGAGGTACATGAGGAACTCTTAGAGCAGCATTGAACACAGACTAGGAAATTGTTCCTCTATATTGTCAGATCGGCATTTTTCGACGTGAATCATTATGAACAATAGAAAGTATACCTAATTTTAAAAATTCCTAAATGTGTAAATCCTTTATAAAAAGGGGAGATTAACTTCTCGTAATGCCAAACAAACTATTGCTTTACTAATATTTAGGGAAGTTATTTTATATTATGAAAAGCGAAGAGAAAAATGTGCGTTCTGTGGACACCTTCAGCTCGTCAACGTTCACGTTTACAAGTTGTTGCCATACCTCTTTTTATATTATCGGTACTATTTTTATCTGAGACATAAATTGATAAAAGTATGCGGATGATGAAGTTGAAAAAGTTCCAAATTTTGGGTTAATTCATTTGCTCTTTTGATATGTTTATTCACAGAGATTATACTAACAGTTAACACAAAAAATACTGACTCAGTAATTGAAAACACTGGAAAATATCAAAATGTTTAATTTAACTATTGTTTGCTGATGAAGATGAAGATGGAAATGATTTGTAAAGGAATTAAAAATTGAATCCTAAGTTTTAACAGCTTTATTTTGGAAATAGGTAAGATGTTATTTTTATATATTTAAAGTTGTTAATATTAAGATTCCAATTATATAATCAGTAGGTTGTTGCAAGCCTTATTATTAAGGTCTAATTTTACGATTTGCATTCTGCAACTTTTTTTGTTACTTTAAACGTATTATGAGAAGAATGAGTTTTAAGAGCTGAGTTAGCTACTTCAGTTATTTTTTATTTCAGTTACTATTTGCTGCTACTTTAGTTATTATTTCCACCATTAGCAGTGAAATCTGCGTCTTCATTAATGATTCAGAAAAGTGAAGAAAAAAAAAACGTGTGTATAATGTGGAAGCACTCAGCTGATCAATGTTTACGTTTGCATGTAATGTTTTCGAAAATTAGAGTAATCAAATCAATCTGAAAGAGAGATCATTAATAAAAATTTTAGCTCTGTCCATGAACTCGATGAGTTAACTTCAACACTGAGCAGTCAAAAAGATAAGTTCTCTCCGTGTGTTCGGTGAGTTAACATCAATATTAACATATAAAAAATTGGAGACAGATTATTTAAGATTGAAAACAAGGTTGAATGTTGGAAGGAAACAAGTAGTACGTTGGTTGGTCATTTAATTTATTGATTCGTTAGCGAATCGAGGGTTTGTTAAGGTGTGAATAAAAGACTCAAATTGAAATAAACTCTTTAGTATAGAATCTATTGGACTCTTTGTAATTGTATTTTGAGAAGGTAAGTATCTTCATTATTTTAAGTCTTTTCAGTTGAAGTCTAAATCTCTATAAAAGTCGCACATCTTTTCATCTCTTAAAGTTTTCAAAATCAAACCAAAGTTATTTTCACATACATTGTGTTTTAATTTGCATAATGTTATCACTGAAAGATGCATCTGCTAACGCAGATCAGAATGAGATATTTGCCCAGCAATCTTTCTTTCATGGCCAATGACGGCAATAAGAATCTGAGCTAGCAATTTAAGTTTACCATATTATGGGTGTTTTCGAGTACGGAAAATAATGAGTATGATAATGGATTTCATTTTATTACGTCGTACATAAGAAAATATTATATTATTTATTAAATATTACGCATTTAGTTTCAGATAAAATTATTTTTATTAAAGAATCTGAGCGATTAGCTGCTATTGTAGCTAACAGTGTCTGCATAGAAATAGACTGATGTAACTGAAAAAAATAGGCTAAACAACAACTGGTTTGCAGAGATTTCAGCTTCAGGATTATTTCTAAACTTTGTGGATTCCTTGGTAGGAAATTTCGAAAAAATAGGAGTTTGGTGGTAGATTGGCAGTAGTAAAAACTAAACAATTAGACTTTTCCCTTTGTGTGTCTGTTGCAGAAAGAGAGAGGGAGAAGTGCTTTCTATTCCCTTGATGAGATAGTAAGCCACGGAGGCGAGGCACGCTTCAAGGAATTAAAATGCGTTTGAAATAAAAGTTTTACATGAAAATTGCTAAAAAGCCTCTCGTTGCAGAACTGCATGAGATAAATGTATGAGACAACTTTTCCTCAAAATACGGGGGGACTTGACTTTGAGATTGGCGCCATTTATTGTTTAAATACCTTGAACTCCAAAGCAAACAACAGATACCATAAACGTATTATTTCCTTGAGAGACCTTTTATCGAAGGATGAAATTATCTCCGAAGTTTCCTACAGGGTTGGAGATAAGAAGAATTCCCTGCTAGTCTTTTCTTGCGGTAATGTGGAAAGATATATAAAGCGCCTAATTTTAATTGCTATGTGGTTATAAGTTGGTTCGAAAAAGGCTGTGGCGGACTGTGAGGATCAATTAAGTTCAAGTGAGGCTCGGTTGCGTCAAAAAATGACTTTTAATTAATAAGTAAGTCTTGAGTTAAATAGGAAAGGTTTTGTCAAAAAAGAGGAGGTCTTTGGTGGATTTTTGAACTTTTGGCTTTTGCTTTCAGTTAGATAAGAGTTAAGCAGTACTCATGCAGTCTTTATAATAAATTCGCTTGTCTGATATCAGAGAAAGTCCACGAAATTCATCATGGCATGGAGGTGAGATTACGCCTGTCGTTGGCAAGAGCCTGGGTCACCATACAGGTGACAGTATGACTTTGTTTAGTTCTGTCCCCAATTTTGAAGGATTGCATACCGGGCTGAATGGCTCCGTGGGTTTTTCACCTCCCTTAGTTTAGCAATATGCAGAAAAAAAATGCAAAAAGAGGGAAAGAAATTTGCGGGGGATAATAAGTAGAAGTGTGTGACAATGGAGCACAGAGATGAGACTAATATTATGGTGACAATTCTCGAGCATTGCGAAATAAAGTAGAAACTACTGAAAACGTAGAGGCCTTGAGGAAATTATCAGCTACATTGAATGATTTAGTGTTACGAAGGAGATAGATAATTCTGAGAAGAAAATGCCATGATCTGGGTGTTGTTCTTATGATGGGTGTAATGCAAAGAAATACCTAATTTATGACACTAAAAGTGATGATCAGCTGAAACTCTTGTCTTCGGGAGTGTTCGTTAATGAGTAAAGGAAGTTAAAAAGGGTCGTGAGCATTCAAATTCCTGATTTAGCGGTTTCAAATATCAGTTTCTGGCACCGACTGATGATGTGCAAGGATCCGGTTCAGTGTTCTTATCTACGAAGTGTAATATGAACGGAGATATTGGAGAAAACTGCACGCTACAAATAATAACAAAGAGTATTGAAAACTAAGTGACCTCTTAGGACAAGGTACATTTATTCATTTGCAGCCTAACGCTCTGCGTGTTATCCTTCAGCATCATGTAAGCTTGTTTTATATTCCGGATTCCCAATGTCCGCTCATGTAAGTACCATTAACCTCTTCTTAGTTTGTACAGTTGATTATGTAAATCTAATTTTTTTGAATGTAAATATTTTTTCAGGAGTTTAGAACAAATTCTTTATTTGTATGTAGATTATGATTTTAATATGTTAATATGGCATTTAAGAACTTGTACAAAAATGTAAATAATTTTGTAGTTATGGTATGTCTTTATCTAGGATTATGTTTTCTATCCACGACAGAACAGATAAAGGAAATTTTAAACTGTGTTATCTTATCTGACTTGGGGTTAATTATTTGCGGCTGTATTTGATTGAATCAATTATTCTTTTGTAAATAAGATTCCTAAAGAAGAGGCACCTGTACCTATTCGTCTTCAAAATGACAGAGTTTAAAATAAAATCAATCAAAGGCAAGGTTTTTGTTTTATCTAATTTTGACTTTTCTCTCTACTCCCTTAACGTAACTGAAATTAAAAAGGCTATTCTTTTAGATGTGATCGGTAATATCAACAGTCTAATTGAAGATCTAACTGCTAATTTCATGAAGTCTACATATAAAAAATAATTGGTAATTGAATAAATTATTTTATCTTTGTAATCAGCTTCACGAAACATTTCAATTCTTAAGCTTGACTAAAATATGCTTTCATTCACTATGTTTAAAATATAAATTATTTAACTTATAAAAAAATTAATATGAGAACAAGCAAATTTAAACTGATTTCATTTGTAAAACAGTACAGTATTCTAAGTGAAGCTTTTTAAATTCTTGGGCCTTATTTTCATGGTAGAATATTTCATTCCTACGTATTTTTGCCACTTGTACCAATACATGCTCCTTTTATCCTCAACTCCAGGCATGTGCAAGCCGTTCAGATTAACATCAGTGCAATCTTTAAACCACCAGCCACTTTGTCTTGTCATTGCACAATGTTCTGCAACATCTACATCAGTTTTTCTGTCTTTCGTAGAGAAAGGTCGATCATCGCTCAATATCATGCCACTTCCTAAGAAATAATAATAATAAGACAAATATAAACACTAATATTCTTTACAAAATCATTCGATGGTATTCTTTATTTGAATGATTACTAAGCTGAAAAAAAAACAATGATTTTGTGAAGTCACTTTTCTGTTAAAAATAATCCCTTTCCTTTTACCAAGGATAGAATTGGCATTAATTTCTACCATTTTCTGCTAGAAAGTATGCTTTGAAATATTTCTTTAAACATTTTACCCGTAGAACTGTTGCAACCAATCTGCGTATGAATTGAACTGAACCCACAGTTTGGGAAGCATTCACTAAAGCAAGCTGCTTCAAATTTTTTTTATCTGTTATTCAAAATATTTGCTGCATATCAGGAACCCTAGTAGCATCGGAAATAATATCAATATATCAATTTTACAGCACCAACCTTTTCGGTTATTACCTGAATCAATTTTTGATGACTGTTAAAGGGTCTTTTCTGCCCTCAATCTCTGAGGCTTCAACAGCATTCTACGATAGTCTCTGAAAAATGTTTTCCCAAGCGGCAACTATAAGGCATTTACTAAAGTGAGGCCTCCCAAGTGACCGAGCGTTAAATTCGCTGAATACTGGTAATTCAGTCCGAGGTTCGAATCCTGCGAACGGCTAGCTGCATGGCCGTTTTCGTGATGTTTTCCATGTGTAACCAGTATAGGTGACAGTTTTCCTTAGAAAGTCCTCCAGGAAGATATCCATCCCCTTAAGTAGATGGCCCTTGAGGCTTTGCCGTAATCACATAAAGCCCAAAATCAATTAACTAAAGCGTCAATATATGATTGGTTTTTTTATCAGAAGCGTCCGCAAATTAGCTGTAGTTTCTCCTTGTAAAGCAGCAGTCACATATAAGACTTTCGAGATTTAACCTCACTGATCTGCCAAATTCATTAATCATATTGAATTTGTACATATTGCATCAGAATTTTCCATCATATGGGTAGATCATGATAATGGGTCAAGATGATTAACTGGCGTTGTTATTCACAAACGAATGATCTAGCGCGACCAATCACAGAAGTATGAGGTGTAAGGTTATTCACAGATTGAGTCCAAAAATTTCTTCTATAATCTGTGTATTTTTTATTTTTATTTACTCACTTGTTTTATTTATTTATAATTATTTTTATTATTCTGTTTTTAACACTGAAATAATTTTTAATTCACAAATAATTTTAGGTTCTTAATTGCATTATTCTCAATCCCTAGCTCTTTTTCAGTTTCACTTATGTAGTGGCTACTTTCTCGTTCACAATATCAGCAGTTTTCCCTTCAATAAGGAGGTAGCCGATGCTGAAATTTTCTTCATTTTAATAAGAGTCGCTTTTATCGAATTCTTTGCATTAGAGAGATTTATATAGTTATAGCTTATTCGGAAAGGTAATAGCTATAAGTAATTCAAGGAGAAAAATAGAAATGAGGCAAGTTCTCCTTAAAATGCGAGAAATATCGCAGATCAGCAAAGCTACTTGCAAAGCAAAATCACGTGACTGTAAGAAGGACTATTCAAATAAATGGATTGGTCCATGGCTCCAGTATAGTCGTAGTTGAAGGAGTGCACAGACACTTCTGGAAGCTTCGAGAACAATTGCTTCAGACTTCTAAAATGCATTTTCTTAAACAAACTTGAGAATATTACCAAATATCAGAACTTGGCAACGAAAATTTCCTTAATTCTTTTCAAGAGATTTTTAGACTATATCTTAAGACTCTAAGTGAGCTAGCCTCTTTCCCACTCAAATGTCAGTCACTTCAGAGTTCGAAAAGTCTACAATGAAAAACGTGGAATAAGCACAAAGGGACAAATGATTATAAACGATATGATGATTAATACGTTTATTCGTATTTTTGTTTCGAGTACTTATCATTCTGAGAACTAAAAATTATATTTTAAAATTGCATAATTTTTCAAATTTTGCAATAATTTATACATTTTATTTGCTTACGCGGCGTTTTGAAAATTATTAATATTATTTGTAAGCTGGCTACCTTCCATGCTAACCCTCTCAATTATCTTGTTAAACATTTTCACACACTTGTAATACTCATATTTCTGAATGAATATACTCTTATATATCACGTACTTCAACATTAAAAAACACTTGTATTTCTCAGTGCATCCGTCTAACACTATGTAGCTTATTTGTTAATAATCATTTCGAAATGGTTTACTTATTTCAAGGGAAAATTATACGTAACTTTGCAAAAATATCAATCAGAATCATAGAAGGATCACGAAATCATTCTATTGCGTGTAAACGTACTACACTCAATTGTATAAAGTGGTAGCCTTGTAGATGCAAAAAATACGCACAAACTTCTGTGGAGTCATCGAGAATGTCCCGAATGCAGGCATGAAAATACTGCAAACGGATCTTTCCATCTTTCCCAGTAAATCTAACATTGTTCTCTGGAATTGAGCAGTAAAACTTTCAGATAGGTAACACTCCGCCAGTAATTGCCGACTAAGAAATGATACTGGAAGCTTGATGATACTGAGTTGCTAACTTCTGAACAGAAGAAAAAAAGAACGCGGAACGTTCTGGCGGATAAAACCTTCTGACTTCAAAACATGTAGCCATCTGCTGTGTGACAGAGAAAAGACACATTCTCCTCTTATCGAAAAAAAAAGTGAAACAATCCGTCAAAAAGTAAAAGAATGGAAAATATCTAGAAATACCTACTCTTTATTTTCAGAATTAACGAAGTTCTCGTAATGGCGAAAAAAATATCACTCCCTTCAAAAATCTAATAACCTCTTCCCTAAGCTACATTCACTTCTTATCAAGTAAAAATGAAGCAGTAGTAGCTGAAAACCATAGAAGAAACAATCGGAGGACTCAGCATCTTAAGTTCAGGGTATTCCGTATAGATTGACTTAGAAATCATCTTGGCGTATATTGTTCCAGAATAGTGTACACCAGAGTTCCAATCCGCCATAAAATGACAGAACTGAAGATCTCTAGCATTCTTCTCTTCATTTTCAAAATTAACCAAAGTCTTCAAATGACAAAAAAATCACACTTTACAAAAAAGCTAATAACCTTTCTTCTGAGGATAATATCCACAGAAAATAAGCAGGATATTCCTTACGTGTGTCATTATTTACTGAACTCCTCATGATTGTGTAAGTCAAATGAATCTGAATTATTCCCAGCAGTTTATTGTTGTCCGTGCTTTCTTCTTCTTTCTTTAAAATCCAGCTCTCTTATAAGTTCAGGCAATCAGGATTCATGAAATTTCCATTGGCATGTTCTTAAAGAATTTCACTAATATTCACTAGAATGCTCTTTTTGCAATAGTCCAGCATAATATTTGTGGATCAAGGTATCATTTGTATGTAACTGAAATTGAAATCTCGTCGGAGGTTCATTAATAAACAGAGTAATTAAACCTGAAACAAAATATCACGTTTAACTTAACCCTAGCAGGTACAGGCAAAAGTCTTGGGTGCACCAGAAACTTCATTAAAGATCGAGCAGGTATAGCTCTCAGTCACTAACCAACTATAACAATAAGAATAAAGGTGATGATAGTTTTTTAGAGGGAGGTTTAGAATTTTATTATTAAGAGATTAGGACTAAGAGAATGGTTATTGGAAGAAAACTAGAAAAAGGGTCGTTAGAAGGGTTACTGTGTAATGGGCGAATCAATTATTAGTCCACTGGATGAGACCAGAGCTCGAATACTTTGTACCTTGGGGAAAGGAAAAAAATCTAATAAAACAAGTTTTACATTAGACATTCATAACTCATTTTTATCATGACACAGCAATCAATATCATGACTCACCTTTTCACCATTTCAGTTCTAATTTGTTGTCATGCCTCTATTTTTATAATTCATTTTGCTTATTATGGATTTTGTTAGTCTTTTATTGTTACGATCGATACAAGTAAGTATTGTTACAGAGATCGATAATTGTTCTTAAAGATTCTGAAAAGTTGAAAATTAAATATTTTGTTATATTGCGTTTGTAATAGATGGGGTTACTCTGCATATATCTTATCTAATTCTGTGTGTTAAGTTCTTGGTGGATTTGTTTCATATTAGAATGAAGATGTTGAAGTTTGATTATCATTCTTTTGAAGGATATATCAATATTCCTGGGTGTGCGAATATGAAATTTTTTTGTGAGAGGACATGAGAAAAGATAGTGATCACCGTCCCCATTTTGGAAGCATATACAGATATCAGTGTCTATTAAGTTCCTTTGATGAAAATAAACAGGATATGGTTCATGTCCAATAATATAACTTGTTAAAAAAGATTTTGTACTCTTGGTGTCAGTATTGCAGTTGGAGTAGAATAGGTATGTACGTCATCCTGTAGGTGCATAATTCCGTTGTTCTTGCCATATTTGAACAATTTGTTCTTTTATGGAGTGTCTAAGATAAGATTTGGCGAATTTTATATACAGAAAATTGCTTTCTTGATTAAGAGCAGCTTCTTTGGCAAGTTCGTCAACTGTTTCGCTCCCGGTATTTCCACTATGACTTCTTATCCATGATATATGAATATTTAGCAGCAGCAGCATACTTAGCTCCAGCAGCAAGACATAGCTATCAAATTAAGTTTTGTCAAGTGTTTGACCGCAGATAATGTTGAAAGATTGTTTACGAACTTAACTCGCTTTCACTTTCTAATTGCTCGTACGAAAACGTAAATATTTTACACTTAAATTTGGGTGTTAAGGGGAAGCAATAGAAATGGTAGAACAGAAATAACTTAAACAAAACTGGTTCGAAGCTAAAACATTATTATGCCACCACCGAATTATAGCTAATCACATAGTCTTGCAAATATGTGTTCCATCTTACATATAATTGTTAAGAATTATTGCATCATTAGAGTAATTAATAAGAGAAAAAAATTTCTATTCGCATATTTTATACACCTTTGCTCAAATGAGTTACTTTACATCATCCAGCCGTTTTTGATACGAGTGAAGATCATTTATACCATCTAAACTTTACATTGCTAACCTGCATTTCAGCAGTTCTAGCGGTAGAGAATACAACGTTTCTTTAATTCTAAGATGTATATTTTCCCCCATCCCCGTATATGTTATTAAAAAAGACCTCTTAAAATAAGTTAGTTTCTCAGGATTTTCTGTAGTAGTTAATATTTGAGTGATAATTTTTTTAGCATAAGTATTTTTCTGGTAAAAACAGATATATTTATCATTTAGCATTTCTTTATAACAAGTGTCTGTTATATATAATTGCATTTAGCACCTACTACAAATGATAATTTAATACGCATGCTTCACAGTATATACAGAACTTAAATTTCCTGTAATCAAAGCGAATCCTCAGTCAGTGAATTCGGTTTCATTGGAAGCTATTTCACATTCATGAAAACCTACCTTTTTTTCTTACTGATCCAAATTCCAACCATTACTTGATTCTTTGCTAGTTTCCCATACCGTTTTTCAACGGTACAATGTGTGAGAAGATTCATTCCTATCAACTGAGCACATGCTATCACTTAATTGGAATATTTTCCTTCTGTGACTTTGCTTTTCCAGATTTCGAGTCTTTCTCACTTTCGAGCTATCAATAGAAAAGAATCATACAAGGCTTTCTGAATGTCAAATACACTCCCAAAGCTTTTCTCTTCAGTTCATTCCCAAACTAAAATTTGTAGGGGACTTTTCTTTTTTCTGATCACGTGTTTTCGTGGTGTAATTGGAAGTTCGCGTTCCAGGTAGTTAGGGTGTGGCTTTCGACTTCGAATACACTGGCGTCAGGATGAGGTGTGTGTGAGACAATAATTACACACCTTCTAGATTTGGCACCTGGGTCTTCCCATCTATGTCGCCCTTTACGTGGAGGAGAATGAGGGAAATTTTCTCTTTCCTTATTGTGTGCCTTCGTAGTGTAGTTGGAAACAAGTCCGAATCTAGAGCTTTGGAATTCAAATCTACCCGAGGGCGTTTCTGATTTTTTCTATTTCGTGCTCGATAAAAACCTAATCGCTCTACAAGTGGCCGTTTAATGTGTTGAGGACGATACATTAAATCCCCACCTAGAGTACTAAAATAAAATATTACAAAACAACAATATGTTTCCTGGACTGTGCAGCATTTTTGAAGCATACAGTTCACTTACAGTTGCAGTACGACTTGCAGTTACAGTACAATTTACAGAAGCTTACAGCTAACAGTTCAATATGTACTATATGTATTTATTTTATATTAGATACAGTGCAATTACTTCTAATCAAGTTTAAAATAACTTCATCTTTAGCTCCGATAACCTAATTTAAATGAAGAGAACTTACAATTTGAAATAAATATCCGGCATCTTATCTCAAATGAACAGTGAACTGGATGCTAGAGAAGCAAGACAGCCGCTTGTACAGTCGGACATCAGTCTGCTACAAGTCATACGGCGACTTTCTCTCGAATTTACACTACGTTGCTTGTAAGGTTTAAAGGAAAGATGCAAATTAAAGTTTTAACTGTTAGTTAAACTCGACTAAAATATCACAGATGCCGCAAACTAAGTTTCTAAAATTACGTTCTTAATACTTTCAAAGAAACGGTAGACGAAATGTTTTTCTGTTAATGAAGCAGTTCATTTAGATTGTAAGATTTTAGTTAAACTAACCAAGTTTTATTTTAATTTAAATCTTTTCTATCTCCTCTATGTTTCAACTTCCTGTCAGAAGAAGCGCGCGTTTTTAGCTTATGCTAATTTTGAAGTTCAGCCAAGCACTATTTAAGCCAGAGGTAGAAACCTCTCGGTGTGTGAGAGCTTTGCCTCAGATCACGGTTATCCCGCTCAACGTTCGCCTGACCAGCTAGCAGTTTAAATTTATAAGCCATAGTGCTTACTACGTGATTGCATTGTAAAACAAATTAAAGTGCGGTAGTATTTAGTATACCTTGCTACGCACCCTTTTCGGTAGAGGCCAACTTCCGCGAATTGCTCTGCGAAGCAAAGTTTAATTTAAGTTCTATTTTAGGTTTAGTTTTAAA
>KK120007.1:381029-418883 GCA_000611955.2 Stegodyphus mimosarum
ATAAAAGAATAAGGAATGCCTTCACGAAAAGAAACAGATGTGATTGTTAATTTCATGCCAAGAACTATTTATCCAAAACCGTTAGTTGTGTATTTTTCCATAGCTTTAGTGAAGTTGTATCCATCTTTTCATACTTTCCACTTCGTGATCAGAATTTTACCATATCTATTTCTCGTTGGAGTATGATTTGAAAAGGGTGAACTCTATTTACATTTCAAGAAATCTTACTTTATGTAGCAAAGATACATTTTCTGCCAAGCACCTGAATGTCCTACTTTCAAACGGGTTCTTTTTATGATCAGGCTTTCAAATGGAACAAGATTCCCAGAACGGTATTTGCACCCCGATAACGCTGTGTAGCAAAGCAGGTAAAAATCTTCTTCCAATGGTTGTTCGAGTACTTCTCTTAGGAGTACACTATTGCATCTCTAGATAGATATACAGAAGGACTGTCTTCACATACAGACTTCTCTTCACGAGAGAAAGCAATTTCAGTACAGAAGGAAAAGTGCTATGAACGATGATTTACTTAAATCTTATGTAAATCTCAAAAAGAGTCGCTAGTGTTTTGGGAGCATTAACCATAAAAATCAGTCATAAAACCACCAAGAATCTAAATGGAAAACTTTCAGTTGCTGAATTAATGTCCTGACCCTGCCACAACAAAACAAAGCTGGGGAAGAATATCTTTAATTCCCTACAATCTTAAATTTGGAAAATTAATTAGCTTTGTATAATTAAGCATTAGAGATAACACCTTCCAGAAAAGGTTCAGTTCCTTAGCACATCTTTGAGAGAAATATTTTTCATTAAGCATGTGTTAAAACATTATTGCATTAGCTTAGAATTAAATCAGATCAAAGAAACGTTACATAGGCTATTCCGGTATGCAGACCTTGGCATCATATCTATGAATTCTATTTTATGACCTTATTCTGTAATTACGTTTATTACAATTATATTGATTAAATAAATGCACAAATTAAGTATACCGTCCATCCTCCTCCGTCAGTTTCCATATCGCAGTATACTTCAAGAGATCTACAAGATGAGAGACGACATCGTGGCCATATAGTGTACACACCGCTAGCATTATGACCTTTTATTCTGAGGTCATAACAATCAATTGGTTTTTCAGCCAGCTTAATAATATTCTCATCTGGAATTAAAAAAATCGCTTTTTTAAATTATGTCTTTAATCGTAAAATGTATAAACTATAAAATTTTCAATTCAGCCATGCTTTACCGAACGTAATTTCAAAAATTTAAATTGTCATTAGATAAAACCGTCTAATTTAGATATTTTAAAGAAATTTTTATTAAATTCGTATTAAGCGTAATTTACGTAATTTAGCAGATTTACAAAGCATTTTATTTAGATCAGGAGCCGAAAAAACTATTATTTACTCCATTTTCTGAACACCATATGTAAATTCAAACGTAAAATATCAGTTATTTCATCAAATGATTGTTTGCTAATTTTGAGAGTAGCATCGTAAAGAATATTCTCGTAGTTCAATAGATGCGAAACTCCCTACCTATTCTATAAGTAACAATTTTGAACGTTAAAATA
This sequence comes from Stegodyphus mimosarum, assembly GCA_000611955.2. NCBI lineage: Eukaryota > Metazoa > Arthropoda > Arachnida > Araneae > Eresidae > Stegodyphus > Stegodyphus mimosarum. The sequence continues at coordinate 382,603 of KK120007.1, forward strand.
ACCGTTCAAGTAATTTGCTTTTTTAAAATAATTAAAAGAATAAAATGTTAATTAACAGCTCATAAGGTTTTGTTTTAGGAATTCATATCGCAGAGAAAATTATTGATGAACTAGCTGAGTGGTCTTTGCCCTTAAAAATGGTTCCTTATCAGTAGCGGTCAAATATCGCACAGCGGGCAAATAAAAATATAGTTAAGATTATTCTCAGTTATGTAAAGAATTATCGTAAGCGCTGGGATAACTGTGTCAATGAGTTAGATTTGCTTTGAGGATGGCGAAACATGATACTACCCTGAAGAATCCAGCTGAATATTTCTTAGCAGAAAGTTAATTACCGCTCTATATAAACTATTTTTCTTTCAAAAGATGGTTCTGGAATTTAAAATGGCATATATTCAGAAGTTAGTCGACAAATCTATCTGTAAATGGGATATTGCAAGAAAGTACTATTGTACTGTGATAAAAAACGGCGCGACTTTAAAATTAAAGTCGCGCCGTTCAAGTAGGAAATAAAGCACTGAAAATTAAACATTCTCTATCATGTCCAACTGAAGATAAAATGGAAAATTTTGCACTAAATTTGAAAGCTCTTTTGTAATTGAAAGAATTAGGGAACAGTGATCTATTTAAAGAAACAAAATGGGGAAGAGGAGTTTGCTAATGTTGACTGACCAATTAAAGGAATATTATGAGCGAGATGATATGCCTCTTCCAAAAGATATTTTGCAGGAATCACAGCCGAAGAGAAATGCGGTGTCATCGGGAAAAACCGTAGAAGTTCCATTAAATTCCAGAAACGAAGTTCCGGAAGAGAAAAGGCGGGTACCACAAATGATAGAGTCTAGAAGGAAAAACCAAGAGTCATCGCATCAAAAGGAAGCTGGCTGGAGCAGAAAAGGGGGCCAGGACTAAGGAGTAATGAAGCCTTAAGGAAGAAGAGAAAAAAGTGCAACAATCTACTAGATCCAGCGGCCGTCCAACGAATAATCATCGGTCAGTAAGGAATCATCAGCAAGGTCTCAGCTACCGCATACGGATGCCAGTAAAGTACCTTTAACACAACAACTATGCCAAAAGCGGTCAGGTGAGGAGGAATCACCGCAGAGGAGAAATGGTTACAAGAGTCAGAATACAGTTCCGGGCGAGCTAACCTAGGACTTTTCAGGAAAGATAAGGATTTCTGACGACGCGTTACGTTAAGAGGAAGAAGCCGTCGATTCCAGAATTCCCTGAGCGGCTGACAAAGTTTTCAAGATTCCCCGAAGAGCCTCGTCGGAGAGACAGCATCCACCAAGCTGCTGTTTACCCAACATGAGATGATATCCTTGTCAGGTGGATAAGCAACTACCAGCGAAGCAAAAGTAAGTGAAATTTAATTATTCAAGTATTTAATTTTTTACTTTCCATCTAAAATTGCAACAGTTGCTATTTATCTTCTTAAATTTTCCTTCAAGCGAGAACATTTCAATTTTGTTATGTAGCAAGAATTAAGTAGAAGTTTTTAATTTAATTATGCATTTATCACAATGATTTTTAGTTAAGAATAAGAATTCTGATTTTAGTCCGAGAGACTGGTTTTTGAGAAAGTTTGCTCTATTTGTAGAATAATTTTAAGTAACTTGTGTTCATGTGATGTAAAGTGATAGATTTTTACAGATTTTTCTCAATGAAAATGAATTTTAAACCATTCATGAAGTATGTTTGATAGCTTAATTTTGTCAACATAAAGTTTCTGTGAAAATATGTGTTAACGCAAAAGTAAATGCTTGCATACTTGTGTGCATGAAATGTTTAAGTAAATGTTTAAGTGTAAGCTAGCAGGTTAAGAAAAAGTATGTTACAGTAAAAGCTAGCTGTATGCATGAAAGTAATAAAACGTTAGGCTCGCCAGCCAACTTTAAAGTTTAATGAACTATTTTGTCTAGCACATTAAGTATAGTTTTGAATTTAAGGTGTTCTTGAGGTTTAGTATGTCTAAATTATTAACATGTAGAATTTCGGTCAGGTGGTAGTGCTGAAATATTTGTAAATAGCATAAGCTCTTTCATTCAGTAAATTTTGCTGGAGAGCAGAGAGGATGGGTTAAAACTAGAATACCTGGAACGTGTATGAAAGATTCTGATGAAGTTAAATTGAAAAGGAAAATTATGTAAAAGGAGTTAGATGTTTTGCTGAAATATTTTTCCCTCCAGATGACTAAAATGAGAGCAGATGATGATAAAAATTGAAAATGTATTATGAAGAATTGCCTGTCTCATCTGTTGTGTAATTAGTTTTAAGCTTAGAGAGAAAATTTTCTTGTTTGTAGAAAGTTGGCTCTTGTTTACTTTAGAACTGAAGATCTTATCAAAGTCGTTAGACCTTCTTTGCGATTACTTAAATTCTGGCGGAGAAAGTCATCGAACTGGTTTTACTTCGTTTGAAAGGCAGACAGCACGGATAAAGGACGCATTAGGCCTCATTCCTCCGCGTTAAAAAATGTTAAATCGTATGCCAAGTTTTCTTCGAGCTTGTCATGACAGAAATCAGTTAGTATGAGTAGTTAAGTAATTACAATAGTTTGAAAATTAGCTTCGAGTACCTTTATTCCTGATAGAGCAACTTTATTCATTATGAGAGTCAATATGTTTCCGAGACGACTAAATTTTGCCATTTTTGACTTTGTCAAGTGTTGCTGTCTCACTTTCAGTCTGATCCTAAGTCTGATCCTAACTCTCTTCGTGTGTGAAAATGACAGGCATTTTTTCAGCGGAATGATTTCCTCAACTAATTCTCCTTATTTAGGTTTACGTAAGTGCAGTTTTTAGGAAGATGAAAATAGATATCTACAGGACTACATAATCTTCAGTGCAGGACTTCGCTGTGTTCGAACTCATAAGGTCTGTTAACAAGGCGATGAACACTGTAATTTCTTTGTAATAATCTTTTACATGGCTAAATTGATCAATTTGAAGTAGCTACTCGTAAATACGTAATCAGTTGCGAATTGCGAAATTTACTTGTGTTTTAATTTGGCACTGCAGTACAAAAGAAGTACAGTTGTTCTTTTATATTCTGGCAATAGGTTAACAAGATTAATTTTCACCAGTCCTTAAATTTTGGATTATAGCATTAGTACAACGAAATGTAGTGGTTTCTATCTGAGGAATATTTGTTTATTAGACACATACAATATTTATAACATCCACACATTTACAATATTTAGGTTCTTCGACATTTAGCCGTTTGTTATTAAATTACATTTAGAATTGTTAAAGTAAATGCAAAAGAATCAGTGGTATGTTCTGGATACGCATCTTGTTTAGATTAGAATCCATATTCATAAAAAATAGCTTGGTATGGAATATGAAAAATTCTATCTAATGAAAAAGATTTTCATTCGGCTGTGATCAAAAACGAATAGTAAGATGTAGGGATTTATATTTATTTTAAATAACCAGTTACATTTAATTTTAACTTACTTTCCTATAAGCCTTCATTCCCCTAATAGTCAGTGCCAGAATATTTAAATTTGGTAGCGCGCGTAAGAAGTGCAAATTCTACCAGTAGAAGAATAAGTTAAATATCAACGTTCCAGTACAGAGAGTCCGGGAAATTGCTCTACTTGCTTATACGCAAACTTCCGTTTAGCAGTTACTGCTAGTTTGACGTGGCTTAAGCGCTATTATCTTGCTGCTACTAGACTCATCTGCACGCTGCAGCTACAGGATTATATGAGCCCTGTAGTGTAATTCTACTATTTGTGAACATCTTAAATTCTTAAGATTGATTCTACTGTTTCAGTTACCGCCCGTTAACTTTGAATGAGGAGTAGTATGTTAGCATCAAGTTGACGCATTGTAAATGAGTTAAAGAGTTTAATAAAGGGCAGTTTTAACCCTTCCTCAGTGCAATCACTAATTCTCAAGATTCTACACAACAGAAGGACAGTAGAACTTTACAAAGAGATAAATTATTATCGTCTCCCAGATCTGCATTAAAGATTCTGTAAGTTTAACGCAGATATTTCAGTATGTATATAAGCAGAAAAAGGGCGAACGTTTTACCTTCTATATAGCTTATTTTCGCTTTGGTAATTAAGTCCACAGCTGTTTCCAACAACGTGCAAGTCTTCGTTTTAGAACATATGGAAATTTCATCACTAGCACTAGATGAAACTACAATTGCTAGGGTGAACAATAACAAACTTTTCCCCCTAGGTAAATAAGAAGTGCAATAAAATTAGTAACTTTTAAAGCTAATAAGTATTAATAATGTTGTTGAAGAAATGATAATCGGTACCTGAAATTATATCTATATATTATTCTGTATAGGGAAATTTTAGCTTCGAAAGTCGTTAACAATTTTATCATTATTTATTGAATGATGATTTAGTAACAAATACGTAATAAACAATTATTTAATAGCAATAAATAATGACTTAGTAGATTAATGATTTAATAGGAAATACGCAATCAATCTGTAACTGAATATGAAATTGCATACATTAGACAACAAAAGTCTCAAAAGAGTCTGTATCAATCTTTCACTTTTCCTAAATATGAAACAGTTAGTCTCAGTTATCTTATCATGAGTTTGTTTTCTTTCTTCATGTTTATAAAGTAAAATGGGGAATTCCCGAAAGAAGTTCAGTTTGAATGCTAGCGATATCTCAGCAGACTTACATGCAAATAGGGTTATCTTTCTTTTGCCATTTCCTAAGTGTTGAGAAACCGCTGTCTGCCATTGATCTATATCAGTGATTCTCAACAACTGTGCCGCCAAATTCTTAAAGTGTGCCGACAGATTTCAGAAATGGATATAGTAAAAATTATAATGGATTTAATCCTAGTGTACGAAGAAAATGGTACACATGAGAATTGGCGAAATTCGGTTTTAAGACAACAATATAAGCGCAACAATTGTTTTATTCAAGCCGATTTTGGTGCTCTGGAGGAGAGCGCATTTCAGAGCATTTCGCGCATGTTCAGTACATAATTTAAATTGAGAAGTTCTGATTGGTGCAGATGGAAGACTAGCTTACTTATCAGACATTTTTGTTATTTTTAATAACATTAATTCAAGTATGCAAGGGCCGAAAGAAATTGTATTAAACTCAACAGATCAACTGGTGGGATTCCAAAAACAAATATCTTTATGGAAGAATAAAGCTCAGGAAGGCAATTTGGAAAAGTTTCAATCAGTCCCAAAAGATTTTAATAAAATTATTCATAAAATTGTTATTTGACATTTGACAGCGTGGAGAGAATTATTCATTATTTCCCAAATTTAGATATAAAAAAATTATTGTGTTCGTAATCCATTTGTGATAAAGAATACGTCTGTATTTGAATTAACTTTGAATGAAGAGGAAGAACTAATTTCGCTTTCTAATAATGGCAATTTAATTTTAAAATATTCGAAAGACTCAATGAATGTATTTTGGATTAACATTAGATGCCATTATCCCATGATGGCCAAAAAAAGCTTTATTATTACAATATCCTACATCTTATTTGTGTTCATTCGTATTTTCAGTATTAACCAACATAAAAACGAATAAAAGATCAAGACTGTTAAATGTAGAAGACGACATGAGAGTATTACTGTCCTTTTTACGACCAAATATAAACGAAATTATCAAAAAACATCAAGCTCAAATTTCTCATTAAAAGTATTCTTACTATAAAATTATAATTAATCCTTTGATAAACGTACTGCTGATTCTGTAGTACATATTATTTTATTTTACATTCAAAGTTATTTTCATAAACTCTTTTACACAGTGTATTTATACGTAAATAAACAGCTTTTAAACTTATCTTTTCCTTTGCGTGCCGCCAAATTTTGAAATTGTTTAAAGTGTGCCGCCACAAAAAAAAAATGCTTGAGAATCACTGATCTATATAATAATAATACAGATCACATACACAAAGTAACTTTTTCAAATCTTGTCAGAGAAAGGAAACGTATACTGATTCATTACTTCTAGTAATATATAATGACATTCAACGGTATAACCATAGGTTTCATAGAAATATCACTGGTTTCACCGAATAGAATAACATAGTACCATACGTAGAAAGTAATACGAAGCATACTTAAATACAAAATTTAGTAAGCAATCTAATGCATTTGTTAAAAATCAACACATTTTTCATGTAACATGAAATAAATTCAAACAATATTATAAAAGAAAACAGAACTAAAATCGAATATAAATAAACATAATACTATGAAATTTCGAAACAATTATTTTTCCTCAAGATCGAAAATTCGTATGTATATTTTTATAAATTAAATATTTCTTGGATGACTGGAATATTCTTAAATGACTAAAGCATTCTTTCACTTATTATTTTAAAGTTTTGCTAATATTAAAACGTTTATTTCTTCAAGTTTCAATATTTTTTAAAGAAATTTTAAATTTCTTCATTTCATTATAAGCTAGTTTTTATATTCTTTGTGATTTAACTTTTGCTGTACTTTCATTAATACATCTAATTAAAATAAAAAATTAATCGTTTAATACAGGTTTGATAATAAAGTTCTAAGATTGTTGCTGTTACTCTGTTAACATGAATAATAAAAGTCTGCTGTATATATTAAATCATAATTATCTTTTCATTTCTTACAGCGTACATAAAATTTTCGGAAAGTTGTCAGGATTTTAAATTTTACTAACGTTTATTTTATTTTAAACCCTTACTGTCTCCTCTTATTTTCCATTTCCGACCAGAATAAGCGCGAATAGATTTAGTGTATGCAAATGAGGTTGCAAACTGTAGAAGTATTTAAGACATGGCTTTTGGCCAAGAAGTAATGAAAGAGAGATTTCTCGTGGCTTTTACCACGCGTGTGATTTTCGTTGTCTGCCTTTAAGGCCAGAATTTAGTTATCGCTGATATTCGAAGACGTATTGTAGTCTTTGCATCCTGCTCACTACATACGTAGTATTAAAAGGCCAATCTTCCAGTTACTAGTCTCTGTAAAGCATCTTAGTTCTTATTTAGTTAAGTTACCTTATTTTCTTATTTTCTACGTTCTAGACCAAAAGTATTGGTCTTTGTATCCCGAAGTGCGGAAGCACCTGTACGCTGTGAGAATAAAGGTTAAATTTAACCCTCCTTATCTTTGTTTTATTTTCTACATATGCACGAACATAGCTTTGAGTAAGCTTCCTGTTCTGACTCAGGACTCCAGTTATATTTGCAAAATCAACCAGAAGAAACAGTAGTCGTGACAAAGTGAAGATTTGTCTAATTCTGAAGAAGGGTGGTAATCAGAAGCTCTCTGGCGCCCTGATACAAATTCTTATATGGGTAAAAGAGTGAAAACCAAGTTTTATTATAAGTTATGAAAATCAGTAACAACAACGTAAGAAGTAATCAAAACTGTTTCCTAAGAAATATTTTTTACTTGAAATAATAAAAATTATGAAAATATATTATGTAAGCAAATGCATTGCAATATCTATCCTTGCTTAACGTTATCACAGGAATTTATTGGTGCCCTTAATTATCGGAAATTATTATCATCATGAATTGTTTGAAAAACAAATGTGTTATTCTAAGTGTCTCACTAAAATTAGTTCAAATAAGCGCGATTCTACTAAATCTAGATTTTAACCTTTAAAAGCATTCGAAGAAATAATATAAACACATGTAATACTCAGAAAAACTTATTTTAATCCCTCATCTATAAGGAAGAAAGAAAATGCAAAGCTATATGTTTTTCGTTATCCTAATTTAAAACAAATAGCATTCCTCAAACTGAGGGCTACCATGTTTTCAAACATTACCTTTAAGCTCATTATGTAAAAAAAATAATCATTTTGAATGAAAATTTTCTGCAACAATCCGAAATGAGTAGGCAGAAGTCACTACTTACGTGATTCTTCGTTTGATGGTCATTATGCAAAGTTCTAGAAAAACCTTTCTTTAAGAACGGTATTTAAGATAAAAAACATCCTAAGTTTGGATCTGATAAAATTTTCCTTATCAGAGTATTAACGATGAAGAACGAAAGAATTTTTTTTCCAAGTGCTATCAGTACGGGAATTTCCACTTTCATTTTTCGTCTATATAACCATTAGTTTATACAAGGCTGTTTCTTGGGAAGTCTCCTTGTTATCTTGTTACCAGCTATTTTTAGACTCTGGTTTTGTATCAAAATAAACTTATTGTCAATAACTTTTAAGATCATTCTATTTAGCAACTTCGTAGCTTGTCTGATTTGTTGAAAGTCTACTTGAGGCCACATCCAGTTTCCTTTACACTCTTGTTTTCTAAGGTACATTTTAAGCTAATTAATCTATTTTCTTATGATTTGGAATAGTGCTGTCATTTCTTATTTTCGTTAGCGCTCATCAGTGTGTAAATGAGATACAAGGTTTTAAGACAGATTTCTTGAACATTTAAATAGAGAGTTTTCGGCAGTTGCGCTAACCGTAGCGCGATTATCTGGATCATCTCTGCGAATTATTATGACACTAGCCATATTGTTCGCCGAAGCCAATCCAGCACTTAGTAATTTGAACCAATCCTTGCTAAGCTATTCATAGTCTAGTTTCGAGTATCTACTTAATTTAAATCTTAAATTAACCTATCTGTTACTGATACCCCGCAAGATAAAGAGGTTTAAACTGTAAGCGCAAGACGTGCATTTGTTCCGTTTAAAGTTTTAAAGAATAAGATTCTTTAAACATTCTTCTGTTTCAGTAGTTAATTTCACAGACGAGGCGATAATTCGTCTGACAGTCTTAGTAGGATTGAAGGATTCAAGTTATTTACTAAGAGAAACAATGCATTTGTCGCCGAAAGTTAAATATAGATGCCAGAAGAATGCCCGACATTTAATTTGTTTTCCTTTATGTTGGTGGAATATCGGCAAGCCCGTAGAAGAGTTTAGTTATATACTGGATAGAATACTAGTATATAAGAAGCCAAGGGTTAGCTTTGGAAGAAATTCAGTTCTGATGTTTTTAGAGGGACTAGAAAGTCACTACTTCATATATCCGATATGCGAGCAACAGAAAATTATAATAGCAACGATCGCACTTAAAGGTTCATCGTTAAGCTGGATCAAGGGCATTAGAAATAATTTATAAATGTATAAGTTTGATATATTTGAGGTCGAATTTCTGAGAGCTTTTCCTGAAAATAAAACTTTTCATGAAATTGATACTGCCGCACATTCAAGATTTTGAAGAATTAAGAGATTAAAGTAAAAACTTTGTTTGAAATAACAGTGAAATTTGAAACTCGGCGTGTCGCAGAAAGTATGCGTGGACGTGAATTCGATGAGAAATTTAATGGAATCCTTAGTAAACGTACAGTCGAAAGATAATAAATTTCACCGCAGGAAACTAGAGGCTGGCAGAAAGTTTTACCTAGTAGTCAGAGAGGCGATTGCCAAAATAATGAGTTTGGATAAGAGGTAATTGGGTAATGATAAGAAGTATAGCAATTTAAACTAGGTGTCATAAGTTCGCATAAATTAAGAAGAAACTGAACATTAAAAATAAGCAAGGTTGTCTCGAGAGCATAACGTGATTATTATTATTTAATTTCCGAATATGTTTTTTTTTCAATAGTTGCTAACTAGATTTAATTGTTTAAAACAAATAACATTTTTATGTTGGCAATGTTTCAAACGCAGGCTCGAGAGCCACGTATAGCTCTCGCACGAGAAACTAGAGATAAAAATTTTATTTCAAAATGTTTAGAACAGGTTTTTCCCTTGTGATTGTATTTAGCCTTTTTAATTTGGACGTTCAATAAAATTTTCTTGCTGTGTTCCATCCTTAGAGTTTTCATTAAAGTTCAACTTTACATCGTTGAAGCGTTAATACTACATCACAGTAGGCAGCATTTAGGGATTGTTCCTGAGAGTAAATTTAGGAACGGACTTTTTCGCCTGTGAACTTGAGTTAACTTATTGCGTTAATTTCCGAGCGTCTTTTTGTGTGAGTGTTCCGGATCGTCGAATGGATGTTCCAGAACAGGCAATATTGTAAAGGACTTTATGTGAGCAGTCAAGACTTTCTTCTCTTCACAAGAACGATCTAATTTTTGGTGCAAGGACAGTTCGCGTGGTGAAGCCTCTTCAGAAAGTGACATAGTGTCAGAAGGGAACACCGGAGGAAGCGTGATCTAATGCCACAAAATTGTGAAATTTCCCGGAAGAGTTGGAGTATCCAAGTTAGTGCCAGGAGAGTCATCGAAGGCGTCTTCAAATTGGTGAGTACCATTTTTGTGATTTTGGAGAAGTTATGCCAGTTATTCGAGACTAGGTTTATTTTGGATATAGCTCTGTTATTGGATATTAAAAATTTTCTGGTGGTTATTGAAAGTTAGTCTTGTGGTTACTTTTGCTAATTGGAATTCAATTGCTTATTCTATTGTTTTAGTAAAGGTTTAAATTGTTCGAAGTATTGTAACGGTATACTTTAGAAAAATTTAGTTTTTAAATTAGTCAAGAGTTAGAGGACAATATTTATATAGTTGAGATAGACCTGTTGTTTTTGTGTTATTGTATTTTGGTGTAGGTTATTTTTCTTTAATTTTCCATAATGGGTGAGTTTATGAGAAAATTTACTAAAGTTCTGCAACTGGAGTTAGCGGAGGAATTTGATACAAATGTGTGTCAGGCAAATAGAGTAAGAGAAATTAGGCAGGCTATTCTAAATGCCGAGGACTATGAAGAGGAAGCAGCGAAAGAATATGCGGCAAGAATTTGGGCTGCGGCTGAGCAGAAAAAAGCAGAAGAAATAGCCGAAAAAGAGAGAGCAGAGCGGGAACGTGAACAAGAGAGAGCAGATCGGGAACGTGAAAAAGAGAGAGCAGAGCGGGAACGTGAACAAGAGAGAGCAGAGAGGGAACGGGAGCGAGTATTTGAATTGGAAAAGTTATAACTGATGAATGTGGTTGAGACTAATAGCCTAGTTTCCACGGTTTCTACAGTGAACAATCTAGAGAAAAAAAGGTTACTTTGAAGGATCTAGTACCGCGTTTTGAACCGAGTAAAATAGATATTTCATTATTCTTTGTCTTATTTGAGAAACAAGCTCAAAAAGAGAACATTAAGGAAATTAATTATGTCTCGCTATTAATTCCTTTATTACCTCTCGATGTAGCCCAGTTAATAGTGAAAGAACCAGTGGATAAAGGAAATGACTATCAGCATGTTAAGAAATTACTCATGCATAGATTCAAGCTTAGTTCTTTGGCACTAAAAACAAAATTTGAAGAGCATTCTAGAAAAAACGGAATGTTATGGGTGGATTTAGTGTATGAATTGAGAGTGTATTTAGAGAATTGGTTGGATTCAGTGAAAGTTCAAGATTTTGAAAGTCTTAAGGAACTTATGCTCACCGAGCAAATTAAACGGCGAGTCCCTCTAGAAATAAGAGAGCACTACTTAGACAATTGGGAAGAATTTAAAACAGCTTCTATTTTAGCAGAGAAATGCGACAGGTATGAGGCTTTGCGAAGAGATACGAGGAAGTTAGAACAGAGAGCGGGGTTAAAGAAACCATTTGAGAAAGATAGAGAGCGGTATGTAAATTCCAATGGTAGTTATAATCAGAAAAGTAGTGGTCATCAAAGAATTGAATCAGAGGAGCATAGAAAAGTGGAGGCTCCTAAAAAAAAGCAAGCTTTCAATGAGGCAGGTTTCGAGAAACAGCGGAAAATAAGGTGTTACCAATGTGAAAGGGAGGACATATCCGACCTAACTGTCCATCGCTGGAAAAGAATAAGGCTAATTTGGTGAATAATCGAAGAACGGAGAGTTTAGGAAAATGTTTTGAGCCGTATTTCAAAAAAGCAGTAATTAATGGGATAGAGAGAGAATATCTGAGGGATACTGGAGCTGGAAAGATCTGTGTAATAGTACTTGGATTAATAATAGTGACTTATTAGGGGAAACTGTATGGGTGAAACAACCTTTGGACACAGAATGTAAATGTTTACCTTTGGCGAAAGTCACCATTGAAGGCGATTTTGGTGTAATCACCACAAAGGCAGCGGTTACTCCGGTGGAGTTAGATAAAGAGTATTATTTGTTAGCAAATAAAACTGCACAGTTGATAGAGGAAATTAGGGAACGACCGGTTCTCTTGAATGTTGTGGAGACTCGTAGCCAGGCGCATGCGCGCAGGAATTTAGAGAAAGCGAGTGCAGAAGAAGATTCCAGAAAGGAGGAAGAGAAAAAGATAGAAAGTGAAAGGATCGTGAGTAATGAGAAATTGGAAGAAAGGAACGTAACCAGTAATACGGAGGATGTCATTAAAATTCCAGATATCAGTTTAGAAGAAAGGTCTATTCTTGCGGATGTTTGGCCAGCGGAATTCTAGGAAGCACAAAAAACTTGCGCTAGTTTAGCGGCCCTGTGGAAGAAAGGGGAAGGTGAAAATGAAATGTAGTTTATAACTGTCAAGGAAAGACTATTCAGGGTGTCAGGTTCTAAAAAAAGGGAAGATAAGCTTCAGCTGTGTGTTCCTCTTGTTTTTAGGAAAGCGATCTTGAAGTTATGCCACGAGGAAATCTCTGATCATTTAGGGGTAACCAAAACCAAGGATAGATTATTGACACACTACTTTTGGCCTAATTGTTACCAGGAAATTGAAGAATTTGTGAGGACGTGCGATATTTGTCAGCGTGTAGGTCACAATAGGGATAAAAAGAAAGCCCCAATGAAGATTGGGCCCGTTATATCAGAAGTGTATAGCAGATTAAATATTGATGCAGTAGGACCTCTGATTCCTAGTTCACGAGGAAATAAATACCTAATTACGTCTATTTGTGTTGCTTCCAAATATCCAGATGCCATTCCTGTACAGAATTTAAGCTCTAAAAGTGTGATACAAGCCTTGATACAAATCGTTTCTAGATCAGGTTACCCTAAGGAAATTCAGTGTGATTTGGGTAGATCGTTTACCAGTGAACTTACATCTGAGTTTTTTAGCAAGTTCGGAATTAAAGTGTATCATTCTTCTGTGTGCCACCCTCAAAGTAATTCTGTTGAAAGGTTGCATTCCACCTTGAAAAGGGTATTGAACGCTTTGTGCGTGGAAAGCGGGAAGGACTGGGAAGAATGTTTGCCATGTGCTTTGTTCGCCCTCAGAACTGTTAATCATGAGAGCACAGGTTTTAGTCCCTGCGAGTTAGTACATGGCAAAAATTTGAGAACGCCTCAAACGATCGTGTATGAAAACTGGCTAGAGGAACAAAGTTCAGACCCCACTGTGGTCGAGTAGGTTCTAGATTTAATAAACAGACTAAAGAAGTGTCAGGAGCTGGCTGTAGAGAGGACGAAAAAGTGTCAGAGTAAAAGGAAACTCTGGTATGATCGCAACACTGTTACGAGGAGGTTTAAGGTCGGAGATCTCGTGCTTGTTTTAGCCACGTCTAAACAACACAAAATGGCTATAAACTGGATATGGCCAGGTAAAGTAACTTGTGTGATTTCCGATACCAATTATACGGTGTAGATTCCGGGAAAGCGTAGCAGTGACACCATTTATCATGTAAATTTGGTGAAACCTTATCATCAGCGCCCCGAGTTTGTGAATCTTGTGATGGAGGAGGTCATGGAAGATATCGAGGAAGAAGTGGATATTCCTTATCCCTTAGCTGATTCAACTCAGGTAGACTTTTGGAAAATTGTTGGAGATAGTAAGTTAGAAGAAAGAGCTTCGGCAGAGGAAATAGGAAAATTCCAGGAAGGTATATGGAAGTATGGAGCGCTGTTTTCGTCTGACCCCGGCTGTACGTTTTTGGTCGAAATGGACATTAAATTGTTGGATGAGACTCCAGTTAGAGTTAGGCCTTACCGAATGTCGACGAGACAAACGGACATCTATTAGGCGGTTGCTTGAGTTAGGAGTCATAGAAGTCGGGCAATCTGATTATGCTTCGCCTATGATCTTAGTAGAGGTCCCAGGAAAAGATCCTCGTCCCTGTATAGACCACAGAAAATTAAATTCAAAAACTATGACCGAATTTTTCCCTCTTCCCAATATTGAAGAAGTGGTAGGAAAGGTCAGCGCAGCTCCATTTATCACAATCATGGATATAACCAAAGGATACTTCCAGATACCACTCACAGAGCGTGCACAGAGGTATGCCTCATTTGTGACGCCTTTTGGGTCTTTCATCCCGAAGAAAATGATGTTTGGGCTTTTAAATGCGCCTTTCTATTTTTGTAAATTGATCGCTCAAGTTTTAGGAGGGCTGGACAATTTTGTTCTGCCGTATATTGACGACATCGCAGTCTTTTCGCCGTCTTGGGACAGGCATATGAAGGATTTTAATGTGGTTTTAGGTCGCCTTCAGGAGGCTAAATTGACTGTTAAGCCCTCGAAATGCAAATTCGCCCAAGACTATGTGAAATTTCTGGGTCATGAAGTAGGGTCTGGGAAAAGGTCGCCGAGTGAGGCCAAGATTCAAGCAATCAGAGATTTTTCGATCCCCACTACTATAACACACATACGTAGCTACCTTGGTACTGTAGGCTATTATGCAAGGTACATAAAAGACTACGCGCGTATTGCAGTACCTTTGACAGACGCGTTGAAACGAAAAAATAAAAATGAAAAAGTGATTTGGACAAAAGAGTGCGACGAGGCTTTCAATAAACTGAAGACCAAACTAGAAAAAAATCCGGTTTTGTTTGCACCAGATTATTCTAAAGAATTTATCGTGCAGACAGATGCCAGCTTATATGGTGCAGGTATTGTGTTGTCTCAAATTCAGGATGGGGAGGAACACCCTATACTGTATCTTAGCAAAAAGTTTACTAAAGCGGAGCGGAATTATAGCACCATTGAAAGAGAACTAGCAGCCATTATTTATGGACTGAAGAAATTAAATCATTACTTAGGCGGACAAAAATTCAAGATCCAGACGGATCATAATCCGTTGACATTTTTAAACAAAATGATGGGATCAAATTCTCGTTTGACTCGATGGGCATTGTGTCTACAGCAGTACAACTTTGAAATTATGTATAGGCCGGGCAAATTACACGGTAATGCAGATGGCTTGAGTCGTGCCCTAGTCTAGTGACTGAATATCACTGGTGGTTACAATATAAGGAAAAATTGTTGAAAATTATTTTTGTAGCGTTTTGGAATTATATCTGTGAAGATTCAAAATTGTTTGCATTGTGTATCATCTGCAGGCGTTATCATTATTATATATTTTGATTGTTACTAAGTTTGCGATGTCCTGTATTCTAATGCTGTGTTTTATCCTTAAAAATGACACATAGGGATAACAAATGCTAACATTTTTATTACAAACTAAATATATATGAATAACTGATAGATTATGTCTTAAATATTGTCTTATGGATGTTCACAAGAAACGAAAACATAATACTCGTGTCATGAATTTCCTAAAGCAAGCGTGTTCAGGCCAAAGTTTAGAAATCTGTAGTGATTAAAAACAAGTAGACCATTCACTAATGGAAACTTGCGAAACTCTTGGGAAAGTGATTAAAAATAAGTAGACCTTTAAATTCTCTTAACTTTGTTCGGAGAAGTGAAAGTGAAAGAGATTGAATGGAGATAGTTAAAAGATGATTGACAGGACTTGAGTGAAACGTGGACATCTGCAGAATTTTTACAAGGAATTCATTCTTTACTTTTATATTTCTAATAATTTCATATTTCAATGAATTTTTGTTCCGAAGACTGTAATGTATGCCTCAGTAAAATTAATTCTAAATCGAATATGTTCATCTGAATTTCAAGATATCCTCTTCCACCGCCTGGTCAGTGTAATAGTTGGCGGTAATATCAGAAATCAAAAGTATTGAGTCATCTGCCAGGTGTGATTTAAGCGTTGCATACTCTCTTTTCTCTTACCGCCCAGCCGGTATGATGGTTAGTGACATATACCGCTGAAATGGCTTCCGACCCAGCTATATTTTCTATGTCCGTGCGTAACAGGTTACGAAACCAGCAGATGTGACCCACTGTCTTCCAGAGTACAGCCCAAGGCTAGTCCAATAAATCAGATGGCATTTATAAAACCAAACACAGATTAAAACATGAGTAAGACGTAAATAACGCCATAAAATGTGTGAAAATAAAATATGAATGCAGTGTCTACATATTACGCAGAATATACTTACGTTATCATGTAATACAAGTACTAGATAGGCATATACACTGCTCGACATTGAAAATGCAATACCAAGAAGGAGTGGTCAGAAAGTGATGAAATTTGGCAAAAAATCAGAGACAGCAAGCAGCAATAAATGATCTTTATTTCAAAATGATAGTCAGAATACAGAGCGAGAACGGCGTCGGCTCAGTAGGATGTAGGAACACCGCGTGCACGAAGAAACACGTCTAGGCATAGAGTCAATAAGAGTGCGGATGGTGTCCTGAAAGATGGCTCTCTATTCCCTTTCAACCATTTGCCACAGTTCGTCTTCTGAACGAGGCAGGGGCAGAGTCTGAAAACGGCGTCCAATCACATCCCACAAATGTTTGATTGGTGACAGGTCAGGAGAGTACGCTGGCCAGGGAAGCATCTGTATACCTTACAGTAAAATAATGCTTAATCAATTTACACAACACTATTACCTCCATGATTCTTAGCACCAGACGTTTACGTTTCACTGACTTATATTTTGCGGTTGTAGTCTCGTTTATGAAGTCAGAAATTCTACATTGGACTCCATATTATTTCTTTTTATAATTGAACTTAGAGAAAGATATGAAAATGTGCATTTAGGGACAGAGGCAAGAAAGTAAAACTTAATTTGAAGGACTAATTTTCCAAAAAAAGGTGATTCTGTATATCGCAGTGATGTGTACGTACATAAATTATTGGAAGTTTTGGACTAACGCAGTTCTAAAGAACGCATACTGTTGGCTCCAGAAAGAGAATTTTCAAATTTTCCAGTTTCCTACCAAAAAAGTGGCTGTTAATTACTCTTATTTATTTTTTCTACACTATATAGAAGATTCGTGTGAAAATTAACATTTTTTAACCCGAACAGCACGCACCATTTTGTCTTTTTTTCGACATTGGCCGCTCCTAAGGCCGGACCTGGCCTAACAGGCTGCCACTGTTACTTCCTATGAAGGGACGGACAGTTACAACCATGCCTTCTCCGAGATTCAAACCCGGGCCCTTTGGTACTGTAGTCGGCTTCCCTAATCACTATACCATCTGGGCGGCCTCAAACTAAATATACCTTTCAACTCTTAATGTTTTTAAAAATGGTCATGGCTTGATTGTAACAACCTGAAAGTAATAACATTAATTCCTTACAGTACATTGTGGGTATACAAAATAACTGCGATAGCCGTACCGATGGTCTCGGCTCAAATTCCAGAGAAGGCATGAATGTTTGTAAACGTATAGTGTATGTGTGGCAAGGAGCACTTAAAATAGACGATGAGCCTTAAGTCTTTTCTAGAGATTAATGGTAAGAGAAGAGGGGTGGGAGATCCTTGGACCGCCCCCCCAGAGTGTTTTTTCTTAAAATTAGGGACTAACTGTACAATCAAATTCGCTGAAACAATCTTGTATTTGGCGTACATTTACTAAAAAACACTCAATCGATTTCGAGGGCAGCTATAGGTCCCTCCTCATCAGGAGAAGAAAATATGCTAGATATTTTGCTAGATATTTTGTTCTCCTGATGAGGAGGGACCTGTAGCTGCCCTCGAAATCGATTGAGTGTTTTTTAGTAAATGTACTCCAAATACAAGGTTGCTTCAGCGAATTTGATTGTCACATTGGCGTGTTTCTCTTCTATTGTACTAAATGTACAGTTAGTGCGACGTGATTATGCTTGTAAGACCAATGGGTAAATTCTGGTGTCTTGCCTACTTCTACCCGTACTTGTGCCTGTCACTGAAGTACAAAAAGAAAATTTGCACTAAACACTTTTGATCTGAAAGGAAGATGTTAGTTCTAAGAAATAAAGCTGTAAGTCCTGAGTTTCTAACACTTCCTCAAAAAGTGTATTTGTCCTTGTAATTTCAGACTGGATATAATGAAACTCAGTGTGAAGACAATGCATAAAAAAAGGATTTTCGGTATCCGTTTATTTTGCACTTTGGGATAAGATAGACACTTTGGAGAGGGATGTATTAAAGGCAAAATCGGGGAGAAAATCAACCAGAATTTCAATCTAGGATAAGTATCTCTAATTGTAGTAGATTATAATAAATGTATAATTACAACAGATTTTTCTTACATTTTAATCCCATATCTTTCAAGAAATATCTTATAAAATCAGGTGCTGCTATATCTATACACTAGTGAAATAAATTAAGAGAATTTTCATATTTGATCTATGATCTCAAGAACTACTGGGCAGATTTTAATAAAATTTGGTGTGAACGTAGGTTGAAACAAAATAAACTATTTAACAGTTATAATAGACACACACGTTCGTGTGTAACACTCATGCGAGTCTGAAGATCTGAAACAGAGGTACAAAAGAAGTGGGTTAATAGGGGTATGGTCCCCTCTTCCAGCCATATAGGCCTCACACCGTCATGTCATACTGGAAATAAAGCAGTTTATCAGTGCCTGTGGCAACTGGTCTCCCTCATTCAGCAACACTGTTTTCAAATCCTCGATGGTTCTCGGAGGGGGGTTGCGAGTTGCAATTGCCCTCCCCAGAGCGTCTCAGACATGCTCTATAGGGTTGAGGTCTGGAGATCTGGTTGGCCAATCCATCCGGCGAATATCCTCATTCTCGAGAAATTCGTCGACCAGAAGAGCTCTATATGGCCTCGCGTTACCATCCTGTAAGATAAACTCGGAGCCCACTGCACCCCGGAAAACGCGAACATGGGGCTCCAAGACCTCATCCCTATACCTCACACTAGTCACAGAGCCTCTGCCAAAGACGTGGAGAGGTGTGCGGCCATCAAGCATGATGCCTGCCCAGACCATTACACCGCCACCGCCACAATTGTTGATTTCTCGGACATTGGAGGGTAGGTAGCGGGTCCTTGGCTCTCTCCATATGAACGTACGACGAGAATCGGTGGTTAGGTTAAAACGGGACTCGTCGGTGAACAGAACGGTCGCCCATTTCTCCGCATAGCAATCACTATGCTGCCTACACAGCGGGACGCAAACAGCCGGTCTTCTGGGAAACAACCCTCTCTCATTCAGTCTTTTGGAAACAGTCACCATTGTAACAAGGGTTCCTGTGGCTGCATACAGGTCCCGAGAGAGATGAGAAGCTGTAGCTTCTCAGTTACGCCTCGCTAAAATGGACAAATAGCGATCTTCTCCGGCCGTCGTGGCTCTTGGACGACCTTGCCCATGCTTTCTCTCGATGGATCCAGTATCCTGGAACTTTTTCCATAGGTTAAACACAGCGCTGGCCGTTAAATGAAACTTTCTACATATGTGGACTTGCGATTGGCCTGCCTGTAGCCTTCCCACAATTCGCCACTTTATTCCATCATCTAAACGTTGGTGGTTACTCATTTTACTGTTCCGATATGAATTTAACCGATTGCTGCAAGATAACACCAAGAAATTCGCCGAGGTCTGCTAGCGAACGCAATTCGTCTTACCCTCCACGCACTTATAAAGCCTGTTTTTCTACTGGCTTCGCCTACACACACGTGTACGCTTACGTATTTTTCTTACAAGATTTGCATTTTTATCTAGAAGCAGTGGTTTTTTCTTCAGTTCAGTTCTTTTCATGCAATTCAATAAAATATGCAAATTCTCTTAATTTATTTCACCAGTGTATTTTCAGTAACTAATTACAACTGTGTTGATGATTATACTGAACAATTTCTTTCATTACACAGGTCTTCGATGAAAAAATTACTTCAAATTTTCTCAGTGGTCCCTATTGTATTTTTTGTGCTGATTACGGAAAAAATAATGAAAGACATATATCACCCTTAGTTTACCTACAAATCACATATTACATTTACACTTCTAAAGCTTTTCAGACATACACACAAACTATGTTTTTAGTATTTAAAATCTTTATAACATTGAATTTATTAAATATTTATCCTCATAAGTTAGGGTAACAGAGTTACCAGTGCAAACCAGTAAAACTGCTTCATACTACTGGGTACCTGTTATGCTGTTAGTGTGGATCCTACCATTGCCTTTTCACACTTATTGGTTTTGTGAAGTGACGCTTTTCAGTTTTCATTTTTTTTATTTCAGCAGCAATGACTTCTAGAGGATGTATTAATTATTCAGATTGTTTCTGCTACATTTGTGGATTTAAACCGTTAAAGAGCAATAAACAAACATTTCTGATTTTGTAAAAAAAATTATTTTGCTTACTTTGGCATAAAACTGGGGATCAAGATAAACTTTGGGCTCCTTACAAAGTGTGCTCTGTGTGTGTCAACTTTGAGACAATGGTCTCAAAGTAAGTAGAAATAATTACCTTTTGGAACACGTATAATTTGGGAGAACCTAGAAACCATAGCGATGACTCTTAATTTTGTTCTTGCTGTGTGCAAGTTTTAATTTAAAAAATATGAAGTTTTCATATCCCAACATCCCTTCAGCTATTCGCTCTGTTCCTCGTGGACTGGATTTGCCAGTCCTTACCCCACCAGATTCACTAGAAAATATTTTAGAGAACAGAGATCCATTGTCACATGGAAGCGGTAATGATGGCAGCGAGGACTATTATGATTCAGGCAGTAATGCGCCAACACTTTTCACTCAATTTGAATTAAGCGATTTAGTAAGAAACGTAGGCTTGCCAAAGGATTCGGCAGAAATTTTAGGATCAAGATTAAAAGAAAAGCAGTTGTTGGCTTCTTGTACTTCATTCTCTCTAATACCGATATAGAGAAAAGGAATCTGTGCCTTTTTTTTAATCAAGAGGGTGAATTAGTTTTTTGTCCCAATATTCCAGGAGTGATGGGAAACTTCAGTATCACACACAAACGAGAAGATTGGAGACTTTTCATAGATTCATCTAAAAGGAGCCTGAAAGCGATTCTTCTTCATTAGAAGATTTTTGGAAATTTCAGATTTTTGGAAAAAATGTTATGAAAATCTTGAGTTGGTCCTCAACAAGCTTAATTATTCTGATCATAAGCGGACGATCTGTAGTGATTTGAAAATGATTCTTATGATACCAGGCCAACAGACAAAATTCCCACTCTTCCTTTGGGAACGGAATAGTAGTGGCGAAAAACAACGTTATGTTAAAAAAGAATAGGCAGTAAAAAGAGCCCTTATTCCTGGATTTATAAATGTTCAGAAGAAGACTTTAGTGGATCCTAAGAAGATCTTTTTCTTTTTCTTTTTTTTTTTTTGAATTCGAATATAGCCTAGAAATTTCCGTTAAAGAATGGCATAAAAGTCACCATTTCACATTAAATTGCGTCTCATCAAGCTATTTTATAAAGCATTACCTAAACAAAGAGTGCTTTAGATATATTTGTGAACAATTTCTGGATTTATCTAAAGCAAAGCTTAAAGAAGGTTTGTTTATTTGTTGGGCCTGGTGTAAGAACACTTTTGAGGGATAAAATCATTGAGTCAGAAGTGGAATATACGGTAAAGAAAACCTAAAACTCTTTTAAACTTGTCGTAACTGGCTTTCTTGGCAACAAAAAAGATCCAAATTACAAATCCTTTGTTGCTGATTTGTTGAAGAACCACAAAAAGATAGTCTGCTATAAGAGTGTAAAAGTTCATTTTCTTTACTGACAGCTTGACTTTTCTTGCAGATCTCAGAGCTGTGAGTGAGGAACAAAGAGAACGTTTTCATCGAGATGTAAAAGAAATAGCACGAAAACATCAATTGACGATGGAACGTTAATATGATAGCAGATTACTGTTTGATGTTAAGAAGAGCAAATTCTTAAGTTCGCAACAGGAAAACTACCAAACGTTTTCATGGAAAGAGACAACATTCCTACAAAATCTTTCAATCGTGTTGTAGCACACCTTTGTATCTTATTTGCTAGTTTTAGTAAGACTTAAGACTTTATGTATTTTTTATGCAGTTAACCAACAGTAAAATTAAAACAAGGATGTATACAAAATTGTATTTTTGTTCATTTTTTAAATGTATCACCTTATTTTGCAGGCAAACCTTATGTGACAGAAAAACAAAGGTCATTTTTGCAATCGACACCAAAAACCACTTAACAAAACTAAAACAATTTTTCATATATTTTTTTACACCTATGTTATTCGTCATTGCTGTATTTTAAAAAAAGAGATTTGAGTACTTATGCATGTAAAATAATATTTTATAAAAGAAAAAAGTTAATTATTCAAAAACAATGCGAAAAAGAAAAATTTTGAAATCAAAGTAAAAGTCCCTAAAACACTGTTAAAATTCTCCGTAATAGAATTATTGAAATTTAATTGTTCAGTATTATTAGATATGCAAAATGACAAATTCATTTTCGTATTGTATAGAACATTGGCAGTGATTATAAAATCTGAGTTGTTTATTATTCAGGCAGCTTTTTTCTACGCTTTAATCCCATATCTTTCTGGGTATATCCGATAAAATCAGGTGCGGCTATACGTTTTACATTTTTCCGCGTTTTTCAGTAATTAAATTGCAGTTATATTCATGACTGGGCTGAACAATTTCTTTCATTATTTGCCATTGCTGAGTTCTTTAACGAACAGTTTAAACTCAGAACCACAACCTTTCAAACGCCATCAGCGAGAGGTTGTTAAGGATGGTTCAATTAAACCTCTGTACCATGCCATCTGATTGAGGATGCATATGTTTAGTTTGAGTTTTGTCTATGCCGTGTATTTTCCAGAGTGTTTTTATTACAGTCAAGAAAAAATTCGTTCCTTGATTGGAATGTGTCTGAAGAGGCACTCAGAGCCTGGAAATCCAATGCATGAGGCTGGAGCAGACGCACTTGTAATTTGACGTGCGACTTAATTAACCAGCTCGTATTTCGCCTCGATCTTGAATCAATATCTGCAGCTTTTTGAGCAGTGTCTTTTAGAAAAGGCATCAGCGTTTTGGTGTTATTATGCTGTCCTCTAGCAAATAGGAATGTCATATTCATGGAGTTCTCTGCATCAATCTGGCTATTTGGCCTTCGGGATTCTTGATATTTAATAACCAGGTCAACGATGCCTGATCTATGCAGTCTATGCCAAAGTATGCATGATCTATGCCAAAGAATGAAAGCAGAATCAATATTACAATGCTTTTAAATTACCAAAACTAATTCCAACGAAGTTTTATTATTTAAATTTATTTTGAAATTATTCTACTTCATGTATTTCAGAGTTAATAATAATAAATTCTTTCTTAAAATGAGTTTCTAAATGTTTCATAACCAATTTGGCCTTCTTCTGGTTGTTCACATAAGGCAAGTGCCTCACTCTTGTCCCGATTCCGCTAACAACCGATAACTGAAGCTCAATCTCAAGAACTTTCAAAACTAAGAAAAACAGAATTTTTATTCTGCTTTACCTTTTTTGAAGGAATTAATACACCGTACTGGCACAAGCAAGGGAAATTTGAATCGCGAATATTAGTCTTGTTGAAAAAGTATCTGATTAAAGAGAATCCAGATTAAATGAAGATTCCAGTATTGTTTTCCGATTATTCTGTTTCAGAAAAAAAGTATCAATTATACATTTTTCCAACTTTAAATGCATACAAAAATTTGTAAATGTGTAAATAATCTCAGTTACGGTAAATTTGATTAAATTGATTAAAACTAAAGTTGAATTAATTTAAATGAAAAGAAATAAGATATGTAAAAAGTTGTGAGGTTTATCTATTTATTTTTAACTTGTAAGGATTGATAGTTATTTTAAATAACCAGTTAATTTTAATTTAAAGTTACTTTCCTATAAGCCTTTCCCCTAATTGTCAGTACCAGAATATTTAAATTTGGTAGCACGCGTAAGGAATGCAAATTCTACCAGTGGGAGAAAAGGTTTAAATATCTATGTTCTAGTAGGGGAAGTTAGAGAGAGTCTGGGAAATCTCTGTGCGTGGTTGCAACGCAAGTTTTGGCTTAGTATTTATTGCTGGTTAGGCGTGGCTTTACAGCTATTATCTTGCTGCCACTAGACTCATGTACACGCTGTAGGATACAGGATTGTATAAGCCCTGTAGTTTAACTCTACTACTTGTTAATATCTTGAGTTCTTGAGTTTTGATTCTACTGTTTTAGTTACCGCCCAAGTTGAGGCGTAGTATGTTAGCGCCAAGTTGACGCAAATTTAAATGATTTCAAGAGTTTCATAAAGGGTAGATTTAACTCTTCTTCGGTGGAATCACTATTTCTCCAGATTCTACGCAACAATTAGACAGTAGAACGTTACAAACTAATTGTTCATTTTAAGTTGAAAAGCCTTTCCTGTTTAATCCCTTTTCACCCACGCTTTTCATGCCAGAATGTAAATGAGATCGCGAGAGTTTACTCAGATTGAGGTAACATGAAGTGCTATTTAAGCAAGAGTTTCGGAAGTTAGTTTTCAGAGTGTGTCTGGCTATTCTAGGCCACGTTGTGCTGTCATTATTCGCGACTTGCGTTAGAGGCGTTAATGTGTAGCTAAGTGCCATTTAGAGGCGTTAATGTGTAGCTAAGAGACTTACTTGCCTTTAGGCTTGTCTTGCCGATTTCTTTAGATCAGAGCTCTTCCTGAGAGTTAAAGTATTCTGTGAGCAGTTAGGCTAACCTACACACCTTGAAAATTATTATTTGTTACGTATTTCTGTTAAGCCAGAAGTGTTGGCTTCGTGTAACCCAAGTTGGGTCATTTGTTACTTTTATCATTGAATAAAGGGTCTTATACACCCTTCTTCTGATCTCTGTTTAGTTTTACAATCCTGGAGAAGATAATTCTTCAAAAGACCTTAAAATTTATGTTCCCAAAGAGGCACAGACTTTATAACGTTTCTGCGGTATTTTGCTTTATCTCTGCAACTTCCATCCCGAGAACGTTACATCGAACTTACATTAACTTAGTTCAAAGAATAATTCACTCCATTCTTAAAAATCTACAAATTTCAGTGCCAAGTAAAATCAAAAACTATGAAAACACTCCATCATCACCACAAAGAAAGAAAACTTTAAATTTTATTAATCTTATGTAGATTATATATAATAGATGAATACGTGGTATGTTATACACGAATGTGAATCTGAGCATTAAATTTAGGCAAAATTCAACTTTAGTTTGACATTATTACGCAGAAACACTTTGCATTTCGAAGATAACTTTTTCTTCTAAGGCGAAAATATACTCTGTTCTGCTTTGTAGGCAATACACTACTGAAGTAAGCAAATTAAAAATAAATGTAGCATCATCTATTGAACAAAACAAAAGGATAATGATAAAATATTTATCAAATAAGCTGTTTCAGATCTTTAGGAAAATCAAGATTAGGATCAAGATAACTAAGTAAATTTTACAGATATCGATGAACGCTATAGATTTCCAAAACTTCTAATACAACTACTAAAAGATATTATCAATAATTTTAACTGAAGAGGTTGTTTTTTCAGTTGAATGAATCAGATTTTCCTTTCACACAAATTTATTATCCATTATGTTTTGTATCTAGTCTCTTCTTAAAACTTTATCGCACATTATATTTTCTGCCTGTTTAATTCAATAGATATTACTACAATCATTATTTCCTCTATTTTATTTTCAGATCGACTATTTATATAACTTTCTTTGATTCCAGTTTCTTTAACAGCAATTTGCTTGGCACGCCGTTCTTCACAGAATGGCAAACAGTAATTTGAGATATACAGTAAAATTAAGTTACAATTTTTTTACATATTTGACGCTTGGTCAGTTATTCACTTTGAAGAGATACATCTTAACACAGTACACATTTTCAGTTAGCAAACTCCATCAGTCAACTTAGATACAGAAAACAACATTCATGGCAGAGATTTTATAGCTCACGTTTTCTGCATACATTTGCACTGCTTAACAGTTGCTAAGGAACACTGACTGGGAAATAATAAATTTTAATAATAAAAACTTATTGAAGAAGTAAAACTTTGCAATAAAGTTTCTGGGCACATTTTATTATGCAAAATGGAACAGATTTCGACACCTGAAACAAAGCATATAATAAACAAAAACAAATCTTCGTTAAAGTAATTTTAAACGCTATTCAAAACTGTCTTTCGCGCTGCAAAAATAACAAAGAACATGTGAACTCCTCGTGCACTAACACACGTTTGGCATCTGTTATCAATGTCCACTAAAACAACATCCCGTTGAGAACAATTTAGGGGATGTAT
Organism: Stegodyphus mimosarum; assembly: GCA_000611955.2. Taxonomy (NCBI): domain Eukaryota; kingdom Metazoa; phylum Arthropoda; class Arachnida; order Araneae; family Eresidae; genus Stegodyphus; species Stegodyphus mimosarum. The sequence continues at coordinate 408,836 of KK120007.1, forward strand.
ATCTATTCGTCCCTCATCCGACTTCTAGTTCCTGCACATTTGGGAAATGTGATTTCTTTGTACACCGTTTTCTACCGAAAGTGTTACCAACCATGTTATTTAAGTTCAGTGAAATATGCAAGTTATTCTATGCTTTTAATATCTTGCCTTTCCAGAGTCTCAGACACTTCAGCTGTCCTGCATAAGTTTGGAAATACTGCACAATGGAAAAAGACGTATATAGTCTAGAAGAATTTCAGTGCAAATCTACTGTAACGTAAAGGTACCTAAGTTAAAGAGGTGAAGCTATGTTCTACATCCAGATTCAATGAATCCTTAGCCGTAATGATCAGCTTCATGAATATTTTGCTATTGGTAACAGGCTGTCTTCTCCCTCCGCATTCATTCGTTCTGATTCATTTTTGATAAATCATGAATCAGGATGGAATATCATCAGGATGAATCAGGAACAGGATATATTTAAAAATGGTGAATCAGGATTCATCTGGAAATATCATTCTTGGTTAGCGTTCCTGATCCCAGCAATATGCTTATTACATCAAAATAACGTTTCCTGGTGATGCAGTTTCGAACTTTTTTTGCAGCGCCTATTGTGCTATTTTTTCAGCAGCAATTTTTTTCCGACTGAGGGATTCTTAGAAACTAAAACTAAGCCAGTTATTTCTTAGAAGTTATAAAGCAGTGTAAATTATGATCACTTGTTTACATTGTAAAATATTTATTTATTTTTGAATGATGAGAAATAATAAATTGGCTTGTTGATATAATATTATTATATTTTATCATTTCTGTTAAGCGAAATTTCTCTTAAACAAATCTCGTTTAAACGAATTATTTACTCGAATTTTGACAGAATAGGACGAATAGTTTCCTTTTTTTTCATGAAGGCAAAGGATCTATGTCAACCTCCTCGAAATGCGTAGAGGGTTTCTTAAAATAAATGTCATTCTGAGGATTTTATCTGCATTTAAATATTACATAAAATTTTTTATGTTTTTGGGTCTTATTTTTATGGCAGTATATTTTAATCCTACGTGAGCTTGCCATGTACTCCAGTACATGCTCTTTGCAGCCTTAACTCCTGGTATATATATGCCATTCAAATTGGCCTTAGTGCAATCTTTAAACCACCAGCCACTTTTTCTTGTCATTGCGCAATGCTCTGAAACATCTTCATCAGTCTTCCGGTCTTTCGTGGAGAAAGTTCGTCCATCACTCAACTCCATACTATCCCCTGAAAAGAGACAGTAATAAACTGAGAGTTTTAAAATAATCTACCATTATAAGCGAATTTACTTATGCGATACCTTTCTAAATCTGCGTTTTTGTCGAGTTGTTAAAATGGCATCATACGACGTTCAATGCTGACTGATCTTCCTTTCATAAAACATTAAATCTTAAAGTTAGATCTTTTAAACATTTAAAAGCATTGCTTCCTAAATAATATTTATTAGAGGCAAATTGATCATTTGTATCCTATTAGTTATGAAATGATCCTCATCCTTAAATTTCACACCACAAATTCTAGATAGGCTGAAAGTATGCATATTGTTAGGATTGCATACGAGTAACCAAAACATGTTTTTACTTCTGATGATTCAATGTGTCTAATGGTGCAACAAAGAATCGTTAGAAAACAATAACAAAATTTACTTACAAAAAAATTACAACAAAAATCAAATAGTTAAACATATATTACTAGGCATCTTTGCCTTCCGAATCTTACATCCTTTAGCATCCTCTCTGCTACTAGCTATTAGAACGTACACAACACTCTCTAGCACAGTAACGTGGGAATTATATAACGCATGTAAAATGATTAAATTTGTTAAGACGTTAAAAAAATTTAAATCTCAGTTATTCGTAACGTAGAATTTTAAAGTTTCGTTTAGAATTTTAAAAAACTAAAAGATTATTATTTAAATTAACCAGTTATTATTATTTCAGTCTTTACTATAACTTCTCCTTTCCGTATTCCTCCCCATAATGCACTGAGGTAGCCAGTATTTAAACTAAGGTTTTGTGATTCTAAAACAGAGCGTGCTTCTTGGCTTCGCGTTCACGTGTTAGTTCCCTGCCAGCTCTGATAATTTTAATTATTCGGTTTGCGTTCAACCGCTGTTGACACTTTGTTTTTGACGCTCTGGTAGTTACTGAGCCGGCATGTAATAATATTTAATTATGTATTCCTTGACTACTTTTCCATATTTGATTTAAATTTGGTCATTCTATTTAGTTGCAGCACCACGTGCTGTAGCTAATGTTTTTGTATAACAGAGTACTTTTGTGTTCTAAACTACACTAAAATAAAAAGGTTATTTAAATCTTCTCACGACTTTGTAGTAACTTCAGACATAGATGGCTGTTAGGGTTTTTGTACTGATTAACATTACTAGATTAAGTAAAACTCATAACCTTTTTTTTACAAAATGGTTAAATTAGTGAAAAGTGATGCAAATTTAATTCATAATCAAATAAAAAAGTCGTAATGTACACTTTTATCATAATTTATTTGGCTGAAAATTTATTGCTTCCCAAAAACGCCTGAAATCGTGTAGCCTGAATTCAGTATCATTCAAAAGGCAGTGTTGATAAAAGAATAGAACTGTTTATTAAAAAAGACACAAATGTTAAGCACATAAAGATAAATACATATAAAAGCAATAAATTCAGAAAACAAACAAAAAAAAACATTTTCTTATTTAAGAAAACAAATACAAAACTCCTCGTGTCCCTCGAAGTATATCACGAGGCTTACAGATTTCGTATTTTCTCTTAACTCAATCCAGGTGTAGATATTATGTTTTATTGTTGAGTTGTATCTCCTTGTATTATCAGATTTAAAAAAAATGGATTCGGTTTTATTTACAACTTGGCGTATTCTGAAAAGTGAGAATACCGTTATTTAGAATGCAAAATATTAAAACGCTTTTGGTGTATATAATACACGAACTTCTTAGGAGAATATGAGAATAGGAGTAGTCGTGGTTAAAGTATATCAGTCGGCAAAATTAGTTCCAAGCATTTTATTACTGGTTTCATATCAAGGCACCTAAACGACAAGTATGCCCTACAAATAGGTGACTAGTGCAATTCTGTTAGATCCTAAATCCTACATTACCAATAACTATAATATAAAAAATATAAATATAGGTTCTTTTCATTGTAGGATAAAGTATTCACATTACCTCTGCGAGAACATATCAGTGGCTGTACAGTCATAAACCAAAAGTCCATGGTTACGGGCGAAAACATCGCGGCAAAATCATCGCTGACGAAAACATCGAGGAAAAAACAGCGCAAGGCGAAAACATCTTCGTACAAAACAAAGAAAAGAAAGCGAGGAGAAAACACCGTGTTATAAAACATCCTCGTCGAAAATAATGCGGTTCAAAAAAATTGCAATTTTAAAACGTCGTCGTCGAAAATCTCGTGTAAAAAATCAGGAATCTAGAAATCATCACATGACGGTAACAGATTTTTCAATTATTAAAAGTTGTAAATGCATACTCGCACAATCAACTGGGTGTGAATTCATATTCGCACAATACAAATTTTATGGATCTAAATGAGCCATATTTCCATAGGAAAGTGGAAACGGAGACGGACACTGCGATGACATTATACTCCACGTCGACAAGTGATGCTTTTCTGTGGAGAAACTTCCGGGCCATTTGTACGAAACGTTTGTTGCTTATGCTACGAACCTCGGGACAATAATCGCAGCAATGTATGTAGAATCAGTGTCAGGTATGGAACACTGCGAATGATCGGAATTTTGAATGTATTTTGTTTTGTTTATTTGATAACGGTGTAAGGTTTATCCTAAGTTTATTAATAGTTATTTTAAGTTTTGTCTCTTTCCTATCTTATTCTAATTTCAGCTTACAATTTCCTGCCAGAATGTAAATTCAGAAGCGCAATTAATGCGAATGAGTAAGAGTACTTTTTAAGTTGGTGCTTCACCGACTTCTAGAGAGAGAGTCTGAATTCCTGACTAGCGCGCGTTTGCCATTTGGCTACATTCTCTCTTAGCTACTACGCTCGGCCATACTTTAGGCCGCTCGGCCATACTTTAGGCTTCGCTTCGCCGATTAAATTAATATTTAGGGGCCAACTACATAGATTTCTAATAACTTCGGCTATACCTTTCAGATAGCTTAGTTAACCTAGTTTAGTTTAATTTCATAGTTATTTAAGTTCAAGGCCCAAGTGGAGGCTTTGTGTAAATTCCAAGTAGAAACTGATTGTATTTATTTTGAAACATAAAGGGTAGTAACCCTTCTTAAGTCTTATGTGTTTTGTTTACACACTTAAGCGATTATTCGCTTATTAGCGTTCGTAGAGTTCTAAAACAGAACTTTGGAAATAAATAAGTAAAACCCCATATTTGGTGCCCGGACTTGTTCTCAATAAAACATGCCGCTAGGTAGCGAAGATTTGTCGATGACCCCTCCCACCTTTCAGTATCCTCAGCAACAACCAAACCCTATGGAGGGATTCGGATTTTTCATGGAAACTATGAGAGCGGCGATGACGAAAACTGCAACTTTTGACGGAAGAGGATCCGTAATGACCTTTCTGGAGCAGCTGGATCTACATAGTATATCCTGTCAACCAGCCGCAGAGAATTATCATCGCTACGTCAAACTTAAAAGGTCAAGCCCTCAGCTGGTACAAGAATATTGGCAAGAGTTTGTTGGGGGATCCAGGTTCCGAAACGTACACTTGGGAAAATTTTAAAATTCTCTATTGAAAGCATTCCCAGTTGTAAGAGACCATGCAAGACTTGAATCAGAATTATTTAGCAAATATCAAACTAAATTTGATGAATTAACAGATTTTATCTTAAGGAAGATCCATACTGTCAAATTATTGTATGGGAAGAGGCCCGACGATGAAGTCATGGAAAAAATTTTGCCGCGGTTGCTTCCGTCAATTCAAGATTTTCTTGAAGTTAGAAATCCGCAAACGTTGGGAAGCTAATTCGAACTAGCTGTCAAATTTCAGAATAGGCGAACGGCCGAAAACACGCGTGCGAACAATTTTAGGCAATACGCAAGGTTTCACGCTTAAACGAAACCTGAAGATCAACAGAATTCCTATCGACAAAAGAGAAAAGTAGCAAAGCCGGTCAGACCAAACCGTGGAGAAATATGAGGCAGTTGGACCAAAAGAAGAATTTAATCTAGTCACTGTGACTAGAAGGAGGGTGAAGTCACCGTGTGAGGAGATAAATCCCTCAGAAATCAAACTGAATACGGTAGTCTTACAAAATTTGGCCTTGTCGGAAATTGAAATACTACTAAACGACGTCCCTGCGACCACCTTACTGGATACCAGGGCTCAATGCATCTTCCTGTCTCAGGATATTTTTAAAAAGCATTTTCGTCGGTACAGACTGTTTAAGACAACGAGACAATGCTGCCCAAGGCAAATAGTGTGTCTGCTTGAGAATAGTGGGACTGCATGTTCAAATAAAAAATGAGGTTCAAAAAATCAATTTTCTCGTAGTAAAGAATCTATTAACCGCAGTCATATTGGGGGTTGATTTTTTACGAGCAGCTAGCGCAAAAATTAATTTCAAAGATTCTACCTTACAGGTCAAGATGGATAAAGTGGAAGTTGAACAAGCCGTAATGCCGGAACTTGAGCTGAATCACCTCGAAGATGGAGAAAAATTAAAAAATCAAGAATTGGTAAGAACTTTTTCTCAATTATTTGATGAAAAACCTGGCTTCTGCCAGATTGTCTCTCATAGCATTGATACTGGTAATGAGCCCCCAGTTCGTTCCAAACCCTATAGGTATGATCGAGTGAAGGAAGACATTCTCGAGCAGCACATTAAGAAAATGTTTGAAGATAAGATAATTACGCTAAGTACCAGCCCCTATGCTAGTCCTGTAGTTTTATGTAGAAAGACGAATGGACTGCCAGCCGCAGATCCAAACGCATGGAGATTCGCTATTGACTACGGAAAATTAAACAGCATAGCGAAATACCCCACATATCTCCTCCGGATAATAGTTGAAATTATAAGAAAAATTCGGTCAGCTAAATATATGACTACCCTAGACCTGACGTCAGGATATTTTCAAATTGCAGTAAAACTCGAGGATGTCAAAAAAACAGCTTTTATTACAAACTCACGCGTGTATGCCTTTTTGAGAATGCTGTTTGGCTTAAGGGGAGCTCCGGCTACATTTCAAGAAGTTATGGATATTGTTTTAAGGCCAGTCTTTGGAAAAAGTACAGTCATTTATCTCGATGATATTATTGTGACAAGCGAACCCTAGAGGAACACATTAAACGTTTAGAGGAAGTTTTTACATTATTAAATGAGGCGGGCCTGAAAATTAATCCTAAAAAAAGCAAATTTGCCGCCAAGGAACTAAGGTACCTCGGCTATAAAATCTCGAAAAAGGGTATCGAAACTGACAACTCTAAAATTTTAATGATTAAAATTATCCACCGCCGAATACGGCTAAGAAATTATCATCTCTTCTGGGTAAGTGTTCCTATTATAGAGTATTCATAAAACACTTTGCAAATATAGTTTAACCCTTGTTGGTCCTTAAACGAGAAAAGACGAGGTTCTCGTGGACAGCGAAGGCGAACATGGCGTTTGAATAATTAAAACATGCCTTAGTTAACGCCCCTGATCTTAAATTCCGAGAAGGGGATCAAAGTTTCGAAATTTGAACAGACGTGTCAAACTACGCAGTTCTTTCCCGAAATGTTTCCCGAAATGGGCAGCCAATACCTTTTTTTAGCAAGACTCTTAATCAAACTCAACAAATTATACCGCAACTGAACGGGAAACCCTCGCGGTCCTATTAGCGATGCAAAAATTCCGTGTGTACTTTGGAAGTGCCCTTATAACTGTGTATTCAGATCGCGCGGCAGTTGGTCACCTATACTCCAGTGAAAATCTTTCGCTCCGGCTCATACGTTGGACACTAAAACTGCAAGAATTTAATTTAATAATTAAATACACTCCAGGGAAAGAAAATGTAGTTGCGGACGCATTATCAAAAATAAAGTTGGATGAAGACGGAAATACAATTAAATGTACGATGCTTACTGCGAAAATAATTGCATCCCGAGAAACAATAATTGCCGAATTAAAAACGGACCCAGAATTTAAAGATATTTACGCTTATCTGGAAAATCCCTAAAATTCTGAACATGTAGACTTAACGGCTATTCGCAATAGGGTGGCCCATTATGAAATTAAAGATAAATTGCTCTTTTACACGTAAACAACCAACGATAATCAAGAACTGCGGCCGGTAGTCCCAACGAGTCTACGCTTAAGTATTTTAGAGAAGCTCCATGACTCGAAATTAGGAGCCCATCTTGGTGTTAGGAAAATCCTGCAAAGGGTCCGCGAAGCGGTGTATTTTCCGCAGTTATACAAAGTTGTGACGGCGTATGTCATGTCACGTGTGTCAATTAATTAACGACGTTAATTACAACCCGGTCGGGTACTTAAATAGCATAAAAACCACTTCCCAAATGACTTGTTTGGTCTCTATCATAGAACAAAGATTAATAAAAATAGATACTTGTTAACCATTGTGGATCATTTCTCAAAATGGGTTGAAATAATTCCCCTTAAACTGGCTTCAGCAAAAATAGTAGCAGATTTGTTTCTAAATAAATGTATTTTAAAATATGGGGCTCCAGTAAAAGTAATATCAGATAATGGTAGGCAATTCGTAAGTAATTTATTTGAAAATCATTGCACAGGCCTTGGCATACGCCATCTAAAAGTGGTATCTTATAGACCGCAATCAAATACTACGGAACGCGTAAATACGAATATAGTTAAAATCATCAGGGATATGTTAAGAATTGTCATGACTGTTGGGACAGCTGTGGCAATGAATTAGGCTTTGCCTTGAGAACAGCAAAACATGAAAACACAAAATATAAACAAAAAAAAACCCCGCAGAATTATTCCTAGGAAGAAAACTTTTAACGCCACTGGATAAGTTATTTTTCGTTCAACAAAGACAAGAAGAGTTTCAATTGAATGATATCCAGAAAATTATTAATGTGGCCATCAAAAATTTCTGATGCGGCAAGGTCCAAACAGGAAATCTATTATGATAGAAAGAGACGCGAGGTATAATATACGATAGGCCAGAAAGTGTTAAAATTAAAACATTCCTTATCAACAACACCCGAAAATAGGGTAGACAAATTTGAACCCAGGTTTGAGGGGCCATTCATTATCGAGAAAATTAAATTTTCTACGGTTTACTTAAAGACTGAAAATGGACAGAAAACAATTGCTAATATGGACCAGCTGAAACCGTACTAGTTGTACGGATTTTCTAGCCTTAAAAGATCAATTGCAGGTTTCTGGGAGAGCGCGAAGAACAATGATTTCGCCGTCGCTTAGCAGGGATCCCCCAGCAACAAAAAGAAAACAAGCGGAGAACACTGAAGTAGCGCCAAGCGAACGCAACAGCAGCCACAAGGTTCAGGACCAGCGAGAATGAATAAAACGAAACAAAGAAAGGTTCCCCTTCAACAGAAGCCAGCGTCGATGGGAAAGCGGAAAAGGCACATGGAGAATATTCAAAGAAAACGTCCAAAGCCAGAACTGAAGCCAACTACCTTCAAAGAAGCCACAGAAATATGGCAGCCAAGATCTACGAAAAGAAAACTATCCGACTAGGCAAGATCCATTCCTTTTCAGGAAACCAGGAAAATCAAGAAAAGATCGAAAGATTCCGAGGGAAGATCCGGATACTACAAGGCAAAAAAAAGCCAGAGTTCCAGAACCCTCAACCTACAAGAAAAGCAGGCCGATTCAACGCCCGAGGAAAGAAAAAGGAAGGAGGGGCCGGAAGTGAATATCAGCCGCCCGAGAAGACTGAGAATCCAAAGTTTTAGATCTCCCACACGGCAAGAATTTTGTGAGAAAAGAATGGACGATTATAGAAACCAAAAAGATAGGTAAAAATTTTCCTTGTTTTCTATTTTGTATTGAAAGTTCAATTTATGTCATGTGGTTAAAATTGCTAAATACTGTTTAAAGCAAGATTTTTGAATTCGCAAGTTTGCGAGAATGTAGTTGTAATTATCTCTTAAACAGAAAAGATTTTTGAATTCGCAAGAGAATTCTCAAGTTACGAGAAACTAATTTGTGAATACGTTTAGTCGAAAGACTTCAAATGTGTTAAATGAAAAGAAGATTATAGCAAAAGTTTGTAAATTTTGTATAGCAACTATAACGAATGATATAAAATGAATTTTAAAATATTGCATGTTAAAGTGTTCTATTGAATGTAGAAATGCTAATGTCAGCTTTTAAACTATTCTAAAAGTTAAGCTTGTACAAATGTAAGTTTTTGTCAAGCATGACTGTAAATACTTTGTATAAGAGATGAATAGAAAGAAAGTACAGATTGAATCTGTTTAAAGTTAGGCTATCCAGGCTTCACTTAAGAGTTTAAATTAAGCTCTATGTTAGTACATTAGATCTAGTTTTGCGTTTAAGGAGTGTTCTGAGGTCTGGAAAGTCAAGTTTCTAACAATCGTATCTGTTGGATAGTTGGTAGTTATCTTCGTGAAAAAACAACAGTAAGACGCTCGTTTCACTCAGAATAATTTCTGGAGAGCGTGAGGGGAAGAGCTTTTAAAGTTTGGTGTGAATGAAAGTGTTTGAGGGCCAAATATAATTTCAATAAGGAGTGTTGGTAACGAAAGTGGAGCTTATTTGTAAAAACACCACTAATACGATTTCCTTTTAGGTAATTTGTGGAAGGATCAAGACTGTATAAACCTGTTCAACAGTGAAGAAGATATTTGTCCCAATCAATTTGTAAAAATTTGTGAAATATATTTCTCATAGTTTTAGTGTAGCTTTAGAAAGTGTGTAAAGTTGACCCTAAACAGGAAAAGTTTTAATGATGAATTCAAGAAAGCAAACTTGCTACAAGTTTAAAACTTTGATGAGAAAGAGTTTTGTAGAATTTACACTCTTAAACGAAGTCGTTTTGAGACCTTATTCTTCAAGTAGTTAAATTTTGGT
>KK120007.1:418909-444186 GCA_000611955.2 Stegodyphus mimosarum
ATGTAAGGTTCCTAATTTTATTAACAGTTATTTTAAGTTATGCACCTTTTCTATCTGCTCTAGTTTCAGCTTACAATTTCCTACCAGAATGTAATTTCAGAAACGCAGTTAATGCAAATGAGTAAGAGTAGTATTTAAGTTGATGTTTCACCGACTTCGAGAGACAGAGTTTGATTTTCCTGACCAGCGCGCATTTGCCTTTTGGTTACGTTCTCTCTTAGGATACTACGTTCGGCCATACTTTAGACCCTTGCTTGGCTTCGCTAATTTAATTAACATTTAGAGGCCAACTACTCAGAAACCTGATAGCTTTGGCTATATCTTTCAGATAGCTTTAGTTAAGTTTAGTTTGTTTTTTCAGTTTAGTTTGAATTTATAATTAAGTTCAAGCCCAAGTGGAGGCTTTGTGTATACTCCAAGTAGGAGCTGATTGTATTTATACTGAGAAACAAAGGGTAGTTAACCCTTCTTACGTCTTACGTGTTTATTCTCACACTTAAAGCGATTATTCGCTTGTTAGTGTTCGTGGGGTTCTAAGATTGAACATTGGGACTGAATAAGTAAAACCCCACAACATCATGAGAAGTTTTAAACTTATGTCATAGAGATTTAAAATGATATCTATTCGTTTTGAAATGCTAGACGATATTTATTGTTAAAATCGTTTTCCTGTAGCTTTAAAGCGAAGCGGATTCCCTTTAACGGATTTCTGTTCTTTATGTGGGAAAAAAATATATAAACAGATAAAAATAACAAGAAAACAGAATACTCTCTTCTCCTGTTCAAGAACAAAGGTGTATCGACGAGTATAACCAGATTATCTCACTAAATCAGCACAGGAATACCCACAGACTCAAATAAATCAGTCCTCTGGTATTAATTATAATGGATCTGGCGAACTTGATAGTGAGAAAGTGGGGAGTAGCGGAAGAAAAGTAACAGTTTCGAGAATCTACTTTATTTTTACTCCCAAACTTTGATATGTTTACTAGAAATTCTGTTTTAATTTGCGTTGGCTCAGAGGGCATCATTAAATATGGACAACACAAGTTATGATTAGCAAAACACAAACTATGGAAAACAAATTCTGAAAGTTTTCAGGTTTGATATTACACCCAAACGGAAGTTTTTTTTTCATTTACAGACACATAGAAGTTTCGAGAGCATTTAGGCTAACGCTCCTTTGGGCTGAAAATATTTAAAAGCAGCCTATCTTTAGAATTTCCGATAGACAGTCTCTTGCGCTGTAGATTAAAATGTTTTATTCCCAACAGTTTTGTCACTGCTCGCTTTGAAATCGTCGAGATTTTTAATCAAAAATTTGTTAAAGTTTTACAAAACATGAAATAGACAATAAAACAAATTCCAAATTCGGGCTTCCAGGAGGGCTACGTTGTTCAAAATTTGATGGCTCTACGTATAGTTGCTTTTTCACAATGAGAGAAACATACATAAATGCAGATTCTTTATTATTTAATTCCTTTATATGTAATACAGGGTGATAATTTTTGGTTGCAATAATTTGAAAAGTGATTCAGACTTTTATAGTGATGCAACGCAAAATCCGGTTTTGAGACTAATAGCCCTTCTTGGTTAACGCCATTTGGGCCAAAAACTATCATAAAAAACAAAGAGAATAATAACAATAGAGGCAAGAATCATAAAAACAAAGCACAAATTATAAAAAAAGAAATTATAAAAAGCTCGAGTACATCAATTTTTAATGAAGTGAGACAACGATTCTAACAGGAAAAACAAGGAGCAAAAATTTGGAAAACAGGGAGCAATCCCGTTTAGGAAACAGGTGCGTCCCTCATATGGAAATAATACACACATAATTAGTAATAACATTTGATGTCATGAAGTGCTCATATAGTACTTGCAAGCGAATATTTAAATATATATATGTAAACTAAAGATTTTGACTGATAGCAAATTTGTTCCTTCTTTGGAAGCCTTTTTTTTTTTCGCCTGAGGAACAAAAATCTAAAATCTGCGTCACGGTATGTAAGGTTTCTTGTTTTGTTTTCAAAATCTTAATTTTATTTAATTATACTATTCAAAAGTGTTATTTTACAGATAATTACTGGCTTTCAGTTACATTGATAAAGCAAATTATTTTCTTAATAAAGTCATTTCTTTAATATATCAGGATTCACTGCGTTTAAAAAGCTTTTAACTCGTGTTTCTTTTTTCAATTAAAAAATCTGAATTGATAAGTTGTAACGTTCTACTGTCCTGCTGTTGTGTAGAACCTTGAGAGATAGAGATTGCACTGAGGAAGAGTTAAAACAGCCCTTTATTAAACTCTTAACTTATTAACAATGCGTCAACTTGACGCTAACATACTACGCCTGGAACTTCGATATTTAACTTATTCTTCCACTAATAGAATTTGCATTTCTTGCGCGCGCTAATAAATTTAAATATGACACTGACAATTAGGGGAATGAAGGCTTATAGGAAAGTAACTTAAAGTTAACTGGTTATTTAAAAAAAATATATAAATCCCTACAAAGTAATTTTACGTAATTATTGCTTAGGAAAGCGCTTAAGTGTGGCCGCAGCATATCTAAAATGTGTCATTTTTCAATTGCCAGTATCTTGAATCGACTAAAGTATTCAGTATTTTTATGAGAGTTAGTTTATGTTTGCTTTTTGTGTGTGTGTGTGTTTGTATCGCGGCACCAGAAAGAGAAAATAAAGTTTTGAGGCCAGATAGTTAAAAGTGAAAATTAATATAATTTTTTATTGATCATTTTTTCTCCTTAACAACTGGTGCCGTGACCTCGCGACTGTTAGACCACTATATATATGTGTGCATGTTGAATTATGTACTTACCTTTCTAAATTTTGTGTATGTTTTATATGAATATTGTGTTTTGAGTAGAGCTGAATTTTTATGTTTCCGCTCACCTAGCTCTTTGACACGCTTATTTAGTTAATTTAAAGTAGTGTGTGGTAATTGCATTTTTATGAATTGCTTTTGTTCACTGCATTTTTTAATTAATTGATTTGGTTATTTCCATTTTTAATGAATTCTTTAATGTCAGAACAATTGTGGATTTTAATTTAACAGTGAATTTTTATTTCAGTTCGTAAATTGTGTTAATGGATTTTAGAAAATTTGTATAATTTTTTTTTTGTAGATTTTAGGGTATCAGCTTGAGTGAAGGTCTTGATAAGCTTTATTGAGTGTTTAATATTCTGTGGTTCTTGTTTGGCTTAATGAGTTGTTCTAGTAGTGACTGAGATTATACCTGGTTTCTGAGTTTTGTAGTTTGGTGAATAGTCATTTTTGTTAGAGAGAAATGGTTAAAGAGTAGAAGTGCAGTGTTTTACGAGAATTTAGGATTGCAAATTTATGAGAATTTTATGGCAATTTGTTTTTGTGAAAATGTTTTGCGACAAGGTAGAATTTACTGTGTTGTGAATTGTGAAATTAGGATAATTACTCTTCTACACTCTTTGTATAGGCGTTCAAGTTGTTTATGTGATATTCTGACGAGAAACTTAATCAGTGACTAATGTAACTTATTTTGAACAGTGAATTAAACTGTCATTTGCTTAATCAATTTGATTTTTACTAGTTTCTAGTATTTGTCACGGGATTTCGAGTTCTGATTGAATTTGTTGCGGACTTAAGGTTTAATTCTAATACGTAATTGAGTTTTTTGCCGAAAAAAATCGTTGGTGTGAAATGAGAATGAATACTTATACGGGAGACTTCATGTTGCTGGAGCAGTTTTTGTGTGAATTTGGTATTATGATTTTTTTCATTAGTATATGTTATGCATATTCAGTTTACTACCAATGTTTTTAAACTCACAAGACATTCTTGTTGCTTTTAAGCATGGGTAGAGACACTGCCAGGTTTCAGTGTGGACTTTTTCTTGGAGCTTAGTGTACAGATTTGTGGATTTATTGGATTTGAGTTTTAGTTTGGGATTTTGAGTTTTAAAACACTTCTGGTTATCGGTCTACGGTTAAAAGTTAAAAAAAAACTGGTTACCGGTGGGAGAACCGGTCCGAGTGCGTTGCGGGCTTCCATCGTATCAACGTCGGCGAAATTGACTAAGATCTTGCGGCTACGTCCAATTTTCAAACGTTTGGTTCTGTTTTCGTCGCTGATGGCTTTTCTCTTTCAGAAAAATGTGTATCAAAGCTCGCGCTGAAGCTCCAGATAACTGTTGAGAACGTAGAAGATGTGTCGACAACGACGTTTGCATTTTTCCTGCAGTCATCTTCATCGTGGAACTTCGAAAGAAAAGGGAAGGCTGCTCCTAGATTGAGTACTGTGTTATGAAAAGTATTCCACTATTGAAATTATTCCACGTTTGGTGCTATAGAACAGAATTTTAATTTGGTCTTCAGACAGGAAGTTTGGGTCGTATATTGTTTTCGACGATTTCAACGGCAAATTTCTTGAAATCGTCGTCTCAATAATGACCGCCTCAATAATCAGTATTGGTTCAAAATATCAATAAATTAAAATTCACCAATCCAACACAAAACTGTAACCCTCTCTGACCATTAGAACAATAGCAATAAATACTAACCAAAATTCGAAGAAAAATCTGTTCCCTCTTTTGGCAGTTGCAAGCCCCTATTTCCCGCGCAACACCAGGAATGTTGACATTGTAAATCGGTTAAAGTTGCGACACCAGTTGGTAATAAACAAATCACAAGCTCTCTTCTTCAAACCAACATGAAAACACTTTCACCCCATAATTCAATCATGAATCGCTGCCGCTAGAGTTGTTCGCCTTCGAAAGAGCAAAACACAAGTCCTACCCCGAAAGAAAAGGGGACTAAATTGCAGCTGGCCACTGACCTTTCACCCCAAAGTTCTCGGTCTGTGAGAACGGAAAAACCCGCCTAGCTACATCAAGACTTTCTGCTAACTTAAAAAAACTTTACCGAAATCAAATGAAAGAATTTAAACAGCAATATAATTTTAAAATTAAATCTCAAACATTAACATTAAAATTTCACTATTCACTCTAAATTAATGAAATCATTAAGCACTGTGAAATAATACTTGAGAAATCTACACAGCAAATGTTACAGATGCTATCGTGGAATTCAAATTCATAAATTTTAATTCCGTATTAAAATAAAATAAAATAATAAAAAATTTTAAATAATTTAAATTTTAAATATTAAACCCAGCTACTTAAAAATCAATATATGTTATAAAAGTAAGTGCACAATGTGCGTGTCTCTAAAACTCAGAAACGAGGCCCTGTGCTATATGGTGTCATATCCAATCAATGAAGAAGGTTCCCATTTTGAACTGAAGAGCGTGCTTTCGAACATATAAGGGCTGGAAGTTTGCTCTCTTGAAATTTCTAAAACAATCCAGAACATTCGAGAGCATTCCACAACATTCTGTAATGCTGTAAAATGTTCAAGAATAGTCTGGAACGTTTGGAAACATCCCAGAACATTCCAGAATTGTGGAACGTTCCAGAACACTCTTGAATGTTATGGAATGTTCTGGAATATTATGGACATTCGAAGCCTTTTTTGTATGAGTGCGGCTACCCATTGATAGGGGTATATAAAGCAAGATCCGTTGTAGGTTCGAAAGTCAGTTTCTTATCAGTGAAGTGCAGTGAGTGAATAAAAACAAACAGTCAAGTGTAAGTAATCAAAGTGATACAGTGACTGAATATAAATCGAAAATAAAGTGTACATAGTGTATTTCTTAATCAAGCATTGATTTTATTTATATCCCCAAACGTAAAAGAGGAGATCTTGCCAGTTTTGGAGCAAAAGGGCGAAAACAAAAAGAACAGCGAAAAAATAAACAGTTGCGCGAAGAGCGCAAAGTACGTTTACCTTCCCAACGAGGGAGAATGAGCACCGTGAGAAGTAGAGAAACCGAAGAACAACGAAATGAACGAATCGAAGAATCAAGAGTTGCGACGCATTCTTATAATAAAAGACTGCGAACGCAAGCCACCCACATGAAAATATCAGGCACGTATCCTACTGACCTACTATCCTACTGACGAGACTAATGACCTACTGACTACTCGAGTAGGACGACCGGCCTCATTGAACTCAACAGTGATTTCTGCAACATAGCCACTACTGAAAACGAACTCATCTACCAAATTTATTCAAACATTGTTCACAACTATACCAATCCGGAGTGGTTATTTCAAAGGGCAATTTTGGCAACTGAAAATAATGTTGTAGACGATATCAACTTTAATATTCAAAAGAAAATTCCTGTTGAAGGGAGAATATACAAATCGATTGACACGATAGTAAACGTTGAAGAATGTGTTAACTTCAATACAGAAGTTTTAAACCAAAACTATGTTATGGTGCCTTCGACTGAAAACTGGATCTCCGACAATACTACTCAGAAATCTCAACTCACCAAAACTATGTAATGGAATCTATGTAGCTATGCTCACCAAAACTATGTAGGATCGTTATGAAAATAATACAGATAATGGTCGTCAAACAACTATCGAATAAACATCATCGAAACCGAACTTATGACTGAGAAGGACAAAGAATATACTGCATTTATTCGCAGAATACCAGTGATATCTATAGAACTGGCAATTCAATTTAAGAGACTGCAATTTCAAATCAAATTAGCCTATAGTTTTACAATTAACAAAGCGCAAGAGAAAACTTTAAAACATTGCGAAACCAAACTTAAAGGCTGTTACTTTTCTCACGTCAGCTATATGTAGCTTGCTCTTGAGTACGAAATTCGAAAAATTTGTATATATATACTCTGGATAATAAAATGAAAAATGTTGTTTATAAACAAGCATTGTAAATAGTTAGAATATGTTTTCAAGAAACAATTTTTTTATATTTTAAAGTTTATCCTTTTATTCAAACTACCACATAATCTCATATCAACTCCCTGAGCAAAGCCGGGTACCCCAGCTAGTAAATTAGTAAAAACAAAATGGTTTTTAAGCTTTTTAACATTGAGCAAAAGCTAACAGAAGGCGAATTTTTCTTAAAAAATACTATTATTGTTTGCCGATATTATACACATATTCGAGCTCTGTTCTTTAAGAGGGAAAATACACTTTTCATTTTTTTAACTAAATACAGAGAATCCTGTCATTGTAACCATCTTCCACAGAAAACCATTTATAAAAGTGATCACTTATTTGTGAGAATGACGTCCTTTTCCTTCATATCAGAACTGTATTAGAAAAAAAAAGACCGACGTGTAAAAGTTAAACAGTTGAGACGAAAACCAGAAGTACTGAATTAGACGTTTAATTACGCATTACTAAATTGTAATATTTCTTTATATACACTCACGTTTGTGAAAATTGCAACACCAAGAAGGAATCGTCATAATTGAATGCAATTTAATACACAGTTGAGTGGTAGTGGTACAAATAAATGATTAAATGTTCAAAGCAAACAAACAAGAACTAGAGATCAGAATCAGTATTTTGTGTGGCCACCACGCGCCGCAATAAGTGCTGCTACACGACGTGGCATGGAGTCAAACAAAGTTTGAATGTCTGACTGAGGAAGAGCATTCCATATCGTTTGTACGCGTACCCAAAGTTCGTCTGCAGACGCAACAGGACGAGGATCACGAGCAAGACGCCGACCAATGACATCCCACACATGTTCAATTGGCGACATATCCGGGGAACACGCAGGCCAAGGAAGAAGCTGTACCTGCTGCGCTGCAAAGAAGGATTTAACAATCCGAGCAGTATGAGGGCGGGCATTGTCCTGTTGAAATACAGCGCCTGGCAAGCTTTGAAGGAAGGGAACAGCTTCGGGCTGTAGAACTTCACGGATATACCGGTTGCTGTTCAGATTGCCCACAATTCGTAGCAATTGAGATCGTCTATGATATGCTATGGCGCCCCAGACCATAACTCCGGGTGTTCGTCCACTGTGGCGTTCGATAATGCACTCCGGAAGGTGGCGTTCACCGGCATAGCGTCTGACACGAATGCGGCCATCATGGTACCACAAATTAAAGCGGGATTCGTCAGAAAACACGACATGCTGCCAATCAGCACGCCAGTCTCTATGCTGATTGGCCCATTGTAGCCGCAGGCGGCGATGGTCGTGCGTTAGGGGGATCCTGTATAAAGGAGTCCGTGCGCGCAGTCCACACTGCAGCAGACGTCTACGAATTGATGAAGCACACAATGAAACACCTGTAGCTATTGACCACAGTGCTGCCAATTGTCTAGAGGAAGCTGTACGGTCCGTCCGCGCCATGCGGACCAGGTGTCTATCATCGCGAGCTGACGTCACATTTCGGGGTCCACTCCCGGATTTCCGAGTTGTCCGACACTCGTCCGTCCACTGCTTCCAAACGCGCATCACTGTGCTGCTGTTACGCTGCACACGAGAGGCTACTGCACGATACGACAATCCAGCTTCACGAAGGCCGATGATTCTCCCTCGTTCAAACTCTGTAAGTTGTTCAAATCTCGCTCTCTTTCGTCGACGAGGCATAAGTACAGATTGAGTTAACGTTTACCACTAGCAGATAACCACCGATAACCATACACGCCTCGCTACAGCCGTCTGTTTATTCGGATCCATCAGCCGTTCAGAGGGCGCTGCTCAGCATACGCATGCGCTACGGATTTGCAATTCTAATCATTTGCATATCATGCGCTACTTTGCACTAACTGGGGAATTCTGCGACAGTTTTGAGGAAGAATATCTTAGGGGGCAGTCATGGAGGTAGGAAGTAAGAAGGAGAGGCTCCTGACACAGTTTTCTCCATACACTGCTTTGAAGCATTGGCGATCCCTACGTATTGACCAAAACATTCGGTTATTTAGCATTAAGATCAATGGGTTTTGACACGATCGGATTTAAATATTTTATAATTACGTCGTAAATATACATATAAATGTATATATTTTCTTTTTTCTACATTATTTTCGAAACCTCAGTATGTGAAAAGAATAAATTTTTAAACAACATTTCATTCTGAAAGGAATTAAATGCTATACTTTTCACAGAAGAGTTTAATTTGAATGAAATATTTTCACAAGTTTTCTTTAATTACATTACAAAAAAAATTAAGGTAATTCGATTTTATTAGGTTAAGGATTACAAAAATTAAGATCAAAGTTTATTGTATTATTAACGTTAAAATTATGTATTATTTCTTTTTTATCTATAGAGCTTCTTCCTAAAATACTTTTTCAAATATGACATGATTTTCTAGCTTCTGTGGCATCTTTTAAATCCAAATTCTAAGTAAATTTATAATTAATCATCTATTCGGTCCACTTTAAATTACAGCACCTTTTATTTTAATAGTGAAATATGTTAAACATTACTTAACTTTCTCTGAATATTTCTGAAAGGGAATAAAAAAAAGCATTTTTTTAAATATTATTTAAAACTTGTAACTGGCTTTTTATAAAATGTAAGGGAATAATTCTTTTGATTATACTTATCAGTTTTTTCCCTTAATTTCAACAATACATAATCTAAACCTCTTCTTTATTACTTCCTTAAGTACGCATCTCATAGAATTTGCTTTATAATACCTTTTAACAGATTACCTTTCGGTGCGAACAATTCTTTCTTAAATAGTTTTATAAACGTATTTGTTAACAGGATTTCAGTTTACGTTTACAATTCAATGTTAAGGTTAGTATATATTTAGATAGTATTTATAATCATTGTAAATTTAGATACATTTAATAATTAGATTTCTTCATACTAACTTTCATAGGAGCTTATGAATGAGTAAATCCTTCATTTCAAATATATTTATAAATAATTTAATAAATATGTATGCATTTTGTTTAAGGCAGACACATGCTTTTTGCAAGAATATGCATAAATATCCATACATATTTCATAATTTTCATTTTCGACACGTACAAATCTTTTATTTCTGTGCATTCGCTATATTTTTCGAGTAAAGTAATTTACAATATTTAGCACATACTAGAAATTTTTAGATGATAAATAAGTATAAATATAATTTGAATGAAAATTACATGCATTTTTAATATCCTCTCAAAAGTCAGTTTTTCTTCGAAATTCCTCCATGATGGCATCTCTCCCTTTAGACAGACAGCCCTTACATGCCTTACCCCATTTAATAAAAATTTAACCTAATTTATGTGCTAATTACAAATATCGTAACATGCATAATTTTATATTTACATTTAGCCATCAAGCTTCAAACTTTTGACTTAAAACACGTTTTAGGATACATTCATTATCAAATTCAAATCTTTTAGCAAATATATTTTGGCAGAGCACTCAGTGTCTCGTTTACCGATTTTACCCAGTTTAATAATTCTCTGGTAATATAATAAAAAATAACTATCCATCTCACATTTAAAAAACATTATATTTTAATATGTTCCAGTTAGCCATTCTTTACCTATGAATGAGACCTGCGTACATTAAAAAGCGAGCATGAACCTCGAATTTCCGAGAAAAACAGACTTGCGGGGAAAACATTTAACAATCTGGAGTCATGATCGGACCTCCTTTGATAGGATACAAAAATGGTTTCACCTCCGTGGATTACCCTATTTTCAAATTCTATAAGTTGTCTTGATGATGTAACACTTTCACATGGTCACATCATCTTGATCGCACATGGTACTTCTGCCGAATTCGCAAATGTATCCGTCTTCTGTTCCCCACATTTGTGTAAAGCTGTACATAATTTTACACAAATGTGTGGTTACAAATCAAGGAAAACTTAACTTATTGGCATATCTGGGTGCACATTTATTTATTTTGACGAGGATTGCAGCATTTGGTGGTAATTTTATTTTTTAATTAACCCAAATAAGTAATCATTGTAAACCCAAAGTGATTATTTTTCAGGTATATAAAAATAAAGTGATGAGTTTAAAATGAGCAAATATAAAATTTTTTTAAAGTACATATCACAATAATATATGGATGACAAAAAAAATTTATTTTATTTAAAACATTTTGGCGTTAGAACATAAAATAAAGGTTGCGAATACTCTATCAAGAGTATCGAAAGACGTATACAATTTTAAATGTACCGTAAGGTATTTTTCATTCTTTAAGCATAACATTTTTGACAAAATCTATATTTTTGTAGTTCAACAACTTACAATTTTATAAAACAAAGTCACAATCAAAATCGCTGTTGTTAGCTATCGAAAAATAACCAAGATGTGATTTTTGCGTAAATGTCACTAAATAATACAAATTGCTATTATCCATCACGCAATGAATTCTTTTTATGTGAAAGTTTCCCATTTTTCGATTTGTCTGAAACTGCCGTGTGTCTAAATACTATCAAAACTCTGTCAAGGGAGCTTCTGAATATAAATAAAAAACACCCCATCTGGAGACCGAAGCCTTGAAGCAGTGCTTCACTCTCAGTGCAGGCTTGGTCCCGCCTTCCTTCCTTACCTCCATTGGGGGCAGCCCAGGGGTCTACCTCCTCTCTTCTCGTACCAACAACTTCTCGAAAGGACTTTCTACTCGTCATGTATTTTTGAGTGTCCCCTTGCTGCACAGACACTATACGTTTACCGACATCCATGAATTTTCGGGGCTTCGAAGCCAGGCCCATCCATACGTTAGGCAGAGTCACTAACTACTATACCAGCTAGGCGGTTAATATACAGACCATTAAAACCATAGGCGTCATAACGGTTATCGCTCCATACTTTGAGATGGCTATGCCCATGTATATACACTGCTCGAGATTGAAAAAGCAACACCGCGAAGGAGTGGTCAGAAAGTGATGAAATGTGAAAAAAACGACAGAGACAGCAAGCATCAATAAGTGATCTTTATTGAAAAATGATAGTCAGAATACAGAGCGAGAACGGCGTCGGCTCAGTAGGATGTAGGACCAACGCGGATAGCGATGCACGAAGAAACACATCTAGGCATAGAGTCAATAAGAGTGCGGATGGTGTCCTGAGGGATGGCTCTCTATTCTCTTTCAACCATTTGCCACAGTTCGTCTTCTGAACGAGGCAGGGGCAGAGTTTGCAAACGGCGTCTAATCACATCCCACACATGTTCGATTGGTGACAGGTCAGGAGAGTATGGTGGCCAGGGAAGCATCTGTATACCTTGCAGAGCATGTTCGCAGATGCCAGCACTACGTGGTCGGCCGTTATTCTGCTGAAAAATTGCATTAGGCAGCCCCTGAAGGTAGGGGATCGCCACCGGCCGCAGTACATTATCCAAGTATCGTTGGGCCGTCATAGTGCCCTGAATACGAACTATAGGTGACCTGGAATCGTACGCAACAGCGCCCCAAACCAATATGCCACGTTTTCGCGCTGTCGGACGTTCCACAGTTACTGTCTCCACGTCTGTCGTAGATCTGTCTCCACGTCGACTGTCACTGGATAAAAACAGAAGCGTGACTCATCTGAGAACACGACGTTTTGCCATTCTGTCGCCCACATCGCTCCAGTCCGGCACCATTCTAAACGTTGCCATCTATGCTGTGGGGTCAATGGCAGTCTTCTTAACCGACGCCATGAGTGCAAGCCACGTTCAACCAATCGACGGGAAATGGTTCTCGTCGACACGGGAAAATCCAGGGTACCTTGCACATGCTGCAGAATCGCGGTACAAGTGACTTGCGGGACAGCCACAGCTTGTCGGCGGATGCGTCGATCCACGCGCGCTGACATCACTCTGGCTGCACCTGCACCCCTCCTTCTTCCCACATTCCCTTTTTCCAACTATGCTCGCCATAGCCGATGCACCGTGCTCGCATCCATGTGGGTATCAGTTGCGATTTGACGTAAGGACCAACCCGCACTTCTCAGTCCGATCACCATACCCCTCGTAAAGTCGGCTATTTGCTGGAAGTGCCTTCGTTGACGGCGGCCTGGCATTCTCTCCTATTACACGTATCCTCCGGGGAAAAAAAACAACTTTCTTCGATAATTCATCTGGCAGAAATATCGACACGAATATTGCCCATTCTGCACGTTCCTTCCCTTATATCTTACTTCACGTGCACCGGAGAGCTGCGCATTTCACATCATTCGCATAACTCAGTGACGTACGTCTACTCTAAAATTTGCATAAATTTCTGATCACTCCTTCTTGGTGTTGCCGTTTCAATGTCGAGCAGTGTATTAAAAAAAATAAGTTTTTTTACTGGATGTATAAGTCTGTATAACTTATTACTCAAGCATTGTGAAACTGGACGAGGGTTGAACTCTCATTTTTGGCTTCACATTGAATGCGTGGTAAGAGCTTAAAAATGTCATCTTTTAAAATCAGACTCATTGAACTAAAATTATTATTGTCTTCGTCTACAAAAAAATACAATAAAAGGTGAACGCTCAACTAAATATTATTCATAATTGTTTATACCAAATACTGTTCCTAGTCTCTCATTGATGTCATTCCACTGCAAAATATTTACATTACTTTCAGATTTGTCTATTATATACAATCAAGCATAAAAAAAATTCCGTTGAACTATTTTAATTGATATTGATTCTATCCCACAATATATCTCATTTATCAAAAAGATAATTTAGTGCAAAACCTAAAAAAATTAAAGCGAATAAATATTATGTAACACATACGTGACGCAAAAGTAGTTTTAGGTATTTCTATCTAGGAAAAGGATTGGATTAGGTTATGCGAATATGGCGAAGTGCCCTTGGCAAAAGGGCACCTTCCTTAAAGAAGGTTACGTTTGTGGAGGACTTTTTAATATAAATTGGCTCGTATCCATATCACATATAAAGACAGAAAGTTTAGTAATTTTCTTTAGAATCATACAGTGTAATCATACTTTAGACAGGCTGACAGCGAATTATCGCTAAGTAACAACTGAAACTTGAGAATGGTGTGAAAGACACTTTATTTAAAACAAAATCAGAACAGAAGACAAATTGGTACTTACAACTAAACCAACTACTGATGGAGAGATAACTTAATATAACAGTAAGTCAAATGTAAAATTTAGTTTAAATAAGCTAGTAGCCAAAGGCTACACAGATCGATTAACGCGACGTTGGGTCAAAACTTAATCGGCATTGATATTCAGATATCGACAATTATGATGCCAGGCCGAAGACTACAAATCTTATCTGGTTAGCAACTTAGTAGCGTTGTCTCGAGAGGTTGAACACGCTCTGTCTTTCAGTCTAAAAACGTTACCTTAAATAATAATGAATTTATAGAGTCCTCACTTTTATTCTGCTAAATTAAAAGTCGACGAACCTAGCAAACTGTCAAATGAATTATCGCTTAGTTCAACTAACAAACAGCGTAAATTCAAGAAGGGTTAATTACCCTTTATTCACTCAGAAATAAGATGCAGTCGGTTCTTTTTCTTCGAGCTTACAACACAGCCTTCACTCGGGCTTGAATTTAAAAATAAAAAGTAAGAAGTAACTATAACTAAGAGATTTAGCCGAAGCTAACACAAATCTAACGGAGTTGGCCCTTAGTTTTAAACTTGCCGGCGAACTATCAAAAGGCACGTAACATACAACTGAGCGTAACAGCAGTTGGAGAGACTTAGCCCAAAGGCAAACGCTTGCTACTCAGGATTCCTAGCTCTCTCTCTCTCTCGAAGTCAGTTGAACTTTTCTTTGATACTATTTCTTCCTCATTTGCGTTCGATGCGATTCTAAAAACTCATTCTGGTAGGGAGCTGGAAGTTGAAACGAGGCAAGATAAGAAAGGTTAACTAAATTAAAATAACTGCTATAAAATTAAAATATACTTTACAAAGTAATGTGCATTCTGGCGGGAAAACGGAAGGGAGAAGTGACAGTAAAGATCCAAAACATAAAACAAATGTTTAATTAACATAAAGGAACTTTACACAGAAAACTCTGAAAACGTTAATGCAGCTAGCCCGTTCTTTTCTATTTCAGCCCATTTCGAGCTACTAGCGTTCAGCAGTCTTGTCCACGTGATCATTGGTCGACCTTGACTTAGTAAAAAGCAACATAATATGTCCGAAAGTTACAGAATCATTATGATCTGGTTACTGTTGTTCATGGTTCAATATTTGTTCTTTTACTCGTTTTCGTTTTAGCAGTCGGAAAACCATTTGATATTTTAAAGCCGCAGACGTGAAAAGTGGACAGTGGTCTCACCAATACTCGAAATCCGAACCTTCCAATTGCTAGCTGGATGTTGCTTCCAATTGCTAGTTACACCACGAAGACACCCATTAAAGAGGGAGAAAAACTTTATATTATCCACCCACTTAAAGAGCCCGTGGAAAGGAGATAACCCAATCGCCAGATCCATGTGGTGGCCAATTATCGTCCACCAGCTAAGTTCGGATGCCGACTGTAGAGTCATTAGGTATTTCGAAGCAGGAGACGTGAAAAATGTGCACTGCCCTCGTTGGGACTCGAACTCCGGACTTATCGATTGCCAGGCGGACGTGATTTCCAGTTACACTACGAAGGCACAGGATAAAGAGGAAGAAAAATCTTACGTAATTCTCGTATTTAATTAGATACAGCTCAGTTCTCAAAAGAATTAGTAATTGGTCCCCTTGTCCAATTCCTTGAAATTTAATAGACTGCTGATATCATTATTTTACGTCAAGACCACTATGAATCAGCTTATCTCAGAAGATTCTTCATGAAAGTGCACTTAGCCATATCTTAAATTTAGATTAGGTTAGATTATCTGAATATGCCAAAGCCATGAGGGCTATTTGACTAAGAGGAGACTTGCCTTCATGAAGCGACTTTCTGAAGAAAACTGGCTTGTATTAACGCTACACATGGGAAAACCACGGAAACTAAACATGCAGTCAGCCCGTTTGCAAGAGTCTGAAGCCAAAGCAGGTTGAACTACCAGTAATCAGTGGTCTTAACCGCTCGGCAACTAATGGTGCGCACCTTAAAGTGGTTTGCTGTATTAACTAATCAATCCATATTAATTAGTGGTATTTTTATTTTTATCTTAACTTGAAATAAGCAGACATTATGGTACGTTTCAATACGAGAAGTAAACCAGTGTTCAGTTACCTGCATCTCCGCTATATCCTTTGATGTGTATCTTGTAGTCTTTGTTCTCATCGTCAATTGCAAAGATGTCATAAACAGCATAACGACTTTCTCCTTTTTCATCTGCGAGATCAAATCGTATCGAATATAGTCCTTGATTGCTTAATGAAAATATGTTCTCATTACCTGTAACAGAAAAACAAAAGTTTTATATACAAGACCAAATAAAATTAAACATTTTTTTCAACAACAAATTTATTACAAATAAAATTTCCATTCTGTCCTCATAGATAATATCAGATTCTAAATAATTTAGAAATAGCTTGTGTAGAAATTAAGTTTAAAATACTATATATCCCGTATTGTTGGAATGATCACTGAAAAACACTGGCTTGTATTGAAGTTATATGCGGGCAAAATCCTGAAAACCAACTGTGTATATGTATGTATATAGTATATATACTGCCGAAGCAAGTACAACCAACTTTGTAAGCAGCCCGTTCGCTTGGATTCGAACCCAAACCAGATCGGACTCTCACTATTCAGCGGTCTTAAATACTTGGCCAATGGTAGAGCGTACGAGAATGTAAAAGAAAGTTGAGTTTTCTGTCTCTAACGGAATATTGAGAAGACTCAAGACTAAACGTAACTAAAATGCTTCGAGACTATACATATATATCTATATAAAAAATGTATGTGGGGTTATAGAATCAAAAGCACGAGATAAGTATAAAGTAAATTTTTATGAAATTACTAATATGAATGAAAGCTGGTAAAAGATGAAATGAACATATAGCTTCTAATAGATAAAATTGTCATAAGCATTGGTTAACCGCACAAAGATTTGTAGGTCCATAATAGTTCGCGTAATACTGAGTAATACTCGCGCAACATCAGTCTCTAACAGTCCTACAGCCACGTAAGCTCATGCCTTGAGAGAATACGTTTATTGCCATCCATGGCTAGCTGTAGACAAGCATCGTCCGCCTGGACCCGGAACCTAAGCCTCGAAGGAACCCGTCTGTTCCCTACTAGGTCTGGTACTCGTCTACCTCTGGGTGTTGTCTTCGCTGCTCTGCGTTGCGCTGGGCTGGCGGCAGATGATGTCACCTCGCTGGCGGTTCTGATTTCCCGCATGTATGAAAATAATTTTGTAATTGTTAAATTAGTAAATTAGTAACATTTTCCAACAAAAATGTTGATTTTTAATATTCCTTGAAATTTTGACAATATTTTGCAATTTCGAATTGGGTCTGGGAACGAATTCTCATAATAATCTATAAAATAGCATATCTCACAAAGAAAACAACCGTGGAATGGATTACTTTCAATGTGTGAGTCACGACTGTATTTCTGAAAAATAAGATAAATGCATCATTTTTTCATTTCCAAAATGTATGAAGGTATATTTTATAACGTGAATCCAATATTATTCATTTCCTCCTAGACACATATAACATCTCTGTTTTCTTCTGAAAAGAAAATATTTTGGATCTAAAATGTTAATGATTTTCTTTGTTTTCACTAGTGATATTTTTTTACTTCTACGGACATTAGAAATACTGGATATACTTTTCTTTTTACCTCCCAGTGAATAACCACGAATTAGGGTCTATTTTAATAATGTTATGTATCTATCTGTGAGTTTGCCTGTGTGTATATGTATGATGGTTTTTCCATCCACGATAATTCTTACATAAAACTTCCAAAAATTTCCCTTTTCCGTATCTAAGCTTTCTACATTCATGTAAAGAGTTGATTAGATTTGGGGTAAAACTGAACAACTGGAAGTGGCACTTACTTGAAACTCGTAAAGGCATGTAGCTCTAAATACACAGTAAACAAATTTTACTTTAGCTTTTATACTTCCACTGAATTTTATTTTGAATTGGGAGTTTATTTTGAAGAGAGATCGAAGTCGATAGCATGTTAGAGGTGACATAAAATTGATTAGTTGATGACATTGCTCTACATAAGTGATTCATTTAAGCTAGATCTTACATGCTTTTTCTAATACATCGAATGTTTTTAATATAAAGAGAAACAACTGGAACAGAAATGTGAAAATCTTTACCTAACCAAAAATCATAACTGATGTTTCCAAATCCTCTTTTGTATTCTTCCCAATCTCTGTAAAACGAATCTGGGGAGCTCCAGATAGTTCCTCTCCTTTGTATGACCTATTAAAAAAATATCCTAAAATTAAATGTCTGCAGTTTAAATGAAATTCTAAATTTTGTATGGAAAAAAAATTAACTAATAGAAATGCCTTATAACAACAAAAAATAAACTGTACAACTATTTTTCATATAGTAACTTTCCTGATATACAGCACTTTACTGTCAGAAATTAATTTCTGTTAGTTTCGAATGTAATACTCTAAGTAAAGTCATTCATCTCAGCTAAGTTTTACTAAAATATGTGCAATATAATTGAATCATAGAGTTTGGTCTTCTTAGGTAATATAAACCAGACGAATTCTTTTAAAAACTAGGGATAATTACTGCTAAGTCTTACCACAGAGACAAGGAAAAGATGTAAGGGATCATTTTATTTGAAGCAAATAAAATTTTTAACAGTTGGCACCAATTCATGCTTACAGAAACCAGCAATTAAGGCTTAAATGAAAGGTAATCGATGATTTAAAACTAAGACAACTAAATTAACCTAACGGCTGCACACTTAGAATAACGCATAAGCTGGCTCTGACCTAAGTTCGACATAATAAGCCTATTCGCGGAAATAACTCAACATAGCAGAATATTATTCGCAAAACAATTTAATTAGCAATGTGGCCTTCAAGCAGACAGAACACGCTCTAATTCTACTCCGTAAAACCTTCCTTTAAATAGTCTTTTCTTTCCACCTCATTTGAAAATCATGCGAGCTAGAAATTTGCATTCTGGCAGGAAAATGAAAATGAGAGCGACAGGAAACAAAATTAATGTAAAATAACTGATTAGAAACTTGAATGTGAACTCTACAGAATAAAGAGCTTTTTGTATTTCTGTAACATACGTAGTGAGCAGAAAAACAGTCTCTGGTTTCGAAACAGTATAACTTAAATACTGAAAGGACTCCTTGCCCTTTCAGTAGTCCCTAAGAAAGTTGCTTCTAGTCGCTAAGACATTTCCTAAGATTTTAGGACATTGATTTAAGCTTTTAAGTGTTCGGCGTGCCACATGTTACTCGAGAAACAACGATGCAGTAATCCGGCTGCAGCCTAACGTTGTGAAATGTCTCTGCCTGTCCAATATCATGGAATTCAAAGCAGCGTTTATTCGTTGTAGAAGACCCTTTGTTATTGCGGATAGCGGCGTGCATACATTTGGCCCTTTTGAAACTGCACAGAAAAAAGTCCAATCCCCAGTTCCTCCGGAATGGAAGGGCGGCCAGAATGTCCTTTTCTTTGATCACAAATGCAAACTGTTTCACTACTCGGTATATGTGCTTTTAAATGGATTTATATGTAGGTGAATCAATGCCAAAGTTTCGCTTGAACACATACTGCTCATTAATAACACTGTTATTTTCGCAAATTGTAACATGCATCATCTTTGTTCCTGGATGTCGTTTTCGACGTCACTGCCTTCTTTTATTGAGAATCATGCCAAGAGATTCTCAAAAGGAAAGAAAAAAAGATTTTAGCTAACATAACTTCTCATTTAATAACTTATTCCAGTAACTTTTTATTTTACGACTTCTTGAAATCAGGGACTATGTTTGTTCAATTTGTACTTTCGCAGAAAGATGTTCCAGATTGAACGAAATGTTTCCCTGATAAAAGGTTTCTTTATATATTCAAGAATTTCTTTATAGAGACTTTTACTAAACTTAAATGCTTGAGAAAAATATAATAAATTTACATTGAGAATAAAAATATGCTGGACTACTACAATATAGTCAACAGAAAAATATCAAAGTTAAGGTCCCTACAAAAGTTAAAGAACAGCATATTTTCCAAAGCTCAACATTACAAAAATGTCAGTAATGTTTAAATTCGCAGTTCATATGTATGATATTAACGAAGTTTAAGAAAATATATGCAAAACCAATAACTACCACTTTTATTTTATAGAAATAAATACTGTACAGGAATTCAGAAAAAATGCAAATATTGTAATTTTTGTTCACGAGCGTTGATCTCCAGTTTTTATTATAGTTTCGTCGACAATATCCAGGAGAGTCTATCAATGTCCAGGAGAGGTCTTTTGCCCGATTCGATGAAGTGGTGGGCGATCGAATGGATGGAAATGGGGATGTCACAAACTGATGCTGCTAGACGTCGCAATGTCTCTCGTAGTATGGTCCACCGACTACGGAATCAGTTTGAATCCGAAGATTCTGTGTCTAGAACATATGTTCCAGATATACCTAGAGTTACAACACCTGCAGAATACCGTTATTTAGCTCTTTCGGCCCGAAGGAGGAGTAACATTACTGTGCCTCAACTCATAACAGATCATTTAATGACAACAGGAACAAGAATCTCGGCTACTTCACTGTCCAGACGCCCGCACAATATAGTTCCGTATGCAAGTTTGTGTCCCCTTGAAATGAGGATACAAAGGTGCCCGTTTATGTTGGGCAGGAGAAACGTCTCCTGCACCAGTTAACAATGGGCATCTGTTCTCTTCACAGACAAGTCTAGGTTCACAATGGAAATTCAATACGTTTGAATTACTTAGTGAAACCAAATCAAATGTCTTGTTGCTACCAAACTTTAAATTTCTGAGCGATAATAAATATAAATTTGAATTTTTCCTTTACTTTGTTATTACTACTGTTTACGTATTTTTATACATAATTAGTAAGCAAAATTTTAGATTTACACTCATGTCCATAAATTAAGGTTAATGCAAAATCAGGCAAAGGAAGAGTTAGAAGCAAAACAAATTTGACTTATTTGTAAAGCTTATTTATTAAGCAAAAGGTAAAGAGCAAAAAACGATGCTATATGTTTGATATTATTAAAAAAATTAGCGATTTTTT
Organism: Stegodyphus mimosarum; assembly: GCA_000611955.2. Lineage (NCBI taxonomy): Eukaryota > Metazoa > Arthropoda > Arachnida > Araneae > Eresidae > Stegodyphus > Stegodyphus mimosarum. The sequence continues at coordinate 439,867 of KK120007.1, forward strand.
CTCCCTGGAGCAAATTACAAAATAAACCTATTTACAAAAAACCAGTATTACATGGTTGGTATGATTGTTAATACATTGTATGTCTCCCAGATGATGCAATACAATCCGTACAACGCCTAGCCATGCTCAGTATCAAATTATCGATCTGATCTTGGGGGATATTACACCACTCAAAAAGCAATGCTCTCCGAAGTTCCGGTAGACATGTAGGAGGAAGTTGACGAGCTGCATCTCGTCGGCCAAGCATGTCCCACACGTGCTCTACTGGACTCAAGTCCGGTGAGAATACTGGCCAATCCATACGGGTGATATAATCCGATTGAAGGCATTCGCTTACGATGTTTGCACGGTGAGGACGGGCTTTGTCATCCATAAACACAAATTGTGTGCCCATGGCGCCCCGAAACAAACGTACATGTTGTTCCAGAATGACGTCTTGACAGATTTGGCTTGTCATGGTTCCAATTTGAACATGGAGGTCAGTTCTGGAACCCAGAATAATTCCACCCCAAACGAGCACTCCTGCACCACCGTAACGGTGTCGTTCAATGATGTTTTCTTGGTGGTAACGGGTACCTGGAGCTCTCCATATGAAAGTCCGGCGAGAATCAGACTGCAAGCTAAACCTGGACTCGTCGGAAAACATCACACAAGCCCACTGTTGCGGTGTCCACAATGCATGCTCTCTACTCCAGGCTAACCGCAGGCGACAGTGAGTTGCAGTAAGTGGAACGCATCTGACAGGTCTACGAGCATATAGACCAATCTGCCCTAAGCGTCTGTACACGGTCTGCCTTGAAATTGTCGTACCAGTGGCTGAAGAGAGCTGGCGAGACAGGTCTGAGGCTGTGCTCCGCCTGTTTCTTTTGGCAGTAACTGCCAAATACCGGTCCTCATTCGGCGTTGTAACTCTGGGCCGACCTGTGCTGTAACGTTTACTCACATTACCATCATCTTGGAATTGTTGCCAAAGCCTGGAGATGACACTCTGGGCAATTCCAAGTTCGTCTGATACTTCCAGTTGTGTACGCCCACATTCCAGACGGCCGATAATTCTACCACGTAAAAAATCATCCAAATGCGTCCTTTGTGTCATAACTATTCGGTTATTGCACTGAAATGCTTATAAAGCGCCTGCGAACAATTTTACTTCTTTGCCTGCATTCCTTATATATCACTCTCTTACACTCTCGTCATTGTGACGTACCATCGGTGTCATCTGGTTACTTCCTGAAATTTGCATATGATTCTTGAAGATGTGTGTAGTGATTTTATAGATGATATATTTATTTTAGAGTTCGATTTCCGCGTGACTCCGAATTATACTTAATTTATGGACATGTGTAGTTAAAATATCTTTTCTTGGTTCATGAAAGTTTTCTTTTTACTATTTTTTTATGAAAAAAAATTTGGCCCTTTACCTATTTTCAGATAGGATATTAGGTTCGCATTCAATTTCAGTTTCAGACCATACTGACTTACACCATAAGAACAAGCATAGATGAGTCGGATAATACCTACCAACTATTGGTTGTCGTCGAAATATTAAAAACCATCCGTGAGGGACTCAGAATACAAAAGATAAAGTATTTCTATCTGTCTGATGAATCATAACTTTGAAATTCTACTAAATAAAGAAATTATGTCCTATGAAGTATATTCAGCCCGCCCCCTCTTCAGCATCGATTATGAGAAAGGGAGTTGGTCAAGAAAAGGTTTTCACACACACAAAGTGACCCAAAAAATTATTATCAAACCTTATTTGATGACTTCTGTCCCAACCCAATATTTCCCCGAACATGGTACTTTCGGAATACCCTTTTTTCCTTTGGAAATAGACAACAGTTTACAAAATCGGTGATTCCAAAATCAACAGGACATGAGCTTATAAAAGTTACCTCTGAACTCTTTCTACCGACTCATTATTTTCTGAACGTTTTTTCTCTGCATTCAGTTAGCTGCCATATATCATAGCCTCTTTCACTTCTCGAGCCACCTTAACACTAGTCGTAAAATTAGGATAGCTGTCATTAAATTCCTTTTGGAATTTCAAGGCCTTTTACTAAAGGATTGGTCCAGATATTTCGATACCTTTATTTCTACGTTTAGTAAGCCAAAGAAACAAAGCTTCGCTAACTTTCTCGTATTCATATTTTTTTACTGCTTCAAATTGTCCTGAAGCTTTAGCTGTCACTTGCTCGGAACACCACTTTTCAACCTCCTTTTGGTTCCTTCTCCAATCGTCTTTCGTTTTTCCTATGTTATAAACTTGTACCACTTTTAATAACATTTCAGCTTTCCAATCTCTTCAAAGCATTCATTTTTCTTCTAAAGAAAAGACGCTTTGAAGCCATCACAATGTACCACAGAACAGGAAATGTAAATAAGAATTAAAAGTACTATACTGTAAACTGAACATTGTCACAAGAAAAGAAAATAAACCAAAATTCAGCTCATCGACAATGCAACTTTATTGAGGTCACGTAGTGACTCATGCTAATAGAACCTACATCAAACAATGAAAACCGAAAGGCGCTTACCCATATATACTTCAACAACTTGTGAGTTTAATTATTTTTTTATTTTTTTCCTTCCTCCAGGTCGGATTAAACGTAAAGTCGGATTAGCAAAGGTCAGAAGGTCGAATGACAGAGCTTCTATTGTATTGATAAAAGAATTTGCGAATCTTCATGACCTTCGTCTACATAAAAATTTTGCATTTAAAAATACAAAAACATGATGTTTAAAGCTAAAATATCTCTATTATTTTTTTTTAATTTAATTTAAAATAAAACTACATTTTAATCGATTGAATTTAAATAACTCAATGGATCCTTTGATTTGAGAATTATATTATTATGTATCTCTCACGTAAAAGAGTTCTCTTTCTGTTAGAAAAAGTATTAAAATCTAAGATTGATCAGCTTTAAGGGATTTAAGAAGGCTATTCTGTTTATAAATTGCGTTATAACTGAAAAAATCAAAAATAAGCATACTATCCATCCTCCTCCATCTGTCTCCATATCACAGTATACTTCCAGAGGCTTGCAAGTTGAGGTGCGGCATAGCGGCCATATTGTATACAGTCCACTAATGTTGTGACCTTTCATTCGAAGGTCATAGCAATCAATCGGCTTTTCAGTTAGTTTACAGGAACGGCCGTCATTATCTTCTGGAAATACAAAAATCCATTATAAGAAATTCTTTAATCTGCATACAGGTTAAATTCACAGAATTATGTATATATTTTCAAGCTTTCGTAAAAGTACACAATGTCATTCAAATTATAATTTTAAGCCTCCATTTCAGTGTGTCATAATATTAGTTAGGATCTGACAGCTGCATTATGATTATGTAAACATTTCAGAAGGCATTTTCATATTTTATTTCCTTCTTTATTTACAGAAAAGTCTCACTCGTGTGCAAAATTAAGAGAATTTGCCCATTATGTTGAATTTCTGAAAACTTACTGGACAGATTTTAGTGAAATGTGGTATAAATGCACATTTATAACGGAGAAAGAGATGTACCATTCAAAAGTCATTTTATGTACGCATAATGACCAGTCAAGCTCATAGTGCCCGGATGTCTAAAATACATATTCTGGTACCGAAATGAAAATGAGTCTAATATGGGGTTGTTCCCTTTCACAGCCAGACGGGTCCCACAGCATGACGGCATGTTATATTTGCTAATGACGGCATGTTATATTTGCTAATGACGGCATGTTATATTTGCTAATGTTTGCCGTCATGCCACAGCATGACGGCAAACATTAGGTTATTTGAAAGCAGGAGGCGTGAAAAATGAGCAGTGCCCTTGCTAGGACTCGACCCACGGACCTCTCGAATACGTGCCGAGTGTGCTGACCACTACACTACAAAGGCATGCCAAGAAGGCGGGGAAAATACCTTATATACTCCTCCTTATAAAGGGCGACTGGGGATCATAGAACCAATCAGCAAATCCTGATGGTGGAGAATCATCATCCACCATCTTTTCTAATTCGAACGCCAGTGTAGACACATTAGGTTATTTGGAAGCAGCACATGTGAAAAATAAGCAATGCCCTCTCCGGGACTCGAACTACGGACCTCTCTCGAATACGCATCGAGCGTGCTGACCACTACAATACGAAGTCATGTCAAGAAGTTGGGAGAAATACCTTATAGGCATACTGGACACTTTTACGGAGGACGGGACGCCCGATGTACACCATAGGTTGACAGGCATATGTCCATCGCCCCCCCCTTTGTCTGTTTTTATTTCCTTCCTCCACCACAGCCGAGGGAACGGACAAGCCAGTACCAGTACGGTCCC
>KK120007.1:444822-455780 GCA_000611955.2 Stegodyphus mimosarum
TTACGGAGAGTCGGGGACGCCCTAACTTTACCATTGTGGTTATACGGGCATGGTCCCACGCCCTCCTCCTTGTTTGTTCTTACCAGCTCCACCACAGCCAAGGGAGCGGACAAGCCAGTACCAGTACGGTCCCTGTCGAGCCTGATCCCATCCTAGGTACAATACCCGGGTTCTAGTCCTGTGAAGAATAAGGTACAATAGTACCTGATATTTTACCCCCGTGGTTGAGACTGTCTAAGTACAGATCCTAGCCAGTACTTCCCAGGAATTCTCCTGAGTCAACCCCCGGGGGGACATACTGGACAGGAGGCTCTTGAGGAACCTCTGTGGAAGTAGCTCTCACTTCTGCAGCAAAGCAGTTTTCAACTCCGGGATGGTTCTCAGAAATGGCGACCTGAAATTGCTCTTTTTAAAAGCGTCTCAGCTCTATAGGGTCAGAAGATCTGGCTGACCAATGCAAGCAACGAATATCTTCACTTTCCATTAACAAAAACCGAGTACCTACTGCGCCCCTAAGACATTGAATAGAGGGCTCCCAGATCTCCTCTCTGCACCTCACAGCGGTCAGGAAGCCTTTGTCAAACACATCCAGACGAATAATGTCCAACATAGTGTTTGCCCAAACCATTACACCTCTACCACCATAATCATGCTTGTCCCTGATGAGGAAGGAATAGCAACGTGTTCCAGGCTCTTTCAAGATACAGTTACGCCGAGGATCAGTGCCCAAGCTGAATCTCGATTCATCTGTAAAACGTATGTGCTCCACAGAAGTCTGGTCCAAGGTACATGTTGTCCGCAGCACGCTAAATGCAATCTTTTGTGGGTTGCAGTGAGTAGGATCAGGATAGCACAGCGGGTCTTGTGGCATACAGTCCTATCTCATCAAGCCTTCAAGCAACTGCAGACCGTGGAACTCTAATTTCACTTTAATTTCACTTTAATTTTACTTTAATTTCATCCAAAAAAAAGACTTAAGAAATGACCCCTTAAAATTATTTATTTTTGAGCTGTTATTTAGGATTAAAATATATACTTTTTCTCTAAACAGATGTATACATTTCTGCTAATAGATTTACAGTAGAAATAAAAATATTCAGGAAAATAATTATCTCTTTTGGGTATTTTATATTTTATAGGTGTTCTGTAAACAGGACAGTGGTCCTATCCCCCAATGTTTTTCTCATCTCTTCCCTCGTTCACAGATCACATTCCTTGAAACCAATTTTCAAAAATAACTATTCAATGACATTAGAGTGACATATGGAAGGATTATGAAATTGATTATTCTAGAATTGTTATAGGTTTCTTTTCTATTACTTTACAAAAGTAAAATGTCCCACAACCTCCTAAATAGGATTTTATGATTAAAAGAAGGTTCATATTGTAGAGACATTAGGTATTTTTTAAAGCAGGAGATGCGAAAAATGAGCAATGCCTTCGCCGGGACTCAAACCACGGACCTCTCGAATACGCGCTGAGTGTGCTGACCACTACATCACGAAGGCATGCTAAGAAGGTGGGAGAAATACCTTACAATCTATGTAACGTTTACTTGGCGAATTAGAAGTAGGTGTTAGATTTGTGTAAAATAAATAAACATTCTAAAGAGAAATTCTCTTGGGCGTTTCTTTTTGGCCTTGGATCCTATTGAGTCCCTTGTGGGCATTCAAAGCTGTGATGTCAGATGAAACATTTCTATAGAAGTACACATGCGCTTATTCTTTTGGAAGAAATAATCCCCAATATTTAATATATGAATTCTCTCTCTGGTGAAGAAATTGATAAGTCTGGAGAAATGGTTATTATTTCTCCTGAGCCTGATTCAGTTAGTGATCAAGAATCGATGGATGTTTCTGTCACAAACTGAAACATATCAGTATCGTGTGGCGAATTTGAAATAGAAGATACCACAGGAACTACAGAAATTTTATCAAAAAACTGTGAAGAACCTAATTTTGAAATAAAAGGCCCTACGTGAAAAAAATGTGAAACCCAATTCTTGCTTTCACCAAGCTGTATTCCTTTTCCAAGACCATCAAAATACTGTAAATATGGTTTCAGGAAAACCTCCAGCTGAACTTCGTCACATGATGACTGAAGACATGATATGACATACAGCTATAGAGACTAACCGGTATGCAAAACAAGCAAATGATTATTGTTTTAGTGTTACTGAAAGTTAATTCAAGCAATTCCCAGGCGTTTTGTTTTACATATGGATATAATATTTCACCACATGAAAAAATGTGTTGGGAAAGTGCCTCCGACCCTGGTACAATTTTAATGAGTCCGGCTATATCTAGGAATCGATTCAGTGATATCAAACTTATTCATTTGAATGACAACCATAAATCGTTAAAGATGACCGTTAGTACAAAATTCGACCACAGTCAGGAAAGTTGAATATTTCCTTGAAACAGAATATTTCCTTGTACAGAGTGTTTTCAGGAAATCTAACTATCGATGAAAGAATGATACGTTATTTTGATATGCACGGTTGTAAGATTTCATGGAGAACAAATTTGTAAAATTCGAATACAAATTATGGCTGCTGACATCTTATGATGAATTCCCCTTCAACTTTATTCCTTATGAAGGGGCTCCATGAAAATGCAAGGAATATAGAATGAAAATCCATGAAAATGCAAGAAGTTGTGTAACAAATACAACTTCTCAGCGCGCTGTGGAAGGCCTACTTTCGATAGTCAAAACCTCGAAATTTTATAGCACAATTTACACTGAAATTTTTTTCACATCTTATGTGTTACTTGTTCGTTTGAAAGAAAATCGTTTTGTGCAACAAGAACTATAAGAGATAATTAAATGGCAAAATGGTCTCTAGTGCCTTCGAAAACTTTGAGTAAAATGGAGAGAGCACTGTTGCACTATTTGATGAAGTAAACAAAGTGACTGCAGTACGATGGAATGATAATAGTGTAGTGTCTTTGCTGACAAATTTTGAACAACAGTGAAGAACAAAGTGGAGTGCAGGATGAGAAGAAGCGAAAATGAAATTGATATTCTCTTTTGTGTGACTTCTTACAACAAATACAATATTGGGGTGAACTTATTTGACAGCCACGTAGAAGTTTATTTTATTTATATCCAAAGAAAAAAGTGGTACCGGCCCCTTTTCTTGACCTGCTTTGGAACAGCTCTCATCGTAGCAGGGAAAATTTCCAAACTCTTTTGTCCTGAGGAAGTGAAGGACATTTTAACATTTCGGACATCCATTACTATAAGTTACTTATGCAAGGCAGTACTTAGGAACAACATCAGGTAACGCGGTTCGCTGCAAAATAATAACGAGCTCCACCATCTCGGCAGAGAACAGGTATAGATAAAAAGTCCCAAGGAGCGCCAGCGAAATTGCCATTTAAGAACACGCAAGGGAAAACCAGTAATTAGTTTCAAATTATAGAGACTTCGTATTGACTATTTTCCCAAATTTCATTGCTAATTGCTTCTTCGGTATGTAATCAAAATTTGTATAAAATTCGGTAGTGTATTGGACTGTTGTCCACCATAATAGGACAGCATGTGACTTTATGAAATCAAAATAATGTCTGAAAATTTTTGTTTTACGTGTGTTCTTACCTCGCATTATTGATCTTTTAAAGTGTTGATCTTTTCCTGCGGAAATTTTTAAAAGTTGCCCAATATGGGTTAAGAATTGATTAGCGTTTTGTCTACCTTTTAGTGACAGCATGAGACTAAAAAGCAAAAAACTCAGACTAAAAAGCAGAAAAAAAGGAAAATTGAATTTTTTTTAATACAATAATCTATTACTTGTATTTAAGATGGATATGATAATTAATACGCTAAAAGAGGAAAAATAATTTATCATATAGGTTTATGTGAATAATAGGTTAAATAGTTCTATTTCCATAATTTATCTACAGTTTAATATCACGAATAATAAAAGCACGTGGCGTGCTTGATAATAATATATGAATTCTAAAGGATAGTTGTAGTAATAGGTATTTCTGTATTATAATCAAGGGTGCCCTATCCTTTTATTATTCGCGACATAAGATTGCAGATAAATTCTGTAAATAGAATATTCAATTGATTATTCCCATAAAACTGTATAATGAACTTTTTTTCTCCCTTCAGTGCATTAATTATCATATCTATTTCATATAAAAGCTTTGTGTAACAAAACATTTTTTAATTACCTTTTTTAAAATTAGATTCGGCACTGAAGCAGTTGTTTTCTAAAATGGAACTTTTTCACGTAGACAGACATATGAGGTTACAAGTAGCAAGCCTGCGAATGCATCTGTTATTATTCTTATAGATTTGGTACTTTGAATTTGAAAAGACAAAATTTTACCTTCGATGTAACTTTCTTTCGCTTTTGAAATCAAATCTGCAGCTATGTCCAAAAGTGCACAAGTTTTCTGAGTCTTGGGACATGTGGATGCTTCGTCATCAGCACTGGATGTAACTACGATTGCGAATACAAGCAATAACCAACTGATTTCCCTGGAAAGATTTGAATCAGAGCAAAATTAGTGAGAAATGTGAAAATAATAGTACGAGTATAAATAAAATGGCTCAAAATGATAAAAAATTGCGCTGCGTTCGTTCATTTAGACTACTTAATTCACTATATTACATAGCTTCACTATATGAATGAATTCGTGATTTTTCAATCAATTTCTTAACTGTTTATCGGGTCTAAGCAATAAAAAAGCCGTTATAACCTTCTACACTGACTACCAATAAGTATTTGGACACCTGTGTTAGAAAAGAAAAACTAAGTTTATTCAAAATCAATAGTTGGTAGAGCCTCCACGAGAGGTAATTACAGCGTGGACCTTCCGGGGCATACTTTCCACAGGTCTTTGTATGACAGCTAGTGGTATTTTCTTCCACTCGGCTTGGAGAAGACATAGAAGTTCCTTCACCGATTTTGCACGGGTAGTGCACTCCTGAATTCGGCGATGCAACTCGTCCCAGAGGTTCTCGATAGGGTTCAGGTCTATACTCTGGGCAGGCCAGTCCATTCGATGAACTCCATTGGCAACATACCAAGCCTTGGTTAACGTCGAAACATGACAACTGGCATTGTCGTCCTGAAAGTAACAGGGGTCCAACCCGTAAAACTGCACAACGTGGGAAGCACATTGTCATCCAAAATAGTGCAGTAGGCATCGGAGTTGAGCTTACCATGAATTGGGGGCCAAGGGTCCCAGCCCATACCAGGAGAAACACCCCCAGACCATAATTCCACCTCCGCCGAACTTGACTGTTGGCACAATGCATTCTGGCAGGAGACGTTCTCCAGGTAGACGCCAGACCCAGACCCTGCCATCCGAACGGTAAAGGGTGAACTTGATTCGTCACTCCAAAGAACCCGTTTCCACTGATCTACGGTTCAATTTCGATGTGCTTTGCACCACATTAACCGAGCAGCGCGGTTGGGCTTTGTCATCAAAAGTTTATGGGCAGCAGCACGACCATGAAAACAAAGCAGATGTGCTTCCTTAAGGATGGTATTCGTTGAAACAATACTCCTGGATGCCTGTTGAAACTCCTCGTGGATGAGGGCCATCTATTGGGTGCGGTTCTTCCGAATTTCTCTGGACAGTACTCGTCGGTCTCTATCTCCCAGTTTCGTTGGTCTGCCGACTCGGGGCATATTCCGGCAATTACCGCTCACCATCCACTTCTTTAATCATATAGGCCACTGTCGATTTTGGGTACTTCAGATCGCTAGATATGTCCCTTAAGGATCGGCCACATTTGTGATACCCGATAATTATATCTTTCTCGAAATCAGAGAGCTCCGAACTGCGAGGCATCTTGCATGCGACTAAAGCCGATGCTGTTTCCTACACGATATATACCGGCGGAGTCCGTGACGTACCTTAGGACAGCAGATATCGTCATTTGCATAGGTGTCCAAATACTTATTGGTAGTCAGTGTAGTTGGAACTTCTACTAAACTAATTCAACTAAGAGACTGTTTACTTTTAGCTATGCGCCTTTTATTATAAGATATCCTTTAATAATAAATAACTGAATAGCTGAATAAAAGTTCACCAGATTTGTTTTAAATTATGGAATAAACATAACTAGAGTTTGTAGCTATCACGTGGTGCGAGAGACTCCGGTAGCTGCTTGCTCGTGTCGCCGTCAATTAGCAACAGTGAGAGATGCTGCAGCGCACGAGTGTGGTTCGATCCTGGGTCTGTTTTAATGCGAGTCGAATTCTCTACCACCAACGCAAACGAGCTCCTGTGCGCTATGCTCAATAATTCGAAATCTTGCAAGTTTGCGAGCGTTGAGTGGCTCACGAGGTCGCTACAGACTCCCCTGCCAAGCATTTATGATGCGATATGAGGAGATGTTCCGTTTGTGGGTGTGATTGCGAGCCCAGTGCTTGGATGTGATTGATTGTTGCGTTTTTGATGGGCGGTGACTGTGTCAGGACTGAGTGTTCTGTGCATGTTCTTCGCAAACATTGTGAAGTAACTCCTTCTAAACTACAGTCCTGCTCTGGAACAGTGAGCTGACAAAATGTTGGCTTTGTTCTGATGTAGGTACTGTGCTGGAGAATAACTGCACTTGAAAGGGATTTAAAAAATCCTCTTTTATTAAATCACTATTATTTACACACTTCCCTACTCGGAAGAGTTACAGAAAGTAAAAGGCCACACTTGGGCCTAACTTAACAATCAAATAAATTTAACTAAACCTAAATAGAAATTAAATTAAACTTTGCTCACAGAGCAATTCGCGGAGTTTGGCCTCTAACTAACTGGTGCGTAGCAAGAAATACTAATACTATCGCACTTCAATTTATTTCAATATGCAATCACGTAGTAAGCACTATGGCTTATAATTTTAGCTGCTAGCTGGTCAGGCGAACGTCGAGCAGAATGACCGTGATCTGAGACTAAAGCTCTCTCACACTAAGAGGTTTCTACCTCTGGTTTAAAAAGTACTTGGCTGTACTTCAAATTAGCATAAGCTGAAAACGCGCGCTTCTTCTGACGGGAAGTTGAAACAGAGAAGAGATAGAAAGATTTAAATTAAAATAAAACTTTGTTAGTTTAACTAAAACCTTTCAACTGCAGCGTTGAGACATGCGCAATTGTTTTCCGCAGCGATCTCGTGAGCCACTCAACGCTCTCAGATTTGAAAGAGTTGGAATGCTTGAACATAGCTCACGGGAGCTATTTTGCGGTGATGGTAAAGAATTGGACTCACATTAAAACAGACCCAGGATCCAATCCCACTCGTGCGCTGCAGCACCTCTTACTAATAGATAGCGACACGAGCAAGGAACTACCGAGGTCTCTCGTACCAAGTGATCGCTAGATTGAATTCTTTACCATTAGCCCAAAAGAGTTCCCTTGCGCTAGGTTCAAGAATTCCAATTCTTTCAAATTTGCGAGCCTAGAGTGGCTCACGAGATCACTACAAGTTATAAAAGAAAATAACTCTTTGCTGATCATTTGCAACAACTGAAGTTGGGAGCCGCTAGGAAACTAAAAGTCCATTTGCTGTAGTAAGATATTTGAAGCCATTAATTTTAGTTAACAAAAATGAATTAAATTTTCGCTTTCTATAGCTATTAATAAACAAATCAAGCAGCTAAAACAAGTTAAATTCTGATATGACCTCAACAGCAGCTGATTGATTATTAAAAATCTGCACTTAGCAATTATCCTAATTTAAATCCGATCCTTAACCTCTTCAACATGAATACGAGCCAATTTTTCTTAGAAAATTCCTTATGAAAGGAACCTTTCCTTTAAGAGATAGTTCTCCTGTGCTTGGCCATAACTGATTAAACAATTAAACAAACCTAAGATCATCTTCACATTAATTAATTTGCAGTACCGTGTGCCGGTACTGACATGGAAAACAACTAGTGGTTAAATCAAACCAACTCAAGTAGTAACCTTAACGTATAAAAAATTAGGGTACCCCGCAACAGTGGGTACGAGTTGTGCCCGTACCCACTATTGTGCTAAAAAGCCGGGAGAGCACAATACTTGATTTCAACCTATAACCTTAATACTCATTGCGCTGTGTTCCTACTTTTTATTTGAACAACCCGGCGACGCCGGTAAGAGTAATACTCTCAGAAGTTCCTCCCGTTAGCAAAAGACTTTTCCAGAACTTGTTAGCCGCGAGGTCTGAGAAACGGATAAAGGAGGTGACGTAGCTACCCCGAAAACCGGTCGGGGGATAGTGGTAGAGTGAAAACGAGGACTTTAAACTTGCGAAGAAAAATCTGCAAGGATGCCGTGTGAGAGATATAAATAAACATTAAAGTCTTATGTATATATCTTATTGCGTAATAGTGGTATTTGTTTTATTTGTGTTTTGTGCTGTGATGTATAATAAACGTGTGAATAAAGCAAACTAAGGGTATAAAGATTACTTCCTTGCTATGGTGAATATTTGAAGGAAAAACGAACAAGTCTCGTGCTCGGTATGGCGCAAGAAGACATACTCACACAATTAATATATGTATAAAATATAGTCCAAACTTCTTAATTTTTAAATAACCTTGTAGGATTGATAGTTATTTTAAATAACCAGTTAATTTTAATTTTAGGTTACTTTCCTATAAGCGTTCATTCCCCTAATTGTCAGTGCCAGAATATTTAAATTTAGTAGCGTGCGCAAGAAATGCAAATTCTACTAGTGGAAGAATAAGTTAAATATCGACGTTCCAGTGAAGAAAGAGAGAGTCTGGGAAATTGCCGTGCGTGCTTATACGCAAACTTCTGTTTAGCAGTACTGCTGGTTTTGACGTGGCTTAAGCGCTATTATGTTGCTGCCACTAGACTCATTTGCGTGATGTAGGCTACAGGATTATATGAGCCCTGTAGGGTAATTCTACTATTTGTGAATACGTCTTATTTTAAGTTTGATTATACTGTTTCAGTTACCGCCCAAGTTGAGGCGTAGTATGTTAGCGTCAAGTTGACGCATTGTAAATAAGTTTGAATTTAATAAAGGGCTGTTTTAACTCTTTCTCAGTGCAATCACTATCTCTCAAGGTTCTACACAACAGCAGGACTGTAAAACGTTACATCTGGCTCCCGAATTCCTAACTCGAATCCAATGGCCAGTAATCAGGACAGACAATCATCCTTGCAAGATACAAAAGTCGTAGGCCCGATGGTGACAAGCCATTGGATGGATTTGGCTTTTCAATACAGACAATGCGAGCAGCTATCAAGCCAGCAGTAGTATTCGACGGTAAAAACTCCGTCACTTCATTCCTTGAATCGTTTGATACACACTTTCAGTTGTATCCGGTACCCGAAAGGCAAAAAGTAGCCATCGCCTCCAGTGCCCTCTGAGGACAGGCGGAATCTTGGTGGAAAGGGAATGGAAAATTCTTACTCGGAAAAGTCGGAAGCCTCACCTTTTTGAGAATTTCAAAGTGGCACTCCTGAAGGCCTTCCCGATCGTGAAGGATAGTGCGAAGCTGGAAGCGGAACTCTACAACTTTTATCAACGGAAAGTTGAACACCTCACCGAATTTATCCTGCCTAAAGTCAAACTAGTGAATATGCTACATGGAAGGAAGCCTGATAATGAAGTAACTGAAATTATATTACCAAGATTATTACCCGCAGTACAAGATTTCGTGGACCTGAGAAACCCATGAACGCTGGAAGAATTATTCGAATTAGCCGTAAAGTTTCAGAACCGGCGGATAGCCGAAAATTCGAGATTTCCTACCCAGGATTACTATCAGCACTTCTCCCGACAGCCGCCCGCAGAGAGAAACAAATATAATGGAGGAAAACGTTTTCTTACCAAGCCGTCAACAAGCAAGAATGAAAACTGTAAAGCCAAAGACCGCCAGCGCACCCAGAAAACATCAGGAAGAAAAATGAATTTAAACGAATAAAGGGGCCTGAGAAATTGAGAGTTCAGACCTCGGGTGCATCGCAAAATCCCTCTAAGGGAAGTGACGTATGTAAATACCGTGGTAATCAACAATTCCCAACTACTGGTAATCCAGGTTCTTTTAAACAATGTACTAGTAGAAGCACTCGTCGAGACCGGCGCGGAAGGAAATTTTTTAAGCCACATCTTCTACTATTGAAATTTCGGAAGAATAAGATTGTTTAAAAATTGTATCACAGAAATTGTTACCGCACAAGGGAAAGTTTGTGAATGTTTTTCAATATGTCGGAAAGCTATCACTGAACGTTCACGTAAAAAACGAAATTTTAAAGTATTATTTTTTGTTGTCAAAAACTTTCAAAACCATGTCATTTTAGGTGCAGAATTCCTCAGGTCGGCGAACACCACAATACATTTTGCAGAAAATTACATTTTCTTGGATATGGTGCCAAAGCTGGTGGAAGAAGTAAATGTTCCAGATATTGATTTCCAACATTTAAAACAAGATGAAAAAGCCAAGCTGTAACAACTTGTAAGTAGATTTAATACGTTATTTTCTGAGAAGCCAGGGAATACACAAATTGTCAACAGTGCGATAGAACTAAAATCAACTTAACCTTGTAAAGTCTTATGTATTACTTATTTCAGTTGTGATTTAAATTGTTTTAAAGGTAATGATTTAACTTATTTTGCTTCAGACTTAAAGATTAATTTGTTTGTAATTTTTTTGTAGTTGAACTTATGTTTCTTTGGCTTGTTTAAAAGTAATTGTAGTCATTTAATTTGTTCTCTTGACAGTTTTGGTTAACGCTGATTTTAAGTTGCTTGTGTAATTAATTTTTCTTCTTTACTTTTGGTTGGTTAACTATTTAAATTCTGTTTAGTTAATTATTTTTTTTCTTAACCTTGGTTGTTAATGTTAATCTCTTGATAAGTTGATCCTTAAGGTAAATCTTTATAAAGTTTGTTTACACAAGTTGGTGTTTAAAGTTTAATTAAGGTTTAATTTTTTGTGCCCCCTTTTCTGCTAAATTTGGGATCCATATTTTCTGACTATGGTGGTC
>KK120008.1:0-10082 GCA_000611955.2 Stegodyphus mimosarum
CAGAATTTTGCTACGCGACCCCAAATGGGGTCGCGACCCATAGTTTAAGAAGCCCTGATTTAGACCGAACTGGGGGTCACAACCAGTGTCAATACTGTGAGTCACAATCTGGTAGAAGCCAGGTTTTTCATTAAATGACTGTGAAAATTTTCTTACCAGATTTTTGATTTTCTCTCTTTCTCTTTCTTCGAGAATTCCTCGAGAATTCCGACTCCAGTTTTGCACGGTCTCTCACTACTGGGAAGGCTTTTAATAGTGAAGTTTTAAAATTTTCCCAAAAGTACGTTTCGTATCCTGGATACCGCAACAAACTCTTACCAATATTTTTGTACCCGCTGAGAGCTTGACCTTTTAAGTTCGACGTAGCGAGGATAATTTTCTTTAGCTGGTTCACAGGATATAACCTGAAAGGTAAGTCCAGCTGCTCCAGGAAAGTAACAACGGTCCATTTGCCATCAAAAGTTGCTGCTGACTTCATTGCCGCTCTCATTGTTTCCATGATGAATCTGCATCCCTCCGTTGGGTGTAAGTGATTGAGGAGGTGCCTCCACATGAAGCGATTTCGTATGAGAACTACTTACCTAATCGGCCTGTCATAAAAGAAACCAGGTGACAGGTGAGAGCAGGATCCGGATACCCTGGCGGCTTACACAAACTATTTGGGTATTGCCCGAATCCCACAACTGTCCAGAATAACGTCCTTTCTGTGTCCCAGAAGGACAGCATCCGGAGTTTGTTTCAAAACAGAGAGTAAAAGAAAGAGAAACCAATAGTTCAACTTCCATTCCACTAGTATTTGATGAGTCAGCAAAGTCTCGAAACCACCCTTCCTGGAACCAATGTCTGCAACGTCTCATCATACTAATTTTCGATATTTTATTCTTATTTAAAGAAAAGAAGTTTGGCGTCTCTTTTCATGTTAGCAAACCCTTTCTGCAAATAAGTATATGAAAAGAGGATAGGGACTTCTTGCATTTCCTTTGATGAGAGAATTCAGATGAAAAGAAATTTAAAATGTTTCGACATACAAGAGTTGTTTTGAGAGTTAAGAGCAGCTTTTTCCTTCTTGCCTCTGTTACAGATATCAAATTGAAACAAGTCAAGATTTTTGCCCTTAAGTTTAGGAAAACGCTATAGTAAATATTCTGTATTGATAATATTATAGCTAGTCCTGATAATTATATTGTTAAAAGATTTTATTTCCAAATCCAGTCTGCTAATATCAAAAGGCAGTTTTGATCTCAGACAATAGGAATACGCTGGCGATACTGATAAAATAAAGAAACTGGACATGGATGGAAATAAAAACCGATGACACTGAACATGGTTGGAAAACATCTATCTTAGGCTTGCTGTGGAATTGTCAATTGGGTTCCTTAAACGTTAATATGAGGTGGATGAATGAATTAAACCTTGAGAAGATAACTAAGTGAGTTATGCTCGTAAACTTTTTCATTCAATTGAATATACTGCTCTAGCTAGGCTTTGACCCAAGATAATGCATCCTTGAGTTTGTCCTCTGATATGCCATCTAAGGGGCTGTACAATAACACGACTTTTGTCCTCAAATGGTAGGAGGGCCTACAATGGTTGCCTGAATCTATTGATTTCTGGACCTGTGGAAGTATCTTGAATGAAGATACTAATGCATCAAAAGTCTTGGAACATGGATGTGAAATGGGACAAAATAATCGCTGGTAATTTGAGGAAAGAATTCTTGTAACGGTTTCAAGAATTAAAGGTTCTGGAAAAAATTCATGCTTTCAGATGAATACATATTACAACATAAAATCCGAAGCACTGCGCAATTCACACTCTCTATGATACTTACAAAGATGTCTACGCTGCTGTGATGTTTTTGAGATTAGAAGAGTAAAGTTGGGCTAAACTATCACTGCTTGTTGCTAAATTCAAAGTAGCTCCTTTAAGAGGCGGAACAATACCACGTATGGAACTTTAAGCTGATTAAGTGAGTTCAAGATTCACATTCGTAGTTGAAGCATTGAATTGGAAGGATATATTTATCTATTTTGAACTCCCGCTCCGTTCAATGAAGAACACCGCGGGGAGACAATTTTGAAGCCTGCGCAGAAATTGTCTGAACAATTGATCAGCCATCCGCTCAGCATATTCAGATATAAGGCTGAGAGAATTAACAACGATTAACTGCGCATGACTGGAAAATTGGTCAACCTTGTCAACGGACCCACCTGTCTTTTGTTAAATATATAAAGTGGTAAAATAATGGAGTCAGGAAGTAAATCATATACAACATAATCAGATGGGTAGAACATATAATTTTTTCTTGCTCCCTTGCTCGTTACAAATACAGACAGGCCATGTTATAGGCTTTATACTTGCTCTTGAATACTTGTTAGTTCGCTCATGTAAAATGATAAATTATTTATAATCACTGTGCCTTTTTCAAATAATATATTTCATAATTTGTTGAAGTGCAGACATATTGCAGAATAAATCTTTTGCTGGAATTTTTGTTGCAAATCCTGGTAAATGCTTTGCTCTAAAAGTTAAAAGTACTTTTCCACATATAATATTTAGCACCTCCTAGATGTGCTGTTATTCTGCCCCCACCCCTGGATACGGGATTTGGAAGCATGTAAAATATAACTACTGGAGCGATTCAACTATTATACTCGCATGGATAGTTAGAGAAGAGAACTGGTGAGTGTTTGCCCGAAAATTGAGCGCAAGAGACAAGAAACTAACTTCTCCTTTCGCATAGAATCATGTAGTGGATAAACTGAATTCCTCTGATATGCCATCTAAGGGACTGTACAATAACACGACTTTTGTCCTCAAATGATAGGAGGGCCTACAATGGTTGCCTGAATCTATTGATTTCTGGACCTGTGGAAGTATCTTGAATGAAGATACTAATGAAGAAGAGATAGAAAAAGTAAGTTAAAACCTACAGAATCTATGGCTAACGCTGAAACTATTTTCCATATTAATAAAATTTATTCGTACCTCTAAATACTCACGAATAGTTCGTTTAGTGGTTGGATTTTAAGATTTAGAAATAATTATCTCTGCAGAAAAGCTTACTTCTGAATTTCAAAAAGCAGATTTGAAATTAGTATAGATCATTAAACAACAGTCTTTCGAAGAAAATGATAAAATGATTAAAACGTTTGGCTACTTACCTAGCTAAAAATAAAATCATATGTTTCAAGACACAAATTGTCAATAAAAAAAACAAGGAATATTTTTGTAAGCCACAAATCATGACGTTATATTGAAGTTCATTGTACACTCACAGGAATAATTTGTATTGCGGCTTTCAAATTTTCTGAAACGAAAGGTTTTGGATTTTGAACTAATAATACGCAACAATCATATCAAGGTTCGTCATTTGTAAGCGAAGAAGAAAAGCAGCCGATCTTGAAAATTTACAAAGAGATTTGAGAAATCGGTTACAGTTTTAATTAAACGCCTTAAACAGTAAAAAGTAATATTTTTATCATTCACAATCAGAGTTCCGTCTAAGATGTGTGCGTGCGCAAGCCTTTAAAAAATTTAGTGCAGAAAGAAAATTAACAAGCCCACATACAAACACGGCACTAATTAAAGTAATGGTAAGCTACAATCTGAATATTCGCCAAATGATTTTCTAAACTGTCTACACTTTTGAGCTTCAGGCTACATAAAAGCTTTAATAAAGGAACATTACGAATCCAAAATTCTCAGACGAAGAAATTTTTATTTACAGCGTATAATTCTACCAAGCAAGTTCAGAGAATCCTGCTTTCTCATACACGAATTTTTAAGTATATTCTTTTTATAATAACAGTAAATTGAAATTAAATATAGTTGCCTTTTGTAAATTATATTAATAACACATCGTTTGTATTTATCTAAAACTAACGTATTTATATTAAAATAAATAAATATTTAACAAGCAGACGATAACAATAATAGTCGTAATAATAAGAATACATCTTTGCATTACTTTTGAAATAAATCATATTAAATATGTTCGTTAGAAATTCGTTGCCATTCAATACAACCCTCTTGTGTTGTGCAATACAATTCTAAAAAATGGTACCTCTGCTCTTGCGCTGTCCCTTGATGTGGTAAGTAAACATTTTTTTCGTTACATTTATTTATTAAATATCATGTTTTTCGCACTTAAACCATAAAATTCAGTTCAAGAGCAATATCGCAAAATAATTTTAAATTGAGCATATCTTTAGAATTTCCGATACACACTCTCACGCGCTGGAGATAAGAATGTCTTTCAGTACAACGTTCCCATTGCTCGCTTTAAAATCCTTGAGTTTGTTAATCGAAAATTCGCTAAAGTTTTACAAAATTTGAAATCAATAATAAAACAAATTCCAAATTCGGGCTTCCATATGCCCATATTTGGGTGGAAACATACGTTATTCAA
The DNA here is from genome assembly GCA_000611955.2 of Stegodyphus mimosarum. NCBI lineage: Eukaryota > Metazoa > Arthropoda > Arachnida > Araneae > Eresidae > Stegodyphus > Stegodyphus mimosarum. Next base: position 4,412 of record KK120008.1, read on the forward strand.
AATTGGATGGCTCTAGGTACCGTTCCGTAACATATATAAAAACATATATAGAAACATAGAAACATATATAAATTTATGCATATTCTTCATTATTTAATTTCTTTAAACATAATGCAGGCACTAATATTTAGTGTCAACAGTTTGAAAAGTGAACCCACATTTCACCCCAAAATGCCAAAAAGAGATTAATAGCCCTTCTGAGATAACCCTCCTTTGGGCTAAAAAAAAAGAGCAAGTCATTTTAGAATCGAATAACTGAGTGAAATTGTTGAAACAGACACAAGGTTATTATTGTTACGGATTTCATATTTATTTAGAATTGTAATTAAAATTGCTTTATATTTCCCATGCAACGCAGACGATTTTTGAAGAGAAAGCTACGTCGAAAAAAAAATAAAAGAAAAATAAAACAGCGCGTGCATTTAATGTTTAATAAATAAATGTCTCCTAATTACTGTTGCCATCCAGGAAAATCTGGAAAAATCGAAATTGTTCTACTTATAATTAAAAAGCTTACAAAAGCCGACTTGAAACACTTCATCTCAATCGTTGTTGTTGCTGTTGTAGTTGTAGCTGTTTAAAGCGAATTGCTGTTTGTTTACGTTATGCTGTAGCGATTTCGCTGTGAGATAGAATTAGTTTACCTGTTTTGAACTGAGTTTTGGTAAACGTTTGAGATATTGTGACATTGTGCGAATATCTCTGAAGAAATATTTCAGCATTTTGATTTATTTCTTGTGGAAAGAATAAATTTTTGTTAACTTTTTAACGATTTGTGAATTCAATCCATAACGAACCCGTACGCACACAACATTATTTACATATAATTACTAACCAGTTAATGTTTAGCCCAAAGAGGGTTAACCCAAAAGGGTTATTTATTAATTTAGTTTTGGCATTTTGTGTTGGCTCACTATAAATGTCGGTCCCCTTTTCAAATTGTTGCCACCAAATATTAGAGCCTTGTGTTTTATTTAAAGAAATTAAATAATGAAGAATTTGCATAAATGTACGCATGTTTCTCTTATTGTGATAAAACAACGCTAGAGCCAAACCACCTAGAGGCATCAAATTTTGAATAACGTAATCTTCCACTGAATATGGGCATCTGGAAGCCCGAATTTGAATTTTTTTTATTACCCATTTCATATTTTGTAAAACTTTAACGAATTTTTAATTAACAAACTCAACGATTTCAAAGCGAGTAATGGCAATACTAAAAGAAAAAAAAATTAACCTCCAACGCGCGAAGCTGTGTATCGGAAATTCTAAAGATATGCTCATGCGATATTGCTGTTGAATTGAATTTTATGTTTTAAGGGCGAAGAACATGATATTTAATAAATAAAGGTAGCACACAAAGCGTTAGAAAAAACGCCCCTTTGGGCGTAATGTAAAATCTGAAAGCTTTCAAATTTTACGTTTCATAGTAAACAGTTATTTATAATTTCAGCCTTCACTATAACTTCTCCTCTTCATTTTACCTAACTCATTTTAAATGAGTTAAAGACTATTTAAGCTAAGATTTTTAGACTTTAAGAGAGGGCGTGTTTCTGACCCTCATGCCATGTTGCGTAGCCAGCTCTCGGCAAGTTGTGCTTTGCATTATTGCTGAAGTCTTATGAATTGTTACGCCGGTTACAGTTTTGAGCCAACTTAGATTTAAATTTAATTCCGCATTCTACGACTAGTAGTCTACGTTTGAAATTTATTGACTGGTATTTTAGTTGCATCACCACAAATTGTGATTGATTTTGTTAGCACGGGAAAATGCAACTATGTTGAAAGTTTGGGTTTAAATAAAAAGGTTTATTGAAAATCTTTCCAAGACTTTGTAGTTCATTTCAGAGCTATTTTTTAAGCTCTATTTAAATAATAAATCTCATGTTGACAGTGTAACAAAATTAAGAAGCAGAAATCCCTTGCTACCGACAACAGGATTAGTACTAATTAAATGAGACCCCTGAGGAAAATCAAAAAAAAATTTCTATTCGTGAAGAAGTGGAAATATTAATTGTTAATGTATAACTAGCAATTAAAATGAATATTTTGAGCCACTTTGTCCAAGATATAAATGATGATATGTTAAAATGTTATGTGATAGGATCCTGTTCAGTTTTACTAACGATTATTTTAATCTGTAAGCGTTTGAATTTCCTGAATTGTCTTATTTCCCCTCACATTTCTTGGACAAAAGGAAAATTAAGTAGATGAATGAGAGTATTTAAACTATTAAAAGAAAAGGTTAGACAGAGCATGATTTCTCGAGTGAAACGAACGTTTGCTATTTTGTCCTGTAGTTGTTAACTCTTTAAAAACCGAAGCCTTCGCTAACCTGTATCTTAAATGACCAAACCGCCCGAAATGGTTTTGGAGAGTGACAGCTATTTCGTTCCCACAACGAAGAGTAAAACCCACAATAAACCGATACAACGCATTTCGTGAAATTGCACCTGCTACTGCATTCCTTAGGGGAGGAAGGAAAACAACGTCAGAATTTCGATCCTTTTGGACAGTTGTGGTCGTTTGAATGAAATGCTGTTTGAGCCGATATGGTCTTCAAAGAGTAAATCTTAGTAGCGGTTACACATTTTGGCCATCTAGTTAGTAAATCGTCAGTGTAGATTTCTGTGTCAGCCTGTTAAATCAAATAGATTTGTGTATTTTAGAACTACGTTTCTATCTTTTAAATTTATTGTTATCGTTTAAGTTCTCAGCGCAAGTGGTCAGTGTTTTGTGTAAGCCCGTGAGTCCGTGCCTTCTGTTACACAATTTATGATAAATAAAGAGTCTTTTACACCCTTTTTCTGTTGTGTTCATCTTCACGGCTGTACGAGAAGTCGCCGGGTACGAATTTTAAATAGATCTAGTTACCATTTCATGCTCGCGAAACAAACTAGATCTCTTAAAATTCCAAAAGTTTGGCGAAGTAAAAATTACTCCTTCATGCTTTTATAGATTACTAATATCGTGGTAAAAACCAATATGATAACAGAAGCATCTAATTTTCACACAAGGCATCTAATTTTCACACTTTAACTGTCGATAAAAGTGCTGATATTTCTGTCGCTAAATGTTTCGTACAAGTATTAAGCTTAAAATTTAGATGTTGACAGAATAATCAGTATAAAACTATTTTTGTTGTAACAATTCAGGTAAAATATTGCCATGCTTTTAATTGTTTCGACAATGAAAGAATTTTATAGAGATAATAATACTGATTTAAAAAATTATTATATTTAATTTTGATGGCGCAGCTGTTATGGTAGGTAAGATATATGGAGTAGTAGATAAATTAGAAGAAAATATATCACGTTGGATTCAACAAAACTGTGCTGCACGTAGTGAAAATTTCAGTATTAACGATACTTCGAAAAAAGTTAAATTTGTAGAGTCATTAGGATTTTTCTGGAAGCAGAAGAATAAGCAACGTCTTCGCCGAGATCGAACCGAACCACGAACCTCTGTAATACGTGCCCAACGTGCTGACCACTACTCCACGAAGGCATGCGAAGAAGGTGAGAGAAATACCTTATATACTCCCCCTTTTAAAGGGCGACTGGGGTTCAGGGGACCTAATCGCCAAATCCTGGTAGTGCAGAATCATCACGCACCACCTTTTTAGTTCGGGCGCCAGTTGAAGAGTCATTAGGATTTTTCTGCAAGCAGAAGAATGAGCAACACCTTCGCCGGGACTCGAACCACGGACCTCTGGAATACGCGCCCAGCGTGCTGACCACTACACCACGAAAGCAGGCGAAGAAGGTGGGAAAAATACCTTATAAATTAAGGAACGATATTGAAGCTTTGATGAAAATGATATACACCGTGTTTTTAAATCCGTAAGAGAGCGAGATAAATTTTAAGATATTACTGCTGCTTCATAAAATGAAGCTTTAAACAATTAATGAAGTTTAATGGTTTTCTAGGCACTTTATGCTGAAAGCAACAATTAAACTAATTAATTATTACAAAGAATATGAAGCAAGTAAACTTATTTCAAAATACTGTTTTCAGAAATGGGAAAATTCTGAATTTCATATAAATTTATAAATTATGAATGACGTTTTGAAGAACTTGCAACATGACATAAAATTTTTCAGTGGCACAATCTAATACCACTTTATGTATCTGACTTTATACTAGGTACCCCCTCCAAAAAAAAGAATCTTTTCTAATTTTTTTATTAAAATAATAATTTTGTTACAAAATGTAAGAGAAAAAATTAAAAACACGCTTTTTGTCGTTAACTGTAATATTTTATTATTTTGCGTCAATTAGAAGAAATTAGTTTAGTAATTTCGGAATAATTAAATAATAATTAGAAAACCCCAGTTTAGTAATTTCAGTTATATTTCTTATTTCTTCAGTTTTGATGTAGTAAAAACAAAAACGACGTTGTGTTACGGTCTACGTCGTTAAAAATTTAATTTTTTATGTTAGTTGAAATGAAACAATTGTATTCATGTAACAGTTGTACCGTATTCATAAAACAATTGTATTCAAGCAAATAAAAGTTAAGTAAATATAGCAGTTTTAAACTACAGTTTTTAAATTTTAGTCTAACATATGTGGTCCAACGGGATAGTTATTGGCTCAATGAGAGTCGATGAAATTTTGAAGGAAGTCAGTGATGATCAGAGGGTGGATTGGGGTGGATCAATATGCACTAATAATTTATCGGCACAATCAAGATAGCATTGATAACATGTAACTGATAATTAAATTGCTTATTGGTATAAAGCTACATCCTATAGTAAGAAAAAAGAAACCATAAAATAAATATAAAGGAAATAACAAACTAAGAAATTTTATTTTTAACTTCCAAAAAGTTAAAAATTTGAGCTTGCTCATAGTACCGTTGAACTGCGATATATCTGATCTTGATACTGCGTGATATAGTTGATTGCTCTGAAAGAAGATGTTGAAGCACAAGTCTTACAAAGCACATGGGACAGCTACATTTCGGTACTTAAAAGTCATCCTGGAGAAATATCTCAAAATAAAACTTGCTACTAAACATTGTTGAGCTTCTGCCTACTCACCCAGTAGAAGCAGACTTTATCAAGTCAATAGTTTGCTACGAAAATCAAATCTGGTTGAATATTTTTGAACGAAGTGATTTGAGAATAAAGTTAAGCATTTCTATGCCAAATGTTTAAAAAAAATGCAACAGTATATCAAGCGCAGGCATCACATTAATTAAAATCTTTTTTTTTTCGTTTGATTGAATGTAATTCACAACCCTAAAACAGTCGGCATAACATCATATTTTAAATACTTTGCTACGAGATGTTTTTCTCTGTGAATTATGCAGTGAAGAGGTATAATTTGCGGAATTCAGGATCACTTTTAAAAGACCAAATGAGACCTTTATTTTTCCCACGCATTGCAGGCGCTCCATCATTTGCAACACTTACAAGTTTATTTAGCGGCGTGTCAAAATTATTCTACACTGTGTCGAGTAAATTTTTTACATTGATACCGCGAGTTCATTCTTTAGGGGCTACTTAATCTATCATTCCTTCTTTCATTATCATTTCTGATCAAAGGTAACGAACAAAAGTTACTAATTAAGAAACATCCGAGATATCTGTTGATTCATCAAATGCCAAGTTCCATCAAATCATTTTTGAGATTGTAACAACTTTACTGATTTTCGTAAAACGAC
>KK120008.1:10097-60506 GCA_000611955.2 Stegodyphus mimosarum
ATAGATAGGATTATTGATCTGGACAGTTTTACATCGTTTGGATCCAAACGTTTTACTACTTTTTCCAGATTTTGCTCAATGATTTCTCCTTCTCCATATGAACTTTTAGAGCGAGCAATATTACAGGATATCAAAAACTTGGCTTCGATGACACTGTTAGCTTCGTTAGTAAAAGAGGATAACAATGTTTGTTGCTTATAGAGGCCAGATTTTGAAGAGTTAAGCTTTTCTGTTCGCAATTTAAGTAGATACTGAGACGAAAGGTTTGAATGATTTGTAATGACATCGTACATTCATAATGACAACGTACGTTATTTATTTTATAATTTGCAAACACATCGTTGCAAATGAGGCATCGTGGCTTTCCGTTTTTGTTAAAGAATGCAAAATTTTCTTCTCATTCACTCTTGAAACTTCTATTTTCTTGTTCGTACTTTCGTTTTCTGCTTTCTGATGTCATGTTGACTAACAGGTCGAATAAATTAAAAACCTTTATTTCCAAAATTTAAAGCCTAGAATTAAAATAAAGTAAAAATTATTAATGTACTTACTTATTTGGATTAATCACTATTTCCATTTTATTAATTATTCACATAATAATTCAAAATTAAAAAAAACATTTGCATCGTTTCAAAGGCAGTAAAATAGTTTTTAGAATAGAAAATTTCAATGTAATAGAATAGAATTTAATGTAATTAGAACAAAAAATTTCAGGGCAAATTATCTCGGACTTAACGTTTTTAATTAACATGGGTATTTATAAACGTAGCCAAGCATTACTTCTTACCGTCTTGGGATTTATTCATAGAATTGTGTGTTTTTATGAAAACTTATTTTCAGACAGAAATGTAAGCATTTTCTTCCAATTTCGAATTTCTTTTTTGATTGTAATCAGCAACTGCTAGAAATAAACTGAAATAGCGTTAAATTTAATTACTGAAATTAGAGTTGGATATATAAGTAACAGTTTTATTTAGATTTACGCGTAAATTTTAGCATACACATTATTTTTTTAAATTTTTATGGAATGCAACTGTGATTTGAAAACAGCTATACTATTAAATAGCTATATTTATGTTTAAAAAGCGAACGTTTTGGTATCTCACATCTAGTGCATATTTTTTGTGTCCTAACATGTGTAGTGCAAACTCAATGTCCACAATTGTGGTTAAAAGGGTAACATAAACTTAGATTTCATGTAGAATTCTCATGACATTTCAGAACACAAGTCCGGCAATAGTGAATGTTGATGGAGGTGGGGCATTTAAAGAATCTGTGATTCAATTATGAAACTCATAAGAAGTACTTTTAAAAATATATGATGTGGTGTAGTGGCCGAAACTGCTACACAAACCCCGGGCTGTAATACAGGGTTGAAATGAACTTGAAATGAACACGAATTTTAATAAAATAAAAACATTAACAGTTGCAGTTCATGACGATGTGGGACTTGGATACATTCAGTACCTTAATTTCAGAAATTTTTAACAGGAACGTGCGCTATCGCTATTAACGTTATACACGAGGAGTGATAGTTTTAGCGAGCCAAAATGTCCATAGCTCCAGCAGGAAAGTCTTGGCTCTTCTCAGAAAACCACCTTACTTCCTCGCTGCCAAATTCTTTTCTAACTCATGATGTCGTTACTTGCGCTGAACTCCTGGAGAGAAGAGAATTCCTTCACTCGTACCTAACAAAGGTGTCCACCTTCTGATCCTAATGAAAAGACTTCTTTTATCCCTTTGCCCCTTGACTTTCAAGGCTGCAACCGGAATCATTAACAAAGACACCTCGTTGAAACAGGATTTCTCTTCTCATTTGAATTCTCATTCATTGCATTCGGAAATCATTCTACCTGGGCAAACTTGACAAAGAACAACTATGTGACATAATCACAATAATGTTACTTAATAGCTTTTGTATTCAAATGAATTAGTTCCTTTCATGAACGCATGGAACAAAAGCAAGTAGTGGTTTAAATATCCATTCTTGGTCATTTTTGCCTCTGTTTTTTAAAGATTGATTCCACTCACCCCGATAGTTATACACTGTAGTCATGATTACGTGCATTTAAGAGACATATTTAATGGACAGAGATGGATTCGAAACACACAATTTCAATACTGTTACCGTAAATAATCATTTTGTTAACAAAATATTACTGCTAAGGAAATACATAGTGTGAAAAACAATCCTTAATTTTTGTCAATTAATAATAAATTAAAGCTATTACAAATTACTAAGCATTTTGTTTATATTTTAGAAGAAAGTAATACAAACATGCTTTTCTTAATTTCGCAGAAATTTAATTAATAATGGGTCAAAAATGCAGATTTAGCAATCGCCTAAATTAAATACACTGAAACACACGACAGTTATCTGTTGAAGGAGAAAAATGCTTCTGCAGACTGCTTTCGAAGAGAAATGAAACCTGTATTCCCAGTCATACTTGAGAAAACTCGTGAAAATACCTGTATATCCAATCAGTTCATCAGAATTTGAACTCGGGTCAAATTACTAGTTTCGACTATTGTACTGCTATCCTTCTAGAAAAAGACATGCATTCTGTTTTTATTATTCAACTTATAAGGTATTTCTCCCGCTTTCTTCGCATGCCTTCGTGGTGTAATGGTCTGCATGCTCGACGCGTAATCGAGAGGTCCGTGGTTCGATTCTCGGCAAAGGTGTTGCTCATTTTTCATGTCTGATGCTTCCAAAAATGCCTAATGTCTCTACAAACTGAATATTCATATTAAAATTTTAAATAATCACAAAAAACTTTAATATGATTTAACATATATTCATAAACTTGATGCCAAACGTGAATAAGTTGTGTTATTTGCAGCGTTCGATTTCGACTGGCTGAAATATATAGCTTTGGTAGTTTCATCTAGGATTAGATTTTAAGAGGCTAGTTTCATGGATATTTGTATTTTTTCTCCTTGCATTTCATAACACGGCATACTTTCCATTTGAAAGCATTGTCTCCTCCATGAAAATATTTCTTGTAAAGCAGATACCTGTCAAATACTTCACTAATTAATTAAAAATATATGCTTCGCTATACAAATAATTAGTCAAAAAGTTCAAGGATAAAATTTTCGTTATACTTACTGATAATCGTTGATGATCGCATGACTTTGAATATATTGGTGTCATTTAATAATCGTCAATTTAAGTTCGGCGCTACTACGCTTTCCCTAATTAAATCTACTTTTGTGTTAATATTAAATTGTGTTAACATTTTCTAATATTTATTTCTGTTGCAATTTTAAAATAAATTACTCCAAATAAAATTTTGATGAGGAAATTATGAGTATTCAGAAAACTTATAAGATTTCAGTAAGCGCCTAATACATTATTACATTTTTAATACTATTCCTACATCTGCAGCTAATTAATTATCACACATCATGATCTCAGTAAATTTTCTGTACGGTTGCTCATAATAATATGGAATGATGCTGACTGCAATCAATAAATGCTACTCAAATCAATGAAATAATATTTAACAATATTAAGAAATCCTCATGTCAATCATAAAACTCATGGGATCACCTCGGAAAATCATTATAGTTATAATTATAATCATTGATAAACATTAATAATTTTGACTAAAACTCATGGGATTTTTATCAATCGTTTATAAATAAAACAAGTGATTACCAAAATCTTAAGCATTCCAATTTTTAAAAAACTAAAATCAACCAGAAAAAAAACTTTCAGTTGCAAAGTTTAAAATATTGTATTACTTTGCATTTAATTTAGTTTATATGAACAAGCTCCTTAGTATGTAAAAGAAGTAGATATTGGAAAATGAGTGAAATGATATACAAATGCAGCTTCATCTTTGCTATCTTTAGGTCAAAAAGTCACATTTCTTACACATATACATCTAAAAACGAGATAAAAAAAAATGTGTCCTATTTTTTTTCCCTTTAAAACATACCTACAAGTATATATTGCTATTTTTATTATTAAATACTTATTCCTTACACATAGGATTGATTCATTGGATTAAATTTACTTTTGATGCAAATTTAGACGCAAAAGAATCCATTGAAAGACACTTGAATATATATTTGAATTAAGGAAAAGAGATGCCTTCGTGGAGGACTTAGATGCCTTCGAGGACTTTTTCAATTGAACACTATTTAGAATTGTTAGAGTAATAATATCAGTACTATATTGCAACATCTGAAACTTATCTGATAAATACGAGTAATAGAGGACCATATTTTGACAGTTAATTTATGTTGATGATGTGTGATAAAGGATGATCGAAATTTTATTTTAAAACTTTAGGAAACTGCAGTTATCTGAATATTCATCCAGAACACTACAAAGCAAAAAAACGTGTTTTTTAGACTCAGTTTATCATTGTTTTTTTACAACTATTTTATTACACTATTTTAAAAGTATATGATTTAATAACCGAAACTGCACTTGATGGATATAGAACAAACTATATTGAAAACAATGAAAATTACAGTTCTCATTATATAATTCAAAACTATATTTTTTAATATTTGTGCAACATTTTTATTTACTTTAATATTTGAAATGATTTAATTTGCACTGAAATTATATTAAATGATATATGTATTTCTTTACACAATATCTCTGTAACTAACACTAAAATAATAACTCCAATAATAAGTAAATAAATAAATATTTAAACAAGAATGCAAATTTTTGAAAAACTAGATTTTCTTACTTAACTTTAATTCCTAACGCAAAAATGAAAAATTCCCCCCCCCCTCCGCGCGCTCTGGTTCTAATACTTTCAGACAGATGACCCACTAAGACTGATAGATACCTAAATGACAAAAGGGACAAGACACAAACCATCCAAAGGTACAAAAGTAACAATAATTTTACTACTTCAAGTATCTTCTAATATTTTTGACCTTCGACTGCCAAACCAAACACCCTCCTCCCCCCTCTTTAAAAATTTCTCCCGCACCGGTTTTTTACCTTGGGGTTTTATCCTGTTTCCCTGTTCTTCTCAGTCCCTGTGTGTTCTAAATATAGCCTTACCAGGAACACGTTATCGCATAAACAGAATTATCTCTTGTTTGTTGCTTTGACAACTAACTTAAGGGGTATATTTTAAAAATACGATGTGCATAATGCCATTTAAAATATTAAATTACTCCAAATTAAAAAAAGCGTGTCGTAGTGTGTATATCTAAAATGAATCATACCGTAATTATCTTTAAAAACGAAATTATGCTCTTTTACTTCGCGAGCCGTAGTTTGGCCATGTGTGTATTATACATCGGATCATATGCGGCGTTTTACATTTCTTTTATTTTTTAAAATTAAGATAGGCAAATTTCTCTTTGTAAGAAGTATAAAGGAAGTGTAAGTTCTGTAATTACAAAAAATATCGGGTATAATATTTGAACAGATATCCATTTTGACTGTTTCCAAATCCATTTGGAAGGGGTTTTTTAGTCCAAAGGGATTTAGTCCCGAAGGACTATTACTTTCGTTTTGCGATTTTGCGTCGATTCACTCTGAATGCCCGCTTCACTTTTCAAATTGTTGCCACTAAATGTTATCGCTCTGCATTAAATTTTAAAAAATGAAAAATCTGCATAAATGTATGCATGTTCCTCGCATTGTGATAAAACCTAGAGCCATCGAATTTTGAATGACGTAATCCTACTGCGAATATGGGCATCTGGAAGCCCTAATTTTGAATTTGAAATTTGCTTTATTATCGATTTTATGTTTTGTAACATTTCAACGAATTTCTGATTAACAAACTAAATGATTTCAAAGCGAGCAATGGCAACACTGTACGGAAAAAAAAAAATTTTTATCTCCAGAGCACGAGACTTACGGAAATTCTAAAGATATGTTCATTTTAAAATGATTTTGCGATATTGATTTTGAACTGAACTTTATGGTTTGAGTACGTAGTACATGATATATTTAATAAAAAAAGGTAGCACACGAAACGTTAAAAAAACGCGCCTTTGGACGTAATTTAAAATCTGAAATCTTTCAGATATTTTTTTTTCCTCCTGATATCTGTACGCACGCACAGAATGAAGGACTGTTTTTCCAAAACGGATAGTAAAATAAATTTAAAAGAGATTCAAAAGAGGTTTCTTTTTTTTTTTTTCGTGACGTCTGTACGTACTATGTACGCTCAAACTGTATGTATATATTGTTGCGTGCGTACGGGCTCGTTATGTATTGAATTCACAAGTCGTTAAAACGTTAACAAAAATTTATTCTTTCCACAAGAAATAAATCAAAATTCTGAACTATTTCTTCAGAGATATTAGTACAGTATCACAGTATCTGAAACATTAAACAGAATTCACTTTAAAACAGATAAAGTTATCCAATCTCACAGCGAATTCGCTACAATCATTCACAGCGTTAAGTAAACAAAGAGCAGTTCGCTTTAAACAGCTTCAACTACAACTGAGATGAGGTGTTTCAATTCGGCTTTTATAAGCTTTTTAATTATCACTACGACAATCTCGATTTTTCTAGATTTTTTGAATGGCAACCAGTGGCGGCTCGTAGCTAAAATTAGTGGGGGTGCTGTTCCAAAAAAATTTAACCTTTGTTTTAAACCTGTGTAAAAGGGAACAAACATGTATAAAAAAAATTATTTTGAAACTTCCATGAAATTTTACAAAAGAAAAATTAAACATTTCTTAATTACTTTAACTTAAATTGTTACAGTTCAAGCTTTACCTATTCATTTAAAAATGAAATCCATTCTTCTTGTTTTAATTTGCGCGAAGAGATCAATCATTTTCTCCTCGATCTCTGGATGACAACTGAGGAAATTTTTCTATACTGAAAGCATTGCAAGCACATGAAAACGAAAGCTCTTGAAGTTCACTTACAGTCACAGAATTTATTACTTGAGGATGCAAGGACGTGGTTAAAGTTTTCTGTAAAGTAAAAGAACCGAAAAAAATGAATCAAATAGAACAGCTGAAAAATAATCTAACCAAGAATATGGTGTATGATTTTTAAACATAGCACACGCGGAGTAAAAAAAAAGAACCAGCTCCCAACGACACTCCAGATTCGGCACTGCAAAAGCGACAGTGCTCTTCTCCCTCTCAGCCTCCTAAGAGCTTCCTAAGAGCGCATGCGCAGAACAACCAAATACCACACGCGCGGAGTAAGAAATAATCACGTTTCCAGAATTTCGGCACTGCAAGAGCGACAGTGCTGTTTTATCTCCCTGGCTCGAGCGCTGCTTTCTGTGCGCGCTTGCGCAGAACAGCCTTGTGAAGCGCAGTTCCATACAAAAATTTTCGTACCTTTTTCATAAACTGGAGGATGGCTACTGACATTAAGTTAAAGGAAAGGATTATATATTGTAGAAGTATAAAGAAAGAATTAAAGAAAAAAGGGCTCATTATATTAAATATTAAAAATAATAATAAGTGGAAACAGGAGGTGCTGCAGTTCCACAGTGCTTATTACGAGCCGCCACTGATGGCAACAGTTATTACGAAATATTTATTTATTAAACATTAAATGCACGCGCGCTTTTATTTTTATTTTGCCGCCGTAGCTTTCTCTTCAAAAATCGTCTGCGTTGCAAGGTAAAATAAAGCAATTTTATTTACAATTCTAAATTAATAGCCAAAAAAATATGAAATCCGTAACAATATCTTGCATAACTCATAAACGATTAGCTACATTCTTATCCAGCTTAAAAGTCTTTACCTGACCTTTATTTTCTCAGTGGTTGGTCGTAGTTATGTACTTTTAATTACAGACGTGTTTTAAGTGACGAAAATATTCATCTTTTGGCCATGTGAAATTTTAAGATAAATTGATTTTCGACGAATAACGAAATCTATCTTTTAATGTGGTCTCCCGATTTCTATACTTCATTTTGGAAAGTTTTATACTCGTTATGAAAAAATAAAATTAGAAGTGTGATTCCGTAAGGCAAAAATTGATATTTAATCGAAAAAATTGCAGTTTTATTTGTCATTTTGGACTTGTTTTGGGCGATGAGTTCATTAGAATTATTCGAGGAAATAAGTTTAAATGGAGCGTAACAAAAAGTGTGCATAATTTATTAGGCTATACGAGGAAGTCAACTGGTGTCCACATCAGATTATTTCATGTACTCTCCTTCATCTTCTGCTAGTTTGTGGACACATACGATGGGATTTTATTCCCCTGGGCTAGGCCTTTTAGGCTGCAGTTTTCGAAACTGAATTTCTGGAATCACGTTTATAGTGGCTTCTCTTTATTGAATTCATAAAGCAAAACATGTTCATACAATTTAAAAATCCGCATTAATTATAGAATGACCCAATGCAAAGAGGCTTAAAGTAATAAAAACATAGATTATAAAGAGTTTTTAATATTCTTAAATATCCTAGTTTGTTAAGCAATTAGGTGATTAAATCTGAAAGATAAATTAAAGATCTTATGTTTTGCCCACTGGTAATATTCTTAGAGCTGCTAATGCGCGAGTCTATGTTAATCAATGATCTCATGTTTCGCGCCGATGCAAACTTGGCAAGGCAAGGGATACATACACGGCAATGTAGCGTAACGTAACCAACGCAATAATCCACTCACTTTGAAAAATACTCTAAATATGTCTTTACTAAATATGTCTTTAATTTCAGTATGTATTTGGGCATAAATATTAATGCAATAAAAACAGTTTACTTATAATATTCGAGGTCACTGTGTTTTACACTCATGGATTCAATATTATTTTGACTACGTATTTAATTAAGTCATTTCATAATTTTTGGAAATCTACATTCGTTGTGTTATCATGCATGTACCATGGGCTCGCCTTCCCAAGTGTTGCCACTATGCAAAACATTTTATCATTAATTTATCTTGCATACGGTCTTTCAATTTACTCTATTACGGTGTGTTGCCATTCACTACAGCATAAGATCTTTAAATTACCTTCCAAATTTAATCAGAATGCAGATGCTTAAAATTAATTGTTTTAAAACAATCAACGCACTTAATTACTTAAATCTTTTTTAATAATTTGCTTAACTGACGTAATTTAAAAACAGATTTAATTTATAGTGGGCCCAACTGATAACTTTTTTGAAGTATTTATGGTCTAATTTAATAAAATATTAATATGAAATTGAAGTATGATAATGATAAAATATGTTTCTAATACCATTATATCATATATTTAGGAACAAATCTTCATTTTTTTCTTTGAAATTGTAATCATATATTGCTTCAAAAACTGAGCGGTTTTAAAAGCAATAGATACCCTTATTAATTTGAATATTTATCTTTTTTTCAATAATCTGTCTAACTGATATATTAATTTAAAATTCAGTTAATTTATATTATGTATAATCGATAATTTTCACGAGTATTAGCAATATTATTTTAAATAACATATGTTTCGAACACCATACATTTTCATAGAACAGAATCGCTGGGTTTGCTTGTTTTTTTTTTGTTTTGTTTTGTTTTTTTTGTTACAGATTTTAACTATGCTGTTTGGCAATCCGAGAAACTACATGTGCATCTTAATAATTTGAATCTTTATTTTATTCCGTATAATTTATCTATTTCTAAAAATTTCAAATACATTGAATCTACAGTATATCTAGCCTATAATTTTCATAGACATTTGCAGTGTTCGATAAAGGTTCAAAGACAAAAAAATTAGAAAAGACATTTCATTCACGAAATTCACAAATGTTTATTTGAAGAGGGTCACGAAACGCGTATCATTTACATTTCCTCATATTTATATATAACATTCTAAGAACTCATAAAATCATACTATTCAATAAATAAGTCTATAATATTTTTCTAGTATACTTTCTCTACAAAGTATCTCAAAATTACTATAAAAATAAAACTCTCTTCCCCTCGATAAAGATTAGTCACACAACTCTTAACCAAAAACGAACATCGTTATAAAATTCTTTAAACTAACTGGGGGGAGAAATCGACCTGTTGCCACTAAAAAGTAAGTGAAATATAATTAAAACTACAGGAATATGTTTATACTCTCGCTCACATATTACACGGGGAAATGCAAAGATGTAGTTTCCAACATCCTCTCACCTAAGTTAACTTACGTTCTCTCAGAACATTTAAGTGTGATTGTAACGACTCACTAAATAGTATAAATAACAAAATCGGATAACTAAGATAAATATTCACAATAAACTAACACACAAAAATATCTCGATATAGCATAATATAAATACACTGTTGGCCACCGAAATTGCAACTCCAAGAAAGACAAGACATATCACAACAAAATTTATTTAGTAGATAACATGTTGACCAAGTATCAAATGATTAAATTTATAGACTTCTGTAAAGTGTGGTTCCTTCTAGAATCAGTAGTCGGAATAGCCGCTATTGTTGGAGATCACCGCTGCCATACGCCTCGGCATTGATTCAAAGAGACTTTGGATGTGTTCTTGGGGTAGAGCAGACCAAGCAGCTTCCGCACGTTGCCAAAGTTGATCTGGTGTGGCAACTTGGGATGTAATCTGGGTCAATTGTTCAGCAACCATGGACCACATGTTTTCTATCGGCGAAAGATCCGTAGAGTGAGCCGGCCAGTGAAGCAATTCAATCTGCCGATTAATGAAGAATCCTTGGACAATGCATGCCACGTGTGGTTGCGCATTATCCTGTTGAAATATGGCTATGGGCAAGCTCTGAAGGTAAGGAAGGACAACTGGCTCCAACACCTCGGAGATGTAGCGCTGGCTGTTTAAAGTACGGCAATGCGTACTAGAGGAGTGCGAGAGTGATATCCAATACCGCCCCATACCATAATACCCGGTGCAGGACCAGTGTGGCGGTGCATAAAGCAGCTGTTCAGCATCCACGGTGTCTCCAGACTCGAATCCGACCATCGTGGTGTTGCAGACAGAAGCGTGACTCGTCAGTAAAGACAATTTTATTCCATTCTGCCGTCCACATCTTTCTTTTATCGTACCATTGGAGGCGGTGACGTCTGTGGTTTTGCGTCAAGGGTAGACGAAGCAATGGACGTCTTGCAGACAGACCACTCTGCTGTGAGTGGCGTCGAATGGTAAGCGCAGACACTGGATGATGCGTTACAGACTGAATGTGCTCTGCTATGGTTCGTGATGTGACTGAGCGATCCGTCACTGCCATGCGCACAATGTTCCTGTCATCACGTGAAGTGGTCCACTGAGGTGGATGCGATCGAAAATGTCGGTCCGTCGTGCCCTCCTGCATCCAACGGTCACATATCCGTATTACAGTTGTTTGATTTCGTCCAACACGACTACCGATTTCCCTGAAAGATAATCCACACTCTCGGTAGGCCACTATCCTTCCTCTGTGAAACTCGGATACCTTATCAAACGATGATCATGTTTACTACGAGGCCTAATTGATCGTTTTTTTGAAAAAAAAACCACAAGAAAAACACAATTGCCGAATTTTGAAGTCTTCGAAAACTTAGCCTTAAATAACGCTTTGAAGTGGCGCGTGATGGGTGTCTGCGCTGAAATTTAAATCATTTGCATATCTCACCTCCGCAAATGCATGTTGTAAATTTCATGTTATTTGCATGCTTCCTTCAGGGTGTTGCATTTACCGTGGCCAGCAGTGTATTACCCAGTTATCTCATTAAATAAAACAAACAAAATTCAACTCTAACCTTATAATGAACTGGCCGGGAAGCCAGCCAGATGAGCGAGCTGCGGCTAAAGCACAGTTTTAAGTTATATGTACATCTAAAACGAAAATGCATAAAAACATTTTAATATGAATAAAATCAGTTCATTGTTTCCAAGATTTCATGATTTAATGTAATACAACAACTTTTTTCTTTCAATATGATAAAAGAATTAACGTGGTAGTAACATCAATAATCTTAATCGTCAATGATCTTAACCTCAAAGAGAAATGTTGCCAGGTGTCATCACTTTATTGCTGGCATACAACTACTAAGAGTTTTGATCATATATTAATAATTGTACCACATTAACATTTGCTTACAAAAATAAGATGCACTATTTATGAAGTACATCATCGCACAGAGGAGCAAATACAAAATGAAAAATCATAAGTTTAAATACATTAAGTAATATTAAAAGATAAAATAAAAACACAAAGGTCCTTCCAACAGAGATGATGATGAAGGTAAAATACCGCAGTTAAAGCGAATTAAACTAAAAAATTGCATTTGCTAATTTAAAGCTATTAGACTAGAAATCAAAATTAACGTTTGAAAACGAGTCTACTAAGGAAATTCCTATTTCAAGTTTATCCATAATAGATTTGGCAGCTTTGAATTTTGCAAAGGATTCTTTGACTTTGTGTAAGTGAATTTTTATACATCCAAAACAAGATAATTCATTTTCTTTGATATCTTACTGAGTTTTCTTTCTAAAGCAGGCTGAAGTGTTTTCTGAGCAATTTTGTTCTTTGTTAGGTAGAGAAGGAAATTATTCGTTTGATAATGTGAATTTACTTTAATTTCCTCATTTTAAGGATTCTTTTTTGTTTTTTGCAGTTTCAATAGCTTTTAGAATATTTTTTGGGTGTTTGGCACAACCTTTGTAGGACCAAACGTATGCTTCGCCACATAAGGTACAAGTAGCAGGTTTATTGTCTTCCTTCTTTTGCATACATGTGTACGTTTCGTGAAATTGCGCACATTTTAGGCATCTGGGTTTATAATGGCAGAGTTTCCGTTAGTGCCCGTACCTCTGGCACTTATGGCACTGCACGGGTCCCCGTCTCGATTTATAAGTTTCAATTGCGACTTCTAAGCCTCTGATAGTTCCGACGCTGTAAATTGTTTTCCCTTCTACGGATCTTTTAAGTCAACTTGGAAAATGTAACCTTTATTAAATTGCCATCTCTTACAGATGTTAGTTGCCTGACTTTTAAAGCAGGTATGTTTTACTAAGTAGTTCCTGTTGGATTAAATCTGGATTAGCGTTGTTAGGTAGCTTTTTAATAACAACTTTTATGGGTTTCTCTGAGTTCAGCTTGAAGCTGTGAAATTGCATTCCTCTATTTTGGAGATATTTAGGGAAAAAACGATAATGATAGATTTCATAAAGCCTTATAGTTAATGATCCGCCTTTCGTATTAGTGCGGTGATTTCTGATATTATTATTTTCAATTTCTTCCTTAATTGCTTCCGAGTTTCCACTAAAATCATTCATGATGATAGGTGGAAAGTTAATTTTGGGTTGAATTGGAGGTTTCTCCGAATTTTCATCAACCATACTGTCATCATCTTGGTTGAGATTCGCAAATTTAGTGGTCTTTTGACAGAATTACGTGGGGATGTAAATCTCTCACTATCCGCGAAAGCGCACTGTTGGGGGTTTGATTAGTCTGAGAAGTGGACGGGCATTTTCCACAGTGATAGTATTAGCTTTTAAGCTTTCATTTGTTTTGATTTGAGTTGAATCATCTTGTGGTTTTTGTAGCTCCGCTAGAAGTAATTTCAGGTTATTAAGTTCGATGTCGTAATCCTGAACTTTTTTGGCACGGATTAGATTGTTTTTCTCAGGGTCTTCATCATGAATTTTCGCCATTTTAAGAGAGTTGGTTCTGCGTGTGACAGACTCAATTGCTGGAATCTGAGTTCCATTAATATCGATCTCCTTTACTTCCAACGTACGGTGAATCGTTGAACCAAGCAAATAATTAAATGGTGCAAAGATCAATATACTTCCCAAAGGTCAAGTAGAAACTGGTATCTATTGCAAAAAACAAAGAAAAGAAATCCACGGTAATGCAAAGCATGATGAGAATATTAATAAAAACAAGCAACCATTATGTCATTAAAACAACTCTAACTTGAAAACTGCAGTGAACTGAAAATGTTACCAGAACAGCAGCTATTTATTTAAAATGCTGCCAGTAGCGAAATTACAAATTTTTTATTAACAAACTCTACGATTTGAAAGCGACCAGTGGCAACACTTTTCCAAATGAAGCGTTTTTATCTTCAGCGACTCACGACAGCGTTGCCACTCCGATAAATGAGTACAAAAATTAGGGTTTTCAGTGTTTTTAATTAATATCTCGGCTGACTAAAGTCATACGACGATGAGCATATTCGAAATGGCTTCCCTTGAATTTTTGAATTCGTGCGGGGGAGTATCGCTCTCGAAACTCAACTCTCCGCCGTTCCGGAGGAGATGATACCACAAGCAAGCAAACATACAGACGCGCACAGATTTTAAAAGTATAGATTAGTTCTAGCTTAATATAAACTCTAGTGCATACATGTACACTCCCATTTACAAATCTAATCTTTTAGGTATTTTAATAACACATTTAAGTCTGGTTTTTTGCAATCTCTCAGAACATTTTCCAGACGAGATAGCGAATTCTCGCTATATCTTGAAAAGTCGATGACTGTCGAAGTTGTTATAACAAACTTTTTTTATTTTAACTATACTTAAAAGAACATGTACTCACTAGGTGCTCACAAACTAACCACCACATGCGGCTAACTTAAGCACAAAATAATATGTGCAATCAGAATGCAGCAAATTTCGACTAC
Source organism: Stegodyphus mimosarum (assembly GCA_000611955.2). NCBI lineage: Eukaryota > Metazoa > Arthropoda > Arachnida > Araneae > Eresidae > Stegodyphus > Stegodyphus mimosarum. The sequence goes on from KK120008.1 coordinate 24,629, forward strand.
ACGACTGGCTCCTACTTTAATCTAAATAAGATATATCGGCTACACATAGCAAAGCCGAGTCTAAAATATCAATGTAATCCAAAGTAAGTGGATAGTATAAATATTCGGCTATAAAGCTACTTGCAAACACGAGGCATAAATCTCGCACGCGGCATAAACTCATTAGCCACTCTAAGCGTAACTAACTCTTTTTCCTCGAACTTACTTCTCTCTCTTCTCGAACAATTCTGCTACTTGAATACTACTACTTCCGAATCTATTGAGATTTTGCATATACGTCATTTAAATTTGCATTCTGGCAGGAAATGGAAATCAGAAGGGAAAGGAAAGTTTCTTAAACTAAAAACAATTGGTTAGTACAAAATAAGGTCTTTACAATGGATCAATAATTCCAAGCGAGATTCTTGACCACAAATTCGTTATTGACTTCTTAACTGATAACATGGAAGTGGAAATTAAGCACTCTTTTTTATCTTTTGAAGAATTAGGGGTACATCCCATCACAATCCGTTCGAGATGTGTCTCAATGACAGTCAAATGACAGGATAAACCACCAGTCATTAACGTTCCAGCTACGTCGGCTCCAATTAAAATGTCAGTAGGGCCCCGATCATCATCAGCAACGTATATATTACTGTCTAATAGCTCTTTTGCACAATGCTCAGGAACTACAGGCGGAACGGTCTCGCAAATCATTTTTTGGCTTAACACTTTGAAGTTGCATTTATAAGTTTCAACACTCAGTGAATATAATGTAAACGCACCATGTTTACACCCTGTGTTGCTTCCTTCAAAAAGAGAGTGTTAGAGATATTCATAGCTTCCAGCCTGATATCCCATCTCTTCGTCAGTACTTTTTAACATATATGAACTCTAAAACGCGGTTTCATAATTCCCCTTGCCTTATGCCTTATCCCATTCCCTCTCACAATTACAGTCAAGGTTTGCAAAATTGAGGATTTAGACATATTTGCCAGAGCATGATCTTTCTTAACACGATTTTCTAACTTCCCAGCCTTATCGTTGGTGGGCGTAGAGGTATGCTGATTTAAATTTTTGCATAATAAAATATGGTGTTTCTTTCCACAGTTCAAGCAGCCGTTTATCTTACATTTTCGTACTTGATGACCAGATTTTTAAGCATAGAAAGCAACAGCCAGACTTTTCAATAAAATTTTCCCCCTCCTTTAAAGACATTTTTCTAGTTTTAAAACTATTCGAAGAATTGCGTGGCTTAGCGCAAAATATGTATGAAACTTGACCTCGTACTGACGCAGAGAGCTGTGCGGCAGTTGATACTCAATTGGAGTAAGTTAGTAAATTTTGATTTAATATTAGGAGTCACGCTTTTAAAGTTTCATCCGATAATGCTGATTTTACGAGCGGAAATAACATTGCAGCATATTTTTCTAGTGTTACCCAAGAGATTCAAGAACATGCAGTTTACCTTCCAACTGATCACATAATTTTCTTAAAGGTTTTCTTGTCGCGTTTCTTTTCTGTAAAACCAGAGCTAATAATTCTCTATCATATACTTGAATGAGAATTTCCTCTTTCCCAAAACGGTTTTGTAAATATTTTAACGCTCTTTCATAACTTTCACCAGTTGGGGAAAACATTTTATCAACTCCTCTGCTACGCTACGTTTTTCCACAGATTGAGATAAATGGGCAAATTCGTCGTGCAAATCCAAATTAGGATCCTTAAGAATTTTTTGGAATTGGCTCCAAAAATGTAACCGATTTCTTACATCTCCTTCAAATAAAGGGGTATTTTAGGGTAACGCAATAGCAAAATTTGGTGTGATGCGTTGCCAGTTACAACAGAGTTTACGTTAGCTGTAAAGGTATTTCTTAAGATTTTAATTTTAGTTGCAACGAACGTCATTGATCTAACTGCACTTCCGATTCATTTATTTCTAACTCAAGCGATCTTTCACCAATATCTTCAAAAAAAAAGTATTTATTAAATTTTTTCCTCTTATTCAATTCTAATTAGTCTTTTCTTTATTAATTTTAATTTTTCTATCTCATCAAATAGATCCAATGCATCTTACTCATTATTAAATTTGTTACACTGTTTTGTAAATAACTTCCTATGCTGCGTTCTAGCTTTTTTAAACTAATTAAATGATTTCTGTGAGCTTCCGTAATCAACACAAAACTAACGCAATATATATTGGGCTCAGAAAGAAATAAAATATTCCTTTACTCAGCATAAAAATGCAGATGAATGCTGTTGATGGACGCCAGATGCCCGAAAACGATGTAAAGACATCAAATCAGAAGCAATACTGCATTCACGAAACTCACAAACGTGTTTTTGAAGACCATCATGAACGTATGAGTATCATTTACAGCTATTCAGATGAATATATAACATTTCTAAAAATTCATAAAATCCTGCTGTTCAATAAACAAATCTATAATATTTTTCGGGTATACTTTGCCTACAAAGTATCTCAAAATTACTACAAAATTTGTAAAAATTAAAATCTTGAAGCTTTCAGATTTAATATTAGATTCAATAGTACACAAAAGGGGGTTTATTTAACATTTTGTGTATTACCTTTATTTATTAAATAACATGGTCTTCGCACTTAAACCACATAAAATTCACTTCAACAGCAATATCCAGAAAATATTTAAAAAACAGCGTATCTTTAAAATTGCCGACAGCCAGTCTCGCGCGCTGGAGATAAAAATATTTTGTTCTGTGCAGTGTTACCATTGCTCGCGTTGAAATCGTTGAGTTTGTTAATCAAAAATTCGTTGAAGTTTTACAAAATGGGATATAGATAATAAAACAAATTCTAAATTCAAAATTCGGGCTTCCAGGGGCCATGTTCGAGTGAAGGGTTATGTTATTCAAAATTTGGTGGCTTTAGGTACCGTCACAATGCGATAATAGGTTTTTCACAATGCGATAAACATACCTATATTCATGCACATTCTCCTTTATTTGATTTATTTTAAAATAATACAGGATGATAATATTTGGTGGTAATAATTTGAAAAGTGATTCTGCCTTTTACAGAGATTCAACGCAAAATCCCGTTTCGAGACTAGTAGCCCTTTTGAGCTGACGTGCTGATAAACGAAATTTCTTCTCAGATATGGTATTCAAAGCTTGTAGTATGAAATCAGTTGATTTTAATTTATTGTTTCCATTCAGCTAAGTTTCTGCATTTATTTGCGACTTCAGGCTCTAATGCTTATTATCCTGAGCAGCTGGGTAGTAAGTAATCAAGTAGGTGAAGGAACTTCTGCCTGTGATGCAGCTTTGCCTGCTTCGCTTCTCTATCGGCAGGAAAGTTGACTGTACGGAAAACGAAGCGTACTAGTCGTTGTCCTGGCAACACTAGTTGTCGTGAGCTTTCGCCCACCAAATGTTATCAAGTTAAATTCTTAACCGCTAAATTAAAGAGTATTAGTAAATAGCGCCTCAAAATAGAAAAATGGTTCTGCGTCAATGGGGAATTAAATATCCAATGTAATAAATGTCTGAAACTATGATGAATAAAATATCAAATGTCATGTCGAATGTGGCAACACTCTTGTAAACAAGCTATCTACCAGATAATGGCAAAGATAAATTAAACATTCTAAAGTTTGCTCTTTCTTGTCCTGACAGATGCAACGTAGGATCATAACATAACGTAACGTTTTATTCCAGAAAGTTTTGAAAGATTTCGCCAAAAATGTTTCTAATGTCAAAATGGAAAGTAAAAATTCATTTCTGTATATTATTCATTATTCATAGACTTCTTAGATACTAAAATAAAGGTACTTTATATATCATTTCAGACATATCTGTTATTAATAACAACTGTACAGAAAAATTTCATAGATATTAATTAGATATAGTATAAATTAGATATATTTTGAATTATATTAACTAGATACATTATTAAAAATCAGTATAAAGATGTATGTAATAAAAGAAGATTAAACACATTTAAATTGTTAATTTTTAAGTAATTACAATTATAGTTTAAAAATAAATTAAGTATATATTTTCTACATCAAAGGACACAACGCTGAAAATTAATTGCCATGCAGTGGTTAATTAATTATGGAAAATATATATAATTTAAGAAAAAGAATATTTTTGTGGTGTACTTTACAGTATTTTTGTGGTGTAAAAGAAATTAGCTCGGATTAATAAAGTAGGGTTCTGAAATATCTAGAAGCTTTTGTTAGTCTTTCAAATCCTACTAGACTGGAAGAGAGTTATTGAGTCTGAAACCAATCACAAAATCTAAAGAAGGCTGAAATAACCTTTTTATTTAAGTCTTAAATTAACAGGAAGGCGCAGTTTGAGAGACGCACGAATTTTCATTTCTTCCTGATATTTAAGTTAACATAGCAAAAAGCTAAATTTCAATGCAGATAACGTAGTCTGAGACTACACCCATGGCAACGAATTAGGAGATAGATTAGCCAGGAATGCAGCCAATAATTCTTCAATTCCGCGTTTATTCATACCTAATCCTATTTCTTTTTTAAATTCCTGCTAGAAATCAATCTCATTTCCAAATGGAAAAATAGCTGGATATCCGAAGAAACAGAAAGAAGAACATTTCAATTTGTACCTACTCTCTGCAAAACTCTCATCACTACAAATCGTTCAATCGCCTACTTTTTAACAGCTCAGAGATCATTCACTGCTTATCTCTTCCGCTTCGGACTTCATCATAGTAAGCTTTGCATTTTTGACTCGCATGGCACCATTGACTACTATATGTTTGTATGTTCAATAACCAATGATCTTCACTTTCAACGCTACACGGAAAACAATGCTCAACTTTGGTTTTCTAAATTACTAAAAAGTAAAACTTCGTTATAAACTAGATAATCTCGTAAAATATCTCTCGACAAATTGTGATTATCTCAAAGGCACATAATCATCCCTCTCATCACTCTCGGTAACTACAAGAAATACTGAGTGTAATACTGAGGGAAATCTTGCAAACTTTTTCCATATTTCTGAACTCATGATACCTAAAGTAATACAAAAACATGTTGATGTAAAAACTTTCTGGAATTTTTGTATGTTTATGTAATATATATATCAACTTCTTAAGTCTTATGTATTTCCAAAGTGTAACCTGTTTATGTAAACTTTCTAAATTGTAAAAACTGAATTTTTAAACTAAATTGCAGCTTGGGGTCAGTCCCTCTTGGGATAGCCTGTAGTAGGTAGCCCCACATCATGGACAACCAGCCGATATGCCTAAAAGGTGGTACGGTTGTCTATGACGTGGTTCCCTACCCTCTCAAGAAAGCTAATTTATATTTTGGTGAGGACTAACGAAAGAAGAAATTACAGAAAAGGTTCATTTCATAATAACCGGTTAGTTAAAGTAAAATATTACAACATAAATAAGTCACAAAAGTGCTCATGCAAACTGCTTGCTCATCGAAATTTTAACCTGGATCTAACTATTAATGTTCAGCGGACTTAATAGAAATTTTTATTCGTCATCATAAATATTTATCTTAGATTACTTTGTAAGGTTTATCCTAATTTTATTAACAGTTTTTTTAAGTTATGCATCTTTGCTATAACTTGTAGTTTCCGCTTACAATTTCCTGCCACAATGTAATTTCATAAACGCATTGAATGCAAATAAGTAAGAGTAATATTTAAGTCGATGTTTCATGTACTTCGAGAGAGAGAGTCTCAGTTCCTGACTAGCGCGAATTTGTCTTTTGGCTACATCTCTCTTAGATATTGCTACGTTCGGCCATACTTTAGGCCGTTGTTTGGCTTAGCCGATTTAATTACGATTTAGGGGCCAACTACTTACAATCCCGATAGCTTCGGCTATCGGGAAGTTAGCCGAAGCTATCGAGTTAGTTAAGTTTAATTTCCTATTCCTTTTAAGTTCAAGCCCAAGGGGAGGCTTTGCTGTATATTAGAGTTAAGTACTGACAGCAGCATATTTATTCTGATAAATAAATGGTAGTTAATCCATCGTAAGTCTTACGTCTCTATTCACACGATTAAGCGATTATTCCCTCATAGTGTTTGTGGGGTTCAAGAATTAAACACTTAATTAAATAAGCAAAACCCCACATTTGGCGCCCGATTCTGTTCTTAACGAACCATGCCGCTAGGTAGTGAAGATTTCTCGTTGACCACTCCGACCTTTCAGTTCTCTCAGCCACAATCAAATCCCATGTAGGGATTCGGATTTATCATTGAAGCAATGAGAGTGGCGATGAAGCCAGCAGCCGCGTTAGATGGAAATGTAATGACTTTCCTGGAACAGCTGGATTTACACTTCACGTTATATCCTGTGAAGCAGCCGCAGGGAATCATCATCGCTGCGTTGAACTTAAAAGGTCAAGCCCTCAGCTGGTACAAGAATATTGGCAAGAGTTTGCTGGGGAATCCAGGATTCAAAACGTATACTTAGGAAAAATTTAAAAATTCGCTATTGAAAGCATTTCCAGTTGTGAGAGACCGCGCAAAGCTAGAATTAGATTTGACGAATTAACAGACTTCACCTTAAGGAAAATCTATACTGTGAAATTATTGTATGGAAAACGGCCAGACGCAGAAATTATCGAAATGGTATTGCCGTGGTTACTTCCATCAATCCAGGACTTTCTTGAAGTTAGAAATCCGCAAAAGCTGAAAACCTTAATTGAACTAGCTGTGAAATTTCCGATAGGCGAACGGCCGATAACGCGCGTTTCAAGGTTTCACGCTCAAACGAAACCTCAAAGTCAGCAGAATTCGTATCCGCAAAGAAGGGAAATTTGTGAAGTCAGAAAGGGAAAAGACTGGTCAGACCAAAGCTTGGGGAAATAAAAATCAGCTCGATCAAGGGGTAGAAAAGAAAAACTTAAACTAGTCAGGGTGACCAGGAGGGTCAGGTCACCGTTTGGGAAGGAATTTCCCTCAGAAATCAAACTGAATACGGTAGTCGTACAGAATTTGGCCTTGCCAGAGATCCATATATTATTAAACGACGTCCCTTCTACCGCCATAGCGGGTACTGGGTTTCAATGCACCTTCCTGTCGCATGATTCATTTAAAAAACATTTTCGTCGTTATAGATTGTTTAAAACAACGGGACAACGGGCGATTGCTGCCCAAGGCAAACAGTGTGTCTGCTTGGGTAAAGTGGGGCTGTACGTTCAAGTAAAGAACGAGGTGCAGAAAATAAATTTCTTAGTGGTAAAGAATTTGTTAACCGCAGTCATATTGGGGGTTGATTGCTTACCCGCAGCTCGCGCAAAAATTAATTTCAAAGATTCTGCTTTACAGGTCAAGATGGACAAAAGTAAGGAAGAAAAAGCCGCAGTCCCGGATTTGAATCTAAATCACCTCGAAGGGGGAGAAAGAGAGAAGTTGGAAAAACTGGTAAGTGGCTTTGGAGAAACATGGCTTCCGCCAAATTGTGTCTCACAGTACCGATATGGGTAATGAGCTCCCAGTTCGGTCTAAACTGTATAGATATGACCGTGTGAAGAAAGACATTCTCGAGCAACGCACTAAGAAAATACTCGAGAAAAAGATAATTACGCCAAGTACCAGCCCCTATGCTAGTCCAGTAGTTTTGTGCAGAAAGAAGAATGGATTGCCACCCGCAGATCCGAATGCGTGGAGATTCACAGTTGATTACCGTAAATTAAGTAGCATAACGAAATACCCCACATATCTCCTCCCGATAATGGATGAAATTATGAGAAAGATTCGTTCTACGAAATATATGACCACACTAGACCTGATGTCAGGCTATTTTCAGATTGCAGTAAAACCCAAGAATGTCAAAAAAACAGCTTTTATTACAAAGTCAGGCGTGTATGCCTTTTTTAGAATGCCGTTTGACTTAATCGGAGCTCCGGCTACATTTCAAAAAGTTATGGATATTGTTTGAAGGCCAGTCTTGGGCAAAAGTAGAGTCATCTATCTCGATGATATTATTATTATTACTAGCAAAATCCTAGAGGAAAACATTAAACATTTAGGGGAAGTTTTTTCATTATTAAATGAGGCGGGCTTGAAAATTAATCGAAAGAAGGGCTAATTTTTCGCCAAGGAATTGAGGTGCCTTGGCTATAAAATCTCGAAAAAAGATATTGAGATAAACAACTCCAAAATATTAGCGATTGAAAGTTTGTAGAGACATTAGGTATTTGTTTTGGAACAAGAGAGATGAAAACTATGCAAGGCCTTCGCCGGGGATCGAACCACGGACCTCTGAAATACCGGCTCAGTGTGCTGACCATTACACCACGAAGGCACGCTAAGAATGTGGGAGATATACCTTATATGCTCCCCTTTTTAAAGGGCGACTAGGGTTTTAGGGGACCTATCGGGAATGTGCTCCAATTATAGAGTCATCATCCACAACCCTTTTAGTTCGGGCGCCACTGTAGAGACATTAGGTTTTTGTTTTGGAACAAGAGAGATGAAAACTATGCAATGCCTTCGCCGGGGATCGAACCACGGACCTCTGAAATACCGGCTCAGTGTACTGACCATTACAACACGAAGGCACGCTAAGAATGTGGGAGATATACCTTATAAGTTATCTACCTCCAAATACGGCCAAGAAATTATCTTCCTTTTCGGGAATGTGCTCCAATTATAGAGTTTTTATAAAGGATTTTGTAAAGATAGTTGAACCCTTGTTGGTTCTTAAACGAAAAAAGACGAGGTTCACATGAACAGCGGAGGCGAACACGGCGTTTGAACAATTGAAACACGCCTTAATTAACCCCCTGTTCTTAAATTCCCAGAAGGGGATCAAAATTTAGAAATTGCAGCAGACACGTCAGACTACGCAGTTGGGCAGTTCTTTCCCAAAATGGGCAGCCGATAGCCTTTTTTAGCAAAACGCTAATGCACAGCCCCTGGCATACCCCTGGAGATGGTACCTTATAGTACGCAATCGAATATTGTGGAACCTGCAAATAATAATATAGTTAAAATTTTTCGGGGATATGTTAAGAATTATCATGACCGTTGGGACAGCTGTGTCAATGAATTAGGCTTTGCCTTGAGAAGAGTAAAACATGATATCACACAAAAAAAAACCCCGCAGAATTATTCTTAGGAAGAAAAATTGTAACGCCACTGGATAAGCTATTTTTTGTTCAACAAAGACAGGAAAAGCTTCAATTGAAAGATATCCAGAAAATTATTAATAAGGCCATCAAAAATTCTGATGCGGCAAGGTCGAAATAAAAGTTGTATTATGATAAAAACAAACGCGATGTAGAATATACGGTCGGCCAAAAGATATTAAAAATCAGACATTCCTTATCGTCTGCACCCGAAAATAGGGTAGCCAAATTTGAACCCAGGTTTGATGGGCCATTCATCATCGAAAAAATCAAATTCTCAATGTTTTATATAAAGAGGGAAAATGGCCAGCAAATAATTGCTAATGTTGATCAGCTCAAACCGTACTATAGTCGTACGAATTTTCAAATTCTACAAGATCTATGGCAGGATCCTGGGATTGGGCCAAGAACATGGATGTCGCCGTCACCTAGCAGGAATCCCTCAGCAACAAAAAGAAATCAAGGGGAGAATACTGAAGAAAGTACCGCGAAGAGAACGCAACAGCAGCCGCAAGATTCAGGCTCAGCGAGAATGAAGAGAAGGGAAAAGAAAAAGTTTCCCTTCAACAGAAGCAAGTGCCGATGGGAAAGTGGAAAAAGCGCATGAATAGTGTTCAAGAAAAACGTCCAACGCCAGAACTTAAGCCAACTACCTAGAAAGAAGCCACAGAAACGTCGGAGCCAAGATCCACGAGAGAGAAAAGGTCAGCGGACATGGAAACTGTGCCGTTCCAGCTGGCCAGGAGGCCTAAAAGAAGATTTAAAGATCCCCAGCAAAGAAGCCGACCCTCGCACCTTAAGAGAGGACCAGATTTCAAGAATTCTCAACCCATCCGAAAGTCGGCACGACTCATCGAGCAAGGAAAGAAGAGGAAAAGAGTCCCAGCGGAGACAACAAGCCAGCCAAACCAAAAACGAAGATTGCAAGTTTTGAAATATTCTACTTTCGAGGAGTTTTGCTTTATGAGGATGGAAGAGTTTAGAAAGAAAAAAAGATAAGTGAAAATTTTCCTTCTTTCCTATTTTGTATTGAAAGTTCGATTTATGTCATGTTGTTTAAAGTTGCTAAATGCTGTTTAAAGCAAAAGGTCGAATTCGCAAGTTTGCGAGAATGTAGTTGTAACTATCTTTTAAATAGAAAAGGTTTTTGAATTCGCAAGTTGGCGAGAATTTGTTTTGTAAATACCTTTTTGAGAATTCCCAAGTTGCGAGAAACTTATTTGTGAATATTTTTAGTCGAAAGACCAATTTCAAATGTGTAAACTTAAGGAAAGATTGTAGCAAATGCTTGTAAATTTTGTATAGCAACTATAACGAATGATGTAAAATGAATTTGAATTTTAAAATATTGCATGTTAAAATGTTGTATTGAATGTAGAAATGCTATTGTCGGCTTTAAAACTATTGTAAAATTAAACTTGTACAAATATAAGTTTGATCAAGCATGACTGTAAATTACTTTGTATAATAGATGAATTGAAAGATAGTGTATTGATTATCAAGTATAGATTATCAAGTATAGATTGAATGTGTTTAAAGTTAGGCTCTCCAGGCTTTACTTACAAATTTAAATTAAGTTCTATTTCAGTACATTAGAGTTAGTTTTATGTTTAAAGAGTCTGTTTAAGGTCTTGAGTATCAAGCTTTAACAAATAAGTAGTTGTTGTGTAGGTGGTAGAGTAGTGCGCCAATACACAACATTAACACGCTCAAATTCACTCAAAAATTTCTGGAGAGAGTGTGGGGAAGAAGATTTAAATTTTGTGTGAATGAAGGTGTTTGAGGGCCAAATAATTTCAATAGAAGGATAGGGGTAGGGAAAATAAAATGGCTTGTGAAAAAAATCCACTAAGATTGTTTCCTTCCAGATAAGTGGAAGGACCAAGACTGAATAACCTGTTCAAGAAAGAAGCAGATGTTTCTTCCCAGTCAAATTGTAAAACTTCTGAATATACTTCTCTTTGTTTTAGTGTTAAAAATGTTTGTAAGGATGACCCTAAAAAGGAAAAGTTTTAATGATGAATTCAAGAAAGTACTATTGCTACAAGTTTAAACTTTGATAAAAAAAAGAGTTTTGTAGAATTTACACTCTTAAATAAGGTCGTTTTGAGGCCTTATTCTTCCATTAGTTAAATTCTGGTGGGAAAAAATGTAAGGTTCTTAATTTAATTAACAGTTATTTTAAGTTATGCATCTTTCCTGTAACTTCTAGTTTCAGCTTACAATTTTCTACGAGAATGTAATTTCAGAAACGCAGTGAATGCAAATGAGTGAGAGTGCTATTCAAGTCAATGTTTCACGAACTTCGAGAGAGAGAGAGAGAGAGAGTCTGAGTTTCTGACTAGCGCGTATTTGCCTTTTGGCTACGTCTCTCTTAGATATTGCTACGCTTGGCCATACTTTAGGCCCTTGTGTGGCTTCGCCGATTTAATTAATATTTAGGGACCAACTACTTAGAATCCTGATAGCTTCGGCTATATCTTCAGTTAGTTTTAGTTAAGCTTAGTTAAGTTTAATTTCCGATTCGTTTAAGTTCAAGCCCAACTGAAGGCTTTGCTGTACGTTCCGAGTTAGGAACTGATTGTATTTATTCTAAGAAATAAAGGATAGTTAACCTTTCTTAGGTCTTACGTATTTGTTCATGCACTAAAGCGATTATTCTCTTGTTAGCGTTTGTGGGGTTCAAAGAACTGAACATTGAATTAAATAAGAAATACCCCACAACTTATTATGTTAATATTTCCAAGAAATTTAAGAAAATTTTGCAAGAATAGTTTTTCTGGTGAATATTTTATTCGTATCTTTTAGGTATGAAAACTTATTGAGAATATACAGTGTGACAATAATTGAAATATATGAAGAAAACACTTCATGATTTTTGAACCATTGGCGAGATTGAGTTCAAACCCGGTGCCTGAATACAGGGCATGTTAGGAATTTTCTTGAACATGCACATCCTTATTGTTGTTCATTTTTCATTGAAAATGTCGAAATACAGAGTTTGTGAGCGGATATTCATCATCAAGACCTACTTTTCGAGAACATTCTGTCCAAGTGTTATAACAATCAAACGTCTGATTAAAAAGATCAAGAGAACTGGTAGTGTATGTAATGGCAATGTTAGTTGTTGAAAAAGTGTAAAAACGCCTGAAAATATTGAGAAAAACGATCTGTGTTTCAAAATATCCCAAGGATGTCGATCAGACAAGTTCATCACCAAATTATATCTGCACTGAAAGAACTGTTTAGAATGCAGAAACACAAGACATTAAGTAACAGAAAATTTCCTTCTACGATTAATACGAAGTGCCACCTTAATAAAAATTCTTAAAATTGATATTTACTAATAACGCCAGTACTAGGGCGAAAACGAATGCGAAAATCATTACTTTCTATTTTTATAACAACTGGAAAACAATTAAAATGTGATCCTATTCGCATTAATTGTTAAAGAAATGTACTCGGAAACAATAGCACTATCTGTCGACTTTTGTCCACAGCTTTGTAAGTTTTCCAATTTTGTCATCAAATAAAATTTCAATTCACTTCATTTCTCATATAGGCTGAGAAACGATTCATAAATCTATAGAGTACAAAAAGAACGATAATTTGAAGTAACGGTGTAGAGTCATTAGGTTATTTCGAAGCAAGAAACGTGAAAAATGAGCAATGCGCAAGCCGGGATTCGGACTACGGACCTCTCGAATACACGTCGAGCCTGCTGACCACTACACTACGAAGGGATGCGAAGAAGGCGAGAGAAATACCTTATATACTCCCCCTTTTAAAGGGCGACTGGGGATTAGGAGATCCAATCGCCAAATCTTGGTGGTGGAGCATCATTGGCCACCAACTGTTTTAGTTCAGGCACCCGTGTAGAGTCCCTAGGTTATTTCGAAGCCGAAGAGATGAAAAATGAGCACTACCCTCGCCGAGAATCGAACCACGGATCTCTCGGTTGCGCGTCGAACGTGCTGACTACTATACCACGAAGGCATGCGAAGAAGGAAGGAGAAATACCTAATTGAATCCTTCTGAGATGAAAAAACTTTGCGGAATCACATACATCTAAAAATTTTGTATTAATGTAAGAAAACGATTATTATCTTCCCCAGTATACTCATTCTAGAATGCAGCCATTTCTCACATCTAAACACGGCGGAGGGAAAACAATCAACGGTTATGCGGTTTTCATCGACGGAGGATAAACGACAGTTGTGCGGTTCTCATCGACGGGGCATAAGGTGCATCATTTATTATATAGGGTATTATTTTTGTTGCCTTCTGTGCAGTTTCTAAAAATTGATTCATATTGAATTCGTTGCTATGGCATTGACTATACTGAAATCTGACTTAAAAGGAATGACAAATGGAATTAATTAAAAAAATAAGAAATATGGCTTAAAAGTATGCAAACTCTTTGTTTGATTGTTTGATATAGGACGCAGCCCAGGTCCCCCTAGCTGGCAAAGCCAGCCTTATGACCAATAATGAGCAGGCCCCTCCAGCCAAAAACAAAGAGCCAACGAGCCATCTGTGTTCCAAACTACCTGAAATCCAAAACTAAACCATTAGCATAAAATCAGTTTTCATTCTTTTCCAAAAAAACCTCCAGGAAACCAGGCCAGAGCTCCAAGTAACTTAAAAAGTTAAAAAAGAAAAACGAAAAGATAATAAACCAAACAAGCAAGTATAAATCATAGTTGCAAACCATTAAACTCTTAAAAACTCGCACTCACATAAACGAAGTTAGGAAAATCATAATCAAAAACGGTTAGCAAAGTAATAAAAAGACAATACATAACTCATTCATACAACACATAAAAAAAATAATAAATAATAAAAAAAAATTTAAAAAATCCCCCCCTTTTTTTCAAACATCTTCAGTTCACTATGCCTATTTCAGTCTTATTTTCATTTACAATTCTCATTATCTCTTCTTCATATATATTCAAATATCGACTTCTTTCTTTTATGTTTTGCTCATTTATAACACCAAATTTCTTCCGAACCCTTTCTGTTAATTTACACTCTTCCATAAAATGTGCTGCATTACCATATTTTCCACATATTAAACATTGGTCATTTACCTGGAAATTAAATCGTTTCAAATAGGCCGAGAATCTGCCATGGTTTGTTATAACCTGTATTGTATCTATATTATTTATAATATTCATTTTTCGTTTTATTTCTAAAATTTTTAAATATCCTTTGTTTCTATTAGAATTAGTCCATTCCCGAGCCCATTTTTCAATTATATTTTCCTTCATCTTTCTCACTGTAATTCTTCTGGAATCGTTAATGTCAACACAAATATCGTCTTCTCCCAGGGCTGCTTCTTTTGCCAACAAGTCCGCCCTCTCGTTCCCGGTAACACCAATATGTGCCTTGACCCAATGAAAAAATATGCTGTTTTTCTTCCTAATTTTATCGTAAATATCCTTTATTTCAATAACGAGTTTATTGCTAGGCTCTGGATTATTCAAACACTGTAAGGCCGAAAGAGCATCTGAGCAAATATGCACTACAGAACTCCGTTCCAAATTTTTGTAAATCCATTTTAACGCTTCTCTAATTGCAATTACTTCGGCTTGATAAACGGAGTTGAGTCCTTTCAACTGAATTTTCCTATTGCATATCTCTGTACCGTAGTAATATATAACATAAGCACAACCAATTCCACCTTCATATCCCGAGCCGTCTGTGTAAATATCAAACATACCAGTTTCCATATAATCTCTATCATACGTTATTCCCTTAAAATCTTTTGGATGTATATTAAAATAATTTCTTCCAGTCAAGGCATTACTACTCAATATCACTCCTTTCTCACTTACTATATTCTCTATTAAACCATTACTAAGTAGAAATTTTTCATAATAAAATTTATAAAATATAGAGAGTGGCGGAATGCCGGCAAGCAGGCAAATTATTTCAGGGGAAACAGTACGAAAAGCTCTGGTTATTGCAAGCAGCCAGCTCCTTTGCAATGTATCTAATTTGTATCTCAATCTAACCAGTTCCCCTGCTCGGCAGCCCCACATGCCAATACCATACAAAATTTTTGGTCTAATAACGTTTAAAAATATATCCCTAAGGGTGGTACTCTTAACCTTTAAAGTTTGTGAATCAAAAGTACTTCTATAATATTTAAGTATTTTTTCAATATCTCTATGCATTTCCTTGAAGTGTTCAATAAAAGTCAATTTTTCATCTATTATTACACCCAGATATTTTAAATGACTGGTAAAATCAATTCTTGAACCATTAAATTTCAACCTCGGTCTTCTAGTTGCTTTACCACCCCTGGGAAAAAAAATAGCCTTTATTTTATCATTATTAAACTCTATTCTCTCTTCCTTGCTCCAATGTACAAATAGATCCTCCAATCTCTTGAAAGTATTTTCAAGTTTTTCAAGTATAGTATGCAAACTGTGTACAACGCTTTTCAAAGATTGTGATAGCATTTTACTCTTACGCCTAACATTAAAAGTCGGTGGAGTCCGTAGTTAGAATCCCGGCGAGGGCAAATTTTTCACGTTTCTACATCAATATAACCTAATAACGCCACAAATAAAATAAACAATTTGTTAAATTTAAATCGCTTATTTTTTTATGAAATCACAAACTGATTGATTAAATCTGAAAAATCAGTTAAATATCTCATGTTTTCGCAACAATCTGAGATGTGCGTACTTGCAAGAAATATTAATTAAGTATTTTATATTTTTACAACTTATTTAGCAACACTTGCCAAATCTCACGGATGATGCATAGCATAAGGATAAAAAAATTTTAGAGATTTTTCTAATGACATTTCTTACGGGAAAATACAAAGTACGCTATTTATTTGGGAAAAAATAAATCCTGAAATTATTTTTTATTTTTCATTTCCCATTCCATTCCTTAACCCATTTCTATTTCAAATAAAATAAAACGAGTCAATTTTATTTATTTAATTGTTTTGTTGCATAGACGCTAAACGCACTTTTATTTTTTTCATCATAGAAAGAACAGACATAACATAACAAGGAAATTTAACATGTTTTCCGATAAAAGTACTTGTTACTATTGTGTTTTCGCAACCTTTAGTCGTAGTTGTACACTTCCAGGTGCAGAAATACTTGAAATGAAGCAAATATTCAAGTTGTGGCCCTTCTAAATGTAGAATAATCCATTTTATAAAAAAATTTTAAATCTGGCATTTTATACGGTCCTCCAATCGTTACAGTTATCTATAATAAATGTTTATCCTCATTCTAAAAAAATTGACTTCAAGCTCTTTATTTAGTTTAAAGAGCCGCTGGCATTTAATACGTAGGATCACTAACGGAAGTGTGAAGATGTTATAGAACAAATAAGACAAACAAGAGATTTTACACACATATACATTTTATTAGTCCAAAGGAGCAATTTGCCCAGAAGGACTATTAATTTCTTTTTGGCATTTTGCGTTGGTTCGCTATAAATGTCGGTTCACTTTTCAAATTGTTGCCACCAAATATTATAGCCCTGTATTATATTTAAAGAAACTAAATAATGAAGAATATGTTAAATAAATGTATGTTTCTCGCATTGGGATAAAACAACGGTACTTAGAGCCATCGAATTTTGAATCGTACGTTTCCACCCGAATATGGGCATCTGGAAGTCCAAGTTTGGAATTTCTTTTATTACCTATATCACGTTTTATAAAACTTTAGCTAATTTTTGTTTAAGAAACTCAACGATTTCAAAGCGAACAATGGCAACACTGTACGAAAGAAGAAACATTTTTATCTCCAGCGCGTGAGACTGTGTATCAGAAATTCTAAAGATATGCCTATTTTAAAATTATTTTGCAATATTGCTGTTGAACTAAATTTTATGGGTTAAGTGCGAAGAACATGATATTTAATAAATAAAGATAACACACAAAACGTTAAAAAAACGCCCCTTTGGGCATAATGTAAAATCTGAAAGTTTTCAGATTTTTTTATCATTATTATTATTATTTATATATTTATATGCTGAATTACTCCTGTTTTAGATGTTTTTGGACTTGTTCTACTTAAATTTAAACTTTTTGGTTTTTAAGCTTAATAGCCTGCGTATGATTTATGCTCTTTTTTAACCCGGCCAGTATATTTTAAAAATTTCCATATAGGTCTTTTTTTTTTTTTTTCAAATACTGGATTATTGTTTTTGCAAATTTGGTTTCTGGAGTCGATCTACTAAAAATAATGTTATAAATTTGTCTATTTTTCGCAGTCCTTTTGAATTTGCATATGCCTTTGGTGCTGCAGTTTTCCACTTTTCCGAACTTGAATCAGTAAAATCAGTGATAACGTTTTGTCCCAGTCCTGTTAGTTTCTGAAAACTATCAACAAGAAGTTATTAAGGATGGTTCGATAAAACCTCTTCACTATGCCATCTGACTGCGAATGTAAAGGCGTCGTTTGGGTTTCCTCAATGGCGAGTAGTTTGCTGAGTTCTTTGGTTACAGTGAGGTAAAATTCCTTCTCTGATCAGAATGTAACTGAAGAGGCCCTCCGAACCTGAAAATTCAGTGCTGTATCATTACCTCTCCTACTGTGACAGCCTCTTGATCAGGAATAGGATACTTTAGGCCGCTTGGTGAAGTAATCAATGACAATGAGGATGTATTTGTTGCTATTAGCAGTTCGTGGCAGAAGTTTTAAGATGTCAAAGGCGATACGTTCAAAAGGTGCTCCTACATTGTAACGTTGCAGCTTCCCTCCGCTGCGTTTCTTCTGTCCTTTCCGATTTGCACAGGCATCGCAAGATCGGCACCGCTTTTGCACGTCATGCTTTGCGTCATCCTTGCGCTCTCGAACTCTCTGTAGAGATGTTTTTGTTCCCTTGATCAGGAGATCTTGATAGGCGTGGTTTTAGCTTCCGTCTTCTGTGGTGTTCTGCAGTTCCGTCATACGTGGCCTTCAGTGCAACAGTTCCAACACATTACGGTTGGTTCACTCTTATTCCATCTCAAAGCATTGATGTATCTGGTTAAATCGTCGGAGCAGTGACTTGATCCACTGGCTCCTGCACTTGAGCAGCTCTGATTGAGTGGCGGTCTCTACAAGTTTCTTCTTGGGC
The DNA here is from genome assembly GCA_000611955.2 of Stegodyphus mimosarum. NCBI lineage: Eukaryota > Metazoa > Arthropoda > Arachnida > Araneae > Eresidae > Stegodyphus > Stegodyphus mimosarum. The sequence continues at coordinate 42,814 of KK120008.1, forward strand.
TGCCTCGAATTTCATGGCGTAGACCAGAGAGCTTTTTAATTCCTTGACATCCGCCATTCGTAGGGCTTTCTGCATTTCAGGATTCAGATATTCTGTGGGCTTCTGTTGACGGGATTTTGACTGAAGTTTCTTGTAATCTTTTAAACATTTTTGCCAAAGCGCTGCTGAAACGTCCCGAATAGAGCTTCGAAATCTAGTCTCTTTTTCTGAAGAGTTTAAAGAATATCCGCAGCGTCTGCTCTCAGAGAAGCGGCAAAATGACAGGCCTTACTTGAGAATCCCATCCATTCGCATCCGCCACTATAGAAAATTATGTCTTATATATTTAACAGGAGGTCTTTCCATCATAAGTTCATAGCTTCAAAGAGGGACGAAAAGGCACGGGTAAAAATTTAAAACTATCAGAATTGCTTCCTGCTGTCGCTATGCATCTCTTTAAGGTATCAACTTCTTCTAACGAAGGCAGCAGAAACCCTATCTTCAATATGCGATTCGATTTATTCTTGGACTGAAGAAACTCTCTCTTCAATTTGCTATTCCACCGTAGAAACTTTTTCTTGAATTTCTCCAACTTTGTCTTCAACCGTATCTGTTCTGCCTTCGATTACCTCGAATTTGTTTTCTATTATGCAGATAATTTATCTTTTCATTTCCTCTTCACTTGCTTCAATCTTTTCTTGTACAGCTTTCATCTCTTCTTTAACATATACTTGACCAGCTTCCATCTTTTCTTGAAACGCAGCAAAGGCTGCCCCCAGCTGCCTTTATTGTTTATCCATCGCTCTTGTCACTGGCATTCCACCCACTACTGACACCAAAAGGTGTTTGCTTGCGTACGGGTTCGTAGCAGATTGAATGCATGAATCCAATAATAAGTTAATAAAACTTATTCTTATCTAAAGAAATATATCTGAATTCTGGAATTTTCCTGAAAGATATTTGTACAACAATATCACGCAATAATAATCAGTAGTTCTACTTCAAACTACTAAACAAACGTTAAGTAGAATGCAATGTATAGAGCATTTAAAGAGAAAGCTAATCGTATTGATCTCAGTTCACATGGAACTACAATTTGCAATAACAAAGCAAATAACTTAACCACTGAGCTGAGATGTCTCTCTTCGGCTTTAAATAGATTTCAACCGGTCGCGAGATAGTAGTTCTAGCATTTCCTACTTCTCGGGATTTCTGGAAAACAATAAAAGGATGAAATTACAAATACAGCTAATGTAGGGGTCAATTACATTTATTCAGTTTGAATACAAATTATCGAGATATCCATTTTCTCAATGTTAAATACCCGTGCTTCTGTGTTTTTACTTTTCCGGCATAGCTTTCTCTTAAATTTTGTCTCGCGTTGCATTGCACGGGGAAATACAACAATTTTATTTATAATTCTACTAAAATTAAATACTTAATAAGTACAAACTTCGTAATAATATGTAACAGAATGCATTACGCATTCTTGTCTTTAGAATTAAGAAAAAAAATAGATTCGGAAAATTCGAGAGAGTTCTATGATTTCTATGAAGTCATTTTCGAAAATGATATATTTCAAAAACTGTCACAGTTGGAGTCCAACATAAATGAAAATTGAGATACATAATAGCACTGTTTAAAGATGGTTCGCATCGATTTTACTTAAAAAAAAAGCATTCAGAGGACATGAAACTACCGCTTACTGGGAAAGAAATTTTATCGTAAGGACTTTTGGGTGGAGGAAAAACTGCAGAAGCATAACGTCATAACGCGAGCGGGAGAATCCATCTTGAAGATTTTTAATGACACGCTCAGCAGCATTCTTTTCTTCATCGTTTAATTGCTCATTTTGCAATAACTCCTATGTAATGTTGTCTGAAGACACGGTTTTGGAGATGTTACTTTTTCTTTCAACGCTGGTTACTTGAGTACATTCTGCAACCATTTCACCTTTCTTAATGACTGTCGCCTTGTCAGTTACATTGGCAACTCTCACCGGGATAACGGTCCCCGATAGATCGACGACTGCTGAGGCTATTAGTACTCCTTTAGGGCTATTACAGTTCTTAGGATATTCCATGACGCCATGGCGGAATTTTCTATTTTCGGCTATGGATCCGGGAAGTAAAATTTCTGCTCTTGCCGGTATTGTGATATCGTCTTGAGCTATGATTTTGGGGATAGGTTTCCCTCCTTCGTCATTAATTCCGAATAAGGTTATGTCCCCAGATGTAGAATGCAGTTCGTTATTTCTAAAATCCAAAGAAAAATTGTATGTCTTTAGAAAGTCCAATCTGAGTTTGCAAGGATCTGTAATCTTTGCTACATACGCCGTGTGATGGTAAGCAGCACTTCCAAACGTGATGTTAACGTTTAATTTTCCTTCGATTTCGATCTTCTTGCTTGACAGAGTCTGGAGAGTAACGCAGGGCGGCGTTCAGATGAGTTTGCTTTTCAGTTGTTCAGCCACATCTTTTCGAATGATGGTAACATTGGCTCCCGTGTCGATCGTCATGTCACAAGGAACTCCACTGATGTGTCCCATGATGAAAAGTCCCTTACTGACGCCACTCACTGCGGAAATCTGAAGCGCTTTAAACTGGGGCTTTTCATTATCTGGCACACTCCGCCCCGTGAGATAACCATGAATTAGTTTCCCTCCTTCTTGATAGACGCGGTCTTAACATCTGTGCTCTAGGGTGTTGTGCAGTTTCTTCGAATGTGCCCTTCAGCACCGCAGTTCCACCACTTTACGGTTGCTTTCTTGTCACCAATATTCCGTGTCAAGACATTTACTTTTCTGGTTAAATCGTCTAGGCGAGCAGTCATTTGATCCACTGGTTCTTGTATGTGAGCAGCTTTCATTGGGTGGCGGTCTCTACGAGTGGCTTGCTGTGCTGCCTCGAATTTCATGGCGTATACCACAGCACTTTTTAAGTCCTTCACATCAGCCATTCGCAGTGCTTTCTGTATTTCAGGATCCCGGATGCCGTCGATGAAGTATTGCAGGGACAGGATTTCTCTTGTTTCTGTCGGGCACTCCGAAAAGGCGAGGTGGGACAGCCTTTCAACATCCGTGTCGAGCTCCTGAAATGTTTCCGTAGGCTTCTGTTGACGGGATTTTAACTGAAGCCTTCTATAATCTTTTAAACACTTGTCTCCAAAACGCAGCTCCAATGCGTTGGATAGAGCTTCGAAGTCTAGCCTCTCGTTTTCGGGAAGAACCTGCAGGATATCCGTTGCGCCTGCTCTCAGAGAAGCAACGTGATGACAGGCCTTAGCTTGGGAATCCCATCCATTCGCATCCGCCACTATAGAAAATTGTGTCTTATACACTTGCCAAGAGGTCTTCCCATCATATGTGGATAGCTTCAGAGAGGGACGAGCACTCATGGGTAGAAATTTGAAACTATCCGAATTGCTTCCTGCCGTCGCTACGAATTTCTTTAAAGTATCAACTTGTTTCGCAACCGCAGAAACCTTGTCATGAATTTGTTATTCGATTTGGTGTGGGACGGCAGAGACTCTTCCTTCTATTCGTTGCTCCACGGCAGAAACTCTTCCTTCTATTTGTTCTTTTACAGAAGAAACTCTTTCTTCAATGTATTCAATTTTATTTTCAACAGCGTCAATTCTGCCTTCCATAGCCTTGAATTCATTTTGTATTACGCTGGTAATTTCTCTTTTCATAACAGAATCTTTCATCTCGTCTTTAAATGCAGAAAAGGCTGCCATAAATTGCCTTAATTGTTCTTCCATTGCTTTAGTTCAGTGGTCGGCAAACTTATTAGCCAAAGAGCCAAATATGAACATTACAACAATTTTTAAAAAATTGGGAGCCAAACCTGCTTGTTTAGTAAACTTTTATTATACAAAATAAAACTAAATTTAATATTTAATAAATATTTATTAATGCGAACAATGTGCTTGCATCTCCTTGGAAAATTTGAAGTCAGGTTTGTATGTTGTTGTTTTTAATTTTAGGCATAATTCCAAGTTCTCATCAATAAGACGACTTCTCAGTTTACTCTTGATAATGCTCATGCTTGAAAAGGATTGTTCGCATATATATGTAGAACCGAAAAGGGAAAGAACAGCAAACGCGAGCTTTTTCAGCTGATCGTAAGAGTCAGGAATACTATTCCAAGCGTTGAAAATGATCATGTCTTCCTTCTCCAGGTCATTCAAAGCAGACCACTTGTGTTGTGAACAAAGACCACATTTTTCTTCTCCAATATTTCCAATTCAATACAAAGACGTTCAAATTTAGAGCGCCATATCTCCTTGTTTCTTAAATCCAGCAATTGTATTTCAAAGCTATATCAATTTCGAAAGGAGAAAATTTCAACTCAGTTATCGTAGCATTAAGAGGATTTTTGACAAATGCTAAAGTTGCTCTGCTGTTTTTAAATGTCTGAAACCTGCTGAGAAATGTTTCCCCCATATTTAAAATTATTGTTTTAAAATGGTTGATCAATAGAGGAATTATTTTCTTGTCGATGCTTCAGCAGACTCGGAAAGTGAAACAATGTTTCCCTTTCAAAATCCTGTGCAAAAATGGATAATTTGTTTTCGAATGTTATTACTTCTTCTAACATCGAAAATATTAAGTTTCCTTTCCCTTGTAGTTTGCGATTAATCTGATTTAGACGTAAGGTCTACCATGAAATAAAAGTTTTGGATCCACTGATCGTCTGTTAGTTCTGGATAGTGAACGCCCTTCTCAAGGAGAAATGCTTTAATTTCCGGAAAAAGGGACGCGAAACGTTTTAAAATGTTCCCTCTTGATAACCAACGTACCTTGTTATGAAGCAGAAGATCAGCATACTCATTCTCCGTTTCAAATAAAAATTCTTTGAATTGACGATGATTAAGAACTTTAGCTAAAATGGAGTTGATAATGGTAATCACTAATTTCATAACTTTACAAATTTCTTCCGGAAATGTTTGCGCACAAAGCGCTTCTTAATGAATGATACAATGGTAAACAAGTATCTCGTGATTAATTTTTTCTTTCAAAATAGCAACAACCCCTTTTCTTACGCAGGTCATACTTTTGCCCCCATCTGTTGAAATCGACACAATTTTATCGAGGGGAATATGATGTTTATCCATACACTCAATTATAACATTGGCGATATCTTCTCCACGCGTCTGACCTTTGAGTGGCAATAATCCTAAAAGTTCTTCTTTAGGGCCTGAATGAGACATAAATCTTACAAAAAGTGAAACTTGCGCTGTATTATTTATGTCACAAGACTCGTCAACTTTATTGATAAAGCCGAAACAAATTTCAGATATTTGATATGCTGGGTGGTTATATTCGAACACATTTTAATTGTTCTATCTTTAATGGTTTTGGCAGACAATGGTAACTCTTTAATTCTTTTCGGAATATCTGCTTATCTGTTCTTAAAATCCCGAAATAGCTCTTCGGATACATTTATAAAACCATTTTTTATGTATTCGCCGTCTGTGTACGGTTTTCCTCTCTTAGCAATCTCTTGGCTACAAACAAAACTTGCCATATTAATATTGCTGGAAGATTGCATCCAGTTATTAAACACAGAAGTTGACGACACTTCACTCTTCTGAAGTTTCTCAACTGCTTTCTTCCTTGCATCACCGGTAGGATATTTAATGCTAAATGACGCGTGCTTTCTTGTAAAGTGTCTCTCTAAATTTGACTACTTGTTATGAGCGAATTTCTCCTTACAAATAAGACATGTCGGAAGTCCTTTCAAGTTTTGAATAAACGCAAAATTCTCGGTCCACTCAACTTTAAATTCGAAGGTTTTCATCTTCCGTTTTTCTTTGCTTTTTTTTTTTTAGCCATATTTTTTTCTAAAGCCACCAGTACAAAATTATTATCATTATTAAATTGATGAAAATAAAAATTTAAAAATCTTTTTAAAAAATACAATTTTATTAATATATGTAACTGCACTAAAAAGAAAAAAATAATTTTTTCCATCATCAGAATAACAAAACTTTTAATATGACCAAAAATGGAAGAAAACTTCCGACATTTGGACAAATAGAAGTTATCGAAAAATCGATTAAAAATTTTGTACCGGAACCACAAACATATATAGCAGGTGTAATAAAATCGTATGACAAAGCTGTTCACACTGCAACTGCTGATCTGTGATGCCAATTTTTACCTTCACTACTTTATAAAAAGCATGCACGCGCATGCCGGTAGCTTGTACATGGTTTATGTTTACGTTTACGAAAACTAATAAAATTAAACTCGATGTTCGTTACGTATTTTTACAACAATATAAAATTTTAATTACCTATCTATCTTTTTACTCAAACAAGAAATTATACATGTTCTCGATTTATAGAAGAATTTTAATTTATCAAAATAAGATGTAATTTTTTTCTTAGCAAGTTTTTTTTAAATGGAAATATTATTGCACTTTCCGTGAACATTTGTACCAGAGCCACACTTAAGGAGCCAAACAGCCACATGCGGCTCTGGAGCTGCACTTTGCCGACCACTGCTGTAGTTAATGGCATTCAAAAATCCCACTTCTGACACCAAAAATTGTTACGTGCGTACGGGTTCGTTATGGATTGAATGCACAAATCGTTAAAAAGTTAACAAAAATTTGTTCTTTCCACAAGAAGTAAATCAAAATGCTGAAATATTTCTTCAGAGATATTAGTACAATATCACAATATATCAAACGTTAAACAGAATTCGCTTTAAAACAGATAAACTAATTCTAACTCACAGCGAAATCGCTACAATCAATCACAGCATTAAGTAAACAAACAGCAGTTCACTTTAAACAGCTACAACTACACTGAGATGAGGTGTTTCAATTCGGCTTTTGTAAGCTTTTTAATTATCATTAGAACAATCTCAATTTTTCTAGATTTTCTGGATGGCAACAGTAATTACGAGATATTTATTTATTAAATATTAAATACACGCGCTCATTTATTTTTATTTTTCCGACGTAGCTTTCTCTTCAAAAGCCGTCTGCGTTGCACGGGAAAATAAAGCAATTTTAATTACAATTCTAAATAAATAGCCAAATAAATATAAAACCCTTAACAATTATATTTGGTGCTGCCAATTCCAATGAAAAAAAAGGGAAATCCTCAACCAGATATTATATAGCAGCCCGATACACAAAATTCAACGTTCTGCAGCTAATCGTTTTTAAGTTATGCGACATACATACCTACGCCAAAAAAAAAGTCAAGATGGATATTTCCATTGAAATCTGATAACCGATTTTTCGCGATGACAACACTTCCTTTACTTCGTACAAGGAAATAAAAAGGCTACAATAAGCCTTTATTTAAAACGTAGTATTAAAAGGATATGATAATTAATGGACTAAAAAGATATGGATAATTTATCATAGAATTTAACAAGAGTAATAGATTAAACATTTCAGTTTACAGAATCCATCTATAATTTTCTACCAAGAAAAATAATAGTGTGGGGAGCCCATGACAAATTTAAAAAGATAATGGCTTATACATTTGACAATGGATTTAAACTAATAGGTTTCTCTATTTAGACGCTCCACGCTTTTATTGTTCGCGACATAAAATTGTAGATGAATCCTGCAAATAGAATTATTTAATTCATTTTTTCCAATAAACTATATGATGATTTATTTTCTCCTTTTAGTTCATTAATTATCATGTCCATTTTAAATAAAAGTTTATAGAATGAAAACCTATTTTTCAATTACATATATATATTTTAGTCTCATTTACACGTCATCAATGATAAAATTCTTAATCATGATTAAAGCATAAACGATAAATTACAATAAAATTATGAAATAAAGAGAAATGACTAAAAGTCATTCACAGAATGCAAAAATTCGCTTTGAATGTTCGGTTTCTAAAATATGATGTTACAACAGCGTTAAAATGAGCATTTTACTTGAAGCTAAACTGAAATATTCTGATGTGGACACTGTGGTGTCCGCATCAGAATATCAGAATGACTTCCTTGCATGGCCTATTAAATTATATACATTTTCTGCTGCATTCGTTTAAACTTATTTCCTCGAATTTCATTAGAAATGTATTTCTTATTCAATTACTTCAGTTCTCACTTCGCGACAAGGCAAAAATACATAAAAACTCAAAATATCTATATTAAAAATTCGAAGATATAGAAAATCATAAAATATACAGATATAGAAAAGCATAATTGGCAAGCCCTCGAAGGCTATCTGTTTAAGAGGACAGATGCCTTTGTGGAGAGCTGCTTTCAGAGATTCGGTTATTAAACAGATTGTCGACGATATTACCCTTACAAATGGGAAACCAAAACATTTATGCTCCCGTTGAATATTTTATAATTCTTATCATAAAATTATGCATGCAATAAATATACGATATATCAAATTAAGAAATGTAATTTTTTATTTATTTCTTCTATTTCTATACTTATGCATAAAAAAATTTTGTACTCGTCGTAAAATGTAAGATCCAAAACATGTGACTCTCGTGTTTTAAAAAAAAACGAAAATTAAGCTTTAAAACTAAAATCATAATCAGGGGCCGCACAGAAACTGAGCAGTGAAATCCTTGTATTTGTATGTAACTAAAAATAAAATATTGGTTTTGAAAACTATTTCTGACGCTAACAAATTTTATCATTTCTATGCAAATTTTCGTAAAAAGTATTGATGTGCTTTTTTTCCTCAAAAAGGAAATTTTATTCACAAAATTTTATATAACTTGTGCTCTAGAAAACACTGGTTGGCTTCAGTATTGCCACATATTCGACTGTCACATTATTTTCATAAATTAAAAGTTAAAAATATTTCTCGTTTAATGAATTTTTTCTGTGATTATTAAACTATGATTCTAAAGTAATAAAATTCCATGAGAATATTAATAAATAAGTAGCAAAATCATAAATTATAGAATGTTATACATTACTAAATAGCAAAAGAATGTCACTGAATGGCTTTAAAAGAAAAACAAAAATCAACCTCGAAATTATTCTAATCTGCTTAATAACTAAATCTCTGAAAGCGGTGTATATGAGCTAGTTTTCAGTAAAGCTTGCTTCCCAAAGGCATCCCTCCTCTTAAACAGATAGCCTTTGATAGCTTCGCCATTATCAAATAAGCCATAAACCAAACCAAACATGAAAGCAAATGAAAGTCAAAAGTCGCAGATTTTGAAACGAAATATCTCGGTCAGCTTTTTCCACACGGGGATCAAACTTGTTTTATACTTCTTTGTACGAAGTAGTATTGTAATCGCGAAAATTTTTAGATGTCATATTTGAACGAAAATATCCATTCCAACCGCTCCCAAAACCATTTGAACTATGTTTTTGCATGACATCTGTACGTACCGAGAGAATGAGTAAAATTTTTGCCAAAAAGGATTGTAAAATGGATTTAAAATGGATTCAGAAGAGATTTTTTTCTTGACGTTTGTACGTACCTACATACGTATATATGTATCTTGCATAACTCAAGAACGAGAAACCGTAAAGAGTTGAAATTTTGTATATGGGACTGCTATAACATGTATTTGTGCACATCCCTTTTTCATTGCAAGCGGCTGCACCAATGGTACATAAATATATATAAATATTCCTTCTCTGTTTCGTGGCTCAGTGATCTTAGTTTTTTATTCTTATATGTTGGTGAAGTGTGCATTTTTTGCTTTAAAAGCGTTTGAATTGTGTTGTTTTTATGTTTAAGGTTTTTATGCGTTTAGTTAATCTGCATATAATAGCTGTAGAATTATCAATAATTTAAAAGTTTAAGTGGCAAGTTAAGCCTAACGCACCGCCATTTTTTTACATTTGAAACTCATTAGAATAGTGAATTAAGTCAGTTTCTGCACCTTCGGTGTCTTTTTGTCGAGTGGGATCCAAAGTACATTTTCAGTTTTGTGCATCGAAAAACTTGCCTTCTCGCCCGCTGGCAGAATTGCTTGCTTTTGCGTAGAAATTCTAATTTTAATTGTGAAAATTGTTTCATCTGTATTTGATGATTTACGTTTTTCTGTATTTTGCAATTTTTAATGAAGCTGTTTTGAGTTTTTATGTATTTTTGCTTTGCCGCGAAGGGAGACCTGAATTAATTGAATGAAACATATCTCACTAATCAAATTCGAGGAAATAAATTTAAATAAAATGTAAAAAAAAGTGGGCAAAATTTCATAGGACTATACTGAGCCTTCAATATATTAGCCTTCAATCTTTTCACACCTAAAGGCTACACCAATTTTCCAATTACAAATATGCTTCGAATTACCATTGTATATTTACTCGAGAGATACTCAGAAATTGCTCAACGGTAAGGAAATTTAATAATACTGAAAAAGATACTAGGTACAATTTTTGGATAAATACAAAGCACTCACATACGTAACCATTAAAAAATGTACACTTTGTACACAAAATTCCTTAATCCTTAGTTCCGTAACTGTTGATAGCAGTCGCATATTTCGAATTAGAAAAAATGTTTCAAACGGTGCAAGTATTCCTATTTCCAGTTTACATACCCTAGCGTAGAACTTTCTAAATTTAAAGAAATCAATTTTGCAATAAATATGAAATATAACTTTTTATAGAATTCTGCAATCCTTACTTATATTTAGGAAAATTTTAAACTCATTATTGAAAAATCTGATGGACACCGCATGACTTCTTTGCATTACCTATTAAGTTATGCACATTTTTGCCGCATTCCGTTTAAACTTATTTCCTCAAATTTCATTATAGATATATTTCTCATTCAATTAATTCAGTTTTCACTTCCCAGCAAAGCAAAAATACGTAAAAACTCAAAACTTGTTCGTTAAAAATTGTAAAATATAGAAAAACAAAAAGCGCCGAATACTGTTAAAAGAAAACAATTTTTAGAATTAAAATTAGAGTTTCTGCATTTAAAAAGGAAAAACAAACAACAAAAAAAAAAGAATTAGACCAGCGGGCAAGAAGGCAGATTTTTTGGTGCGCACAACTAAAAGTTTACTTACTTAAAGACATTGAAAGCCCAGAAACTGACTTAATTCCTTATTCTACTGAGTTTCAAATGTAAACAAACGGTGGTTCATTAGGGGCTTAACTCGCCACTAGCTTTTAAGTTGTTGATAATCCTACAACTATTACATGTGCAGATTAACTAAAGGCATAAAAATTTTTACCGGAACATTAAAAACCACATAATTCGATCCCTTTTAAAGCAAAACATGCACAATTTATGAACATATAAGAATGAAAAAAACTGAGCTCACCGAGCCAAGTAACGGAGTGGGCGTACTTACAGACGTCAAGAAAAAAAACCTCTTCTGAATCTATTTTACAATGCTTTTTGGCAAACATTTTATTTACGCTGTCAGTACGTACAGATGACAGGCAAAAACATCGTTCAAATGGTTTCGAGAACATTTGAAATGTATAATTTCGTTAAAATATGATACTCGAAATTTTTCGCTATTACAATACTTCCTTTACTTCGTACAAGAAAGTAATGAATAGAGATAATAACAAAAAATCCAGCTTTATTCTTATTTAAGAGAAATACTTAAAAACAAATTTGAGTAATATTAAAAATTATTGCAAAATATTTTTTATTTTGTAATCTTCATTGTAAATAATTTAATTCTAAAATATGATAATATAAATATTAAATCTATAGCAGAAGACATCATAGGTGCTAATCGCATGTACGAAAAAACATATATACCACCCATCAAAGCGTTGGGTTATTTGGATGTTTGCTTTGTTTAATTATGGCAAAGAATACAAGGGCTCTCTGCCTAAGGCGAGGGAACCTTCATGGAGATCTTTGTAGGGGAAACTTACTTTCGTACACGTTACATATGCCAAAAGCCAGGAAAACGCCCATGCATCGAACTCTTCACCTGGAAGGCTCACCAGCGACCGAGCGGTAAAATCACTGAACGTTGATAGTTCTATCCGAAGTTCGAATCTCGCGAACGGGATGGCTGCCTGGGTGTTTCCGTGGTTTTCCCTGTCATCACTTCAGAATTTTCTACAAACTTAGAGTAAATGACGTTCTCAATTCCTTTCGTTTTGCCATTACAGTCATATTCATCTCCAGGAAATTTAAGAACACCCCGAGGGTACCACGTTTTTATGTTGCGAGCGAAAAACCGAAATTTAATTCATGGATTCGCATCTACCCGATGCAGCGTGTTTTGGAAAGTTAAAGAAGACGGAAGTCATTCCGATAAACATGAAAACACTTTATTGATGTACATGAAACTTACATAAAGATAAACACAGCAACAAAAATGTTCTTCCATGTTTCATACTAAATATTAACTCCGATTCTCATACGTTCTAGAAGCTGACGTCACTCTGCCCCAACTTCGATTCGTTTGAGTTTGCAACAAAAAGATATAACTAGTGTTTCAGACGTTAGCGAGGGAAGTTATTCATATTTAGATTACTTGTCAATATTCTAAACTATTGAGACATCTTGTATAAAATCTGACTCTTATAAAAAAACTCAATCAAATTTAGAAAAAATCTTCAAATTCTAAGAAAAACTCTTGAACTGAAAAGGGCTAATCAGGAAAGCTACCAGCAGTTTTACAAAATTGAGAATGCAATTGAAAACTCTTGATGAAAAATATGAAACAAACATGTCTAGAGCAAAAATTTCATCATGTATATAATTATAGAAATATTTTTATGAATAATTTTACAATAATATTCAGAAGTGAGTAAATAGTTTAAGTTTAGCATTAATTTTTAATTATCCTTTTAGGATTAATTGTAAGTTATTATTTTGTTAGATAAGTTTTTGTGTTTGAAGGTATTTTGATAAGGAGAAATTACCTTTTACCAAATGTGAACAAATTATACTTTTAAGGAAGCTCTCTTCACATCAGTGCTTTTTTAGATTTCAATCAGTTGCATCTACATTACAACATATCAATAAAAAATATATTTAAAAACAACTAGCACTGAAATCCGAAAATCTTTCTTATGTTTTTAGCTTTCAATCAACTTAAACTTTTTGGTCTATTCGGAATAATTTTTGGATTTTTTTATTCAAATGGCATTCTTTATATGATAGTGAAATTCACAACTTACATCACAATCAGCTGTTTCTAAGAGCGCGTGAAGAAAGAAACCGGCAGGTGCATGGACATTAGAAGGATGTATGAACACTATGTGGGGCAGGACACTAGAATTTCACCGTTGGTAGTACAGATGTAGTTTTCCGCACATTAGCTGATAAACTCCGTCCCAGTTTTGATGGAGAACAGCCTGGGGGTACTGTCTTCCGTCCCTCTTCTAAACCGCTCGAGAAAAATTTCGGCTTCATATTTTGAGTGTTCCATGGCCTCTTCCGGGATTCGAACCCAAAACCATCGATACAGCAGGCACTAACTACTGTACTGATCAGGGCGGCAAAGAAATCCGCAGGGTGAAAGCTTGAAGAAAAAAACGTGCTGACGCGGTTAAAAAAAAAAAAAAAGATAGGGGGGGGGAGATTTACCAACGGAATAAAATAATTAATGAAAAAAAAGTATGTGGAAAAAAGGAAGTTTGCGAATATAGCGAATCCTCACTTACGGACCACTTTCCTACAATTCTAAAATTTCAAATTCAGCATAATGAAGATCCTAGAGAAAAACACTGGAAATCAGTGAAGAGGCTATTCAAGAACACTACAGGAAATGTATGTTAAATATAAAAATGGAAAATTAATGCTTAATATAGAAAAAATTTATGTTTAATATAGAAAGGAAAATCTTTAGGCAATGGAAAATTAATCAATCAATCATGTCTTGCCCATGGAATACAGTTTGTTATTATCGAGGTTTTTACAACAGAAATAATTAACGTGAAACTAAGGAAGAGGATCAGAAAACCGCTAAATTACTAGGTGCAGTTAATTTTCGAAATTATGATAAAAATAACAAAAATTTTAAAAACACTAGATGACAGAGAAAATACCTCTATCATGAAAAGGCAACCTATTCTAATAAAAATCAGTATAAAAGTACGCACGAACGAGATATGCAAATGATTGTATTTGCAAGCCCATCAGACAACTAGAGCACGATATATTACCATAAAAACAACGTGCCAAACCATCAGTTTGGATATCGTCGTCATTAAAATAAGCGCATTTTCTGCTTAACCGAGGCTGCAGAGCGAAAAAAACAAGATAATGCCTTTAACCCTTCAGCACACGCGAATCATTGCGCTACGTTAGCACACGCGCGGGTCAAATTTTACCCCAGTGTTTGTTGCTCAATGTTTCTCTCCCCAACGTATAAATAAATGCATTTTCTTTTTTCAAAATGACTGTATAAATGGCTAATAGCTATATGAATTCTACTGAAACTTTTTTTTCCCAGTTTTAATTCGTGGTAATCTTACTTTAAATTATACACACATTTCCATATTGCTTACCTAAAGTAAGCCATAAAAATCGAAATTCATACAAAATTACTAATTTATTTAAATAATATATATAATTTCTTATATTAGAAAAATCAAATTTTTATATATACATATCTTTTAAACTTAAGTGTTTAGTATAAAGAGTGGTTGGTTTGATAAAATAGAAATATGAATATGAAAGGAGGGATATGAGAAAGCAGCATTCTTACTAGCTTTTTTCCTTAAAACTCAATATAATGTCATACAGTTATTCATATCAATAATAAATAATACATAGACTTTTTTTTCCCCTCTTACCTGAGTTTAATTATTCAAGTTATCTCTTTTTGAACAATCCTAACATAGTGTCACGTATAAATAAAAAATATATTTTTTAAACTATTAATATTATTTAGCCGTGACAACATCTATTTTACAAACTAATTTGTTGCAGTTTGTACAAGATACAGAGGTTTTGCGGTCGTCTTTTCTAGAGCACATATCACAGCGTCCTGAAGCTCTTTGGAATTTCTTAGGTTGAAGATCTGTTGCCTCTTCTATTCCTGCCACCTGCCAATCTTTTTACACCAGTTCTTTCGACGGAGATGGAATTGCAGACCTTTTTAGGAGATGTTCTTTCAGAGGCTCTATTGCTAAATCTTTGAGAAAATCTCTTCGGTTCATATTCACTTGGTCGTTACTTGATCGATGAATAATAAAAGCATTTATACCTGCAATGTTCATTAGTCCGAAAAATACCGTTAGAGACCAACGGCGGCATTTTCTTGAAACAGAGTTAAGTTCCGAATAACTCATCAACAGTATCAACACTACTTTTAGTAGAGTTGTAAACAGTTATCATTTCGGGCTTGAGCTGTTCTTTTGGCAGTGGCTCGATTTGATTATCCTCATCATGGATGATAAAACAGAATCGATTTACTCTGTTTTGGAACATATGACGTAAGAATTAATTAATTACTAAGGAAAGTAATTAATTGATTACTTTCTTTAGCTCTAAACCGAAAACGTAAAGAGTACAGAGGCCTGTTTTTATTTGGCAGAAATTCTTGTGGAACTTCACGCTTATCTTTTCGAAGTGTTCCAACACGTGTCAATTTGTGCTTTTTCAATAATTCATTGGCCAAAAGAATGCTCATATACAGACTGTGCATAATTATACTTCTTCCTGTGCCACTTATGGGTGCAATAAGTCTTTGTAGAACGTCCAATGTCGCATTTGATTGTCTATGTGGTCCAAAGGCTGCTGACATGCATAAATTTCTAAGTTGTATGTGCAAAACGTAGGGGAATCGCACAAAGCAAAAATTTTTATTCCATATCTTTCGGGTCAAAGACTTCAGCAATTATGTTTCCAAAGGGCGGAGCCAAAACTAGACCACCACAGTTGAGCTATCAAGGAAAAAGAATTAAATTCAGAGACTCTCTCAAATATCTCGGAGTTGTAATAGATCAAAAATTAACCTTTGCAGAACATTTCAAAATTATACACAGACTTTCCGATAATATACTTCTTTATTACAAGAGATCTTTTTCAGCTGATACTCTAGCCACCAAGGCTCAGACATTGAAGGACATCTTGAACAACGTGATCATACCTAAGATCTTATATGGAATCGGAGCCTGGGGATCCAGAGCGGGGGAATTGGTCAGATTGAGGAATAAACTAGACTTAATACAGCGGAGCTGGTGCCTGTCCATAACACGATCTTTCCGTACTGTATCCACAGAGGTGCTCTGCGTTCTCGCCGGCACGCCACCCCTTTCAATTATATACAAATTCTTCTATGAAAAATTTTTATTGAGAACCAGTAGACTGGATTTTAAACTATATAATGATGTTTTAGTAACTAGACATATGTTTGAGAAATTTTATCCAGGCCTTTTACACCCAACTGAATTTTATGCTATAGATTTTGATTGTAACATTCCCACTGTCAGCGAAATTGATGTGTATACTGACGGGTCGGGGCAGGACGATAAATATGGAGCTGCCTTTGTTATATATTATTATGGAACTGAAATTGCCTATGAATTGTACAAATTAAACAATTATAATTCCGTATTTCAGGCAGAATGCTGCGCTCTTTTAAAGGCACTAAATTGGATCCAACATAACTTAACCAGTGTCACCTCGATAAATATTTATTCTGACTGCATTTCAGTTCTTCAGTCCCTGTCCTCGACCCGTACCAATAATTATTTGATTTTTGAAATTAAAGAAATTTTTAAATTCTTGAATCGCAAAATGAATATACAGTTACATTGGGTAAAGGCCCATGTTGGATTTACAGGCAATGAAAGGGCTGACGTGCTGGCCAAACAGGCTGCAATCGATGAAAATACAAATTATATTGAAATCTCAGGTTCAAAGAGCTACGCAACCAAACATATGAAAAAATTCTATATGGAGATCTGGTCGTCACAATGGCGTGAATCTGAGAGGTGCGCGGGATTATTACAGAACATCGAAATTAAAAAAGGTATGCCACTCTTTTCAAATATAGATGTCAACCAATTTTTAACTAGACATGGTAGATTCCCCGCGTACCTCTCCAGGTTTAAACTACAAGATACCGACTACTGTGGACTTTGTCGGATGCTTGGGAACGAGGAGCATTATCTGCATTCATGTCCTCTGTTGGATGACATAAGGAAAAAGCACCTGGGTGAGGGGCTAATGAATCTGGAGAAACTTAAGGGATTTGCCAAGGATGCCATGTCTCTAATAAATAGTAATAGATCTGTCTTTGGCATCTAAATATGATTTTAACGACTTATTTAAAGCCTTTTAATGTACGATTTGAGGAATATGTAATTGCTTTCACAATTCCCTGATATGTGTATTTCTAAATTAATGTATAATATGTTTAAGATAGTGTGATTATCATGAATTGCAGCCATTGCTGCTTGATAAACATCATATCTATTAAATTTCTATCGGAATATAACTCCATATAAGAATTTTGATATGTTTTCTGCGTCATACCATATGCTGCCTATATGCAATATGTATACTGTAAAATTTTTGTAATTTAAGCATTATGGCATGTTATGATTTCTGATTGTATGAGCATTCTGTTCAACTGCTTGGTGGCTTAAACATTTTGTTTATATATTGCGCGCATAGTCTGATGGAAATTAATTTGTTTGTTTTGCCAGTCACATACGATCGTAATTATTGTCACGGATCTCGATTTCTAAATTGTATATTTTGTAATTTCTGTACAAACTTTGCGAATTGTGCTATGTGCATTGTTTATTTTTTTATTTTTTATTTTATTTTTATTTTTTTTTTTTTTTTTGAGAG